>JACSYO010000324.1:2295000-2675000 GCA_016806645.1 Ophiodon elongatus | reverse complement strand
GATCGATATGCTGCTGGCTCCCCGAACGGGATTTAGCTCCAATTAGATTCAATTTCCAGGTGTCATGCTCGAGATTATTTTGTTTTGACAAGGGTTGGGGAGGGAGAAGGTAATAAGCAGAAATGGTAAATGAAGGAGCCTGGGCAGCGCCGAGCGCAGCCTTGAGATTATCACTCACAGTAACTGGGTTTGGGAGTCGACATCTGAGACTGTTGACATTGATTTCCTCCTGCGCCGAATAGTTCAAAGAGGGGACACGTTTTCTTTTCTCTTAAGCTGAACCACAGTGTTTGAGGCAAATGGAGGTATCTGCGCAAGTGCCTCTCCCATGAAGCAAACTGTGTGCACTGACAGCTGATGATCTCATGTCTACTCCGTACTCTACTCCGCATCCCCTTCTCACGTCTCCTTTCCTCCCATCGCACCACCACGCAGTCGCTATTACCTTTCCTCTCTCCGGGCACTTTGGCTCTCACTTGCTATCGTCTGCGCACAAACGGAAGACTACACTCATTTTTTTTTTTTTTTTTTTGCCTTGGGTGAGCTTTCCAATTCCCTGTATGGATGGTGACCATTACAGATCAGACAGCGCGCGCGGGGGAATGCGTCCCGCTGGAGCGTCCGCGCGCAGAGTCACAAGGTGGACACGTGACAGGTCGTTAAGTCTCGGCTCCGTCCCCGAGTAGGAGGGAGTGCCCTGGGTCAAATGGAGACAGTGACTGCAGAAGTGTAGCGGAGACAGACAGCGATCATAACAGGCCTAATGGGCAGGACTAATGGTGCAATGGGCTCCAATTACAGGCCTTTCTGACAGCTGCTCACCACCACTCTGGCTTCACCTGCACTGGGAGAGCCCAGCAACCGATGGCCGGCCAGTTGAGGACATTGTTAGCTCGCATAGAGTTATCTCCCCGGACTCCCTGAAGGAAACAATGGTCCACTGCACACAATTTAAAGGGCCTAGCTGTGCATGGAGGAGTGGGTGGGTGAGTGGGTGGGTGGGTGGGGGGGTCGGGTTGTATTTCTTATCTGACAATCTGTGAGAGAGGTTGAGGAAATGTTGAGTCACAAGACATTTCTTTTTTTTCTCTTCCGTTTTTTTTTTTTTTCATTTGGGTTCTTTCGAGAGAGGATTGTGTTGTTTCCTGTCCTTACCAATGTTGTTACTGAGCAACGGCGAATTGAGAGGCATGTCATCCTTTAGTTCATCGCAAATGTCAATAAGTCCGGAGAAAGCTCGGGTTCGGAGCCATCAGTCGACAGCGGCGATACATCACTGGATATTATTTTCCCGGAGTTCTAATCCAAATATTAATTGTGCTCCTGCGCTGGGCTCAATCCATCTGCAGGGAGTACATTAAATAAAGAGTAGGTCCTTCCTCTGTGAACCCCCTCCTGCTCATGCTCCCCAGCATTATGCACACACATTTGTCTTCGAGGAGGGCAGCTTGTCCTGCTAGTGAATTACTCGCCAGTGCTTAAAGAATATTCATTCACTTACTGCCGGAGCAACCTGTCTGCTTCCTGCCCTTCTAAATGGCTGGGGATCATTATCAGTGATAGAGAGGGGTTGGGGGGTGGGGGGGGGGGTTCCCTCTCTGTGTGCTGGCAGCAGCTTTGTTTACAGTATGTGTTCCACTAAACACCCGAGCTCAGCATTTGTGTTGATGGATTAAAGCTTGTTACGATGGCAGAAGCATTTTGGGCCGTCAGTGAGGCACATCACCCTTCAGCACATTAATCATTTTTGCTGGTGAGAGGCAGAATTGTTAAAAGGAAAAGTCCTGTTTATTACAGCTTGGGGGGAGGAAAGGCAGGGGGAGGGGGGGGGGGAGTCAGGCGAAAGAAAGAAAGATGAGACTAAACAAGAACAGTTTAGCCGGAATATCTAAACCACTTGATATGTAGGTAAATGAGAGCATCGGAAATGTCAATGATCCTGAATAATAATCACCTCCTGAATTATTTTTAGCAATGTCCCAAACTTTGTGAACGACTTATTTAGAGATGCACAATTTGTAGCTGATCGGCCATGACCAGTGACCGGCCAGTCAGTCTCATATTTCTGATTCTCTTGCCGGTCACATTTACACACGCGGGCTGCCGCAGCGTAAAAGTTTTATGTCAGCACACACAGCTGCACAGACAGTAATGTCACAGCCACACACACACACACACACACACACACACACACACACACACACACACACACACACACACACACACACACACAACATGTGATCTGCGTGAGTGAAGGAGATGTAAAGCTCACAATTTGCCACCACTGTAGACCAAAGGCCGTGAACCTTTAAACTCTTGGAACAGCTAAGTCAATCAGACACTTCTTCTATTGTTATTGGTTCCCAAACATCACATTACATTACATTTAGCAGACGCTTTTATCCAGAGCGACTTACAATAAGTGCATTCAACCATGAGAGTTCAAACCCAGAACAACAAGAATCAAGAAAGCACAATCTCCTCAAGAAAGCCAAACTAACAAGTGCTATAAGTAAGTGCCATTAAGTGCTACTAAAGTGCTATAATATATATACAGTATATATATATATATATATATATATATATATATTATTATTTAATTTTTTTTATTCAAGTTACAGTGGGAAGAGATGTGTTTTTAGTTTGTATGTTTTAAGATGTAGAGACTTTCTGCCGTCCTGATGTCATTGGGGAGCTCATTCCATTTAGGAGCCAGGACAGCGAACGGTCGTGACCATGCATGATGCTCACAGTGATCGCAGTCACCGGAACGTCTGCCGACGGCACAGAATCTCTCTCCATCACAGTCCCGTCAATAACAGAACTAACAGGCGAGGTGTTTTTGGCGAGAAACTTGATTAAATAAGAGTTGTTTGAAAGACATGTTTTCACAGCAATATAAAATAGATATTAGAGGGGAAATGATGACCTGTTTAATTTGCTAGCACTAGCTCTAAGCTTATAAAATATGATTCAAAGATTGTTGTTTTTCTTATCAAGACAAATATTTGTATCCAAATACAATAATTTATTTCTTAATCATTTGAATTAGGTGTTTTTATGCAAATACCCACTTTATGTACATTGCGTTACCGTAAAAAGTTGTAAGTCTCATGTGTCCCGTTAACACCATTACTGACACTACTAAATGTGTCATGTTTTTGTCTGGACAAACAGTACGTCAAGGTTCACAGTGAGAATTATAATTTCTTTTACTCCTGGATAACATTTTTGTGAATGAAACCACAAATCTGTTGTGTATGCTACCGAGGTTGTAACAAGCAATTTACCAACGTTTTAGAGAGTTTGACCAAACCACCAAGCCACACAGAATAAAGTAAGAGGCATTTAGAAAAGAAAAGGAAGGCTTGCATGAGGCCCAATGTAATGATGACAGGTAGGAGGGAGGACCAAGGCCTTGAAAACAAGACCTCGATGGCAAATCTGTGTGCGTTGACCCGCCACTTCCAGCTCAGCATTCCTCACCACAAACTGGACCTCTGCATGCCAATTACTCAACAGATAATATCTGTGGTGACTGTGTGACTGGAAGGTCCATTACCGCATTGAACCTGAACTAGCATTAGCCTCCCACCAGTAAGGTTATATACATACTCAATATTGCATTTCAATAGGCTGACCTCAGCAGTTGCGGTTTAACATGCCAACTCTCAGAGCTCCGCAGAAGACTTCAGCTCTATTATAAAAGTCAGTGGGTCAAACTCAGAGCGGATCACTGTTTAATATGAGAATAATGTCTGTTCACTCGTACAGTCTTGCTCAGACCATTTATTATTCCACAGGCAATCGCACGCTCAGCACAGGGAAGTCTGGAGAATCAGGCCACACTTTCTTCATTCCTTGTTTTTCCAACTTAAATTCCGTTCCTGTGTGCCCGGACTGGTGGGAAATTCCCTCTCTCTCTCTCTCTCTCTCTCTCTCTCTCTCTCTCTCTCTCTCTCCCTCCCTCTCTCGCTCTCTCTCTCTCTCTCCCACAGGAATACAGGAATAACGGGGGACTCGTCTCCACTCCCACTGTTCCCACCAGCCACCGGACCCCAGCGGTCTCTCATCGCTCTCCCCTCCAACCTTCTTTCCATGACACTATCTTCTCGGTCCTTCTCCCCCACATCCCTTCCTCCCTCAACCCTTTTCCGTTTCCTAAATGCAACACTCTCGTTCTATCTTGCAATAAACCATTTGAAACCCATATCGCTATTAGCGTGGTCTTTGTTAGTGAAATCCCCATTGTGCTATAGTAGTGCAGATTATTTCTCTGTATGAGTACCTGTGATATTTCTGCCTCTGGAAAAAAAAATTGGTGTTTGTGCTGCAAGTCTGTTTGCTCCTTATGTTTTTGTTTTGGCTCTTTTTCTGTTCATGGTGTCAGTCATCAGATCCAAAACAACACTGGACTAATTTCGAAATACAGCATAGAAGATAAGCTGAGGACAACAAAAAAAACCTCTTTGTTTCGCAGTGCCCATTCCCTTTTAAAACTAGTGTTTGCTACATGAGGGACCTCACCTCCCATGTTGCATAGCTTTATGTCTGATGTAGAGGGAAATAGACAAGTAAGTCTTTTCCTCCCTCCTCCCAGCTTTCTCTGTTTTATAGGGAGTCTCCAGAACTCAATTTCCATGTCATTTAATAGCACTCTTCCCTAGGCCAGGCCCAGGGAAGAGTGCTCTAGTCAGAGGTGTAAAATCTGCCCTTATATACCCTCCACACACACACACACACACACACACACACACACAAACACACACACATATTTATCTCCTGACATTTTCACAACACGTAGTGGAGTCATTTACAGCCAAATCAGCTCATAATGTTGACACACTGTATTTCAAAAGATATGGAGGAAAAAAAGATCTTTTGAGGTTGTTCGTTTGACCCTAGAATTTGATTGAACTCGTGTATCCGTGAAAACAAAGATGAATACTGTTAAGACGAGAAAAAAAATCATTTTAGGCCAGATATGGCAGCATACCTGGAGGGACTGCTCGTGTTTTACACACAGCTAATGGTCAACCAATGAAGAGCACAGCACATTCCATAAGTCTCGTGAGAACAGAGCATAAACACCTTCCATATAGTGATACAAGTATAGAAACACAGAGCTGGGGGCTTGATCTCCTCTCTGTGTAGCTAGAGTGCTTTTTATGTTTCGAATAGCTCCCGTATTTGTTTTTCTACATTTTATATAACTCCCATTTCTTTCCTCTGTTGCCATTAAATATTTGACAACCACTTGCTGACAACACCAGAGCCGATCTTTGACAGCTGTACACGGCACCTCTCCCCTCATCCCCTTACATCGATGAATCACTGCACCAGCACCGCATGTAGAATGTTACGCTTTATTTATTATTTCTTACCTAATTAGCATATATGACAGTATATAAACACTTGACACGAAACAAATGGTTTAGAAGACAGTATGGAACACTATGATGTAGTTGTAAGCAGACATAAGGCATTGTTAATATAAAAAAAGTGAGACGACAAGATTCATACCACTCTCATGTCTGCATAGTAAATATGTAGCTAGTGCAAGATGCGAGTTAGCTTAGCTTAGCTTTAAGACAAAAACAAACAGGGGGGAAACTGCTAGCCTGGCTCTGTCCAAAGTAGGGATGGGTATTGTTAGGATTGTATCGATACTAGTACTATTATTGACACTGATTATTGGTTCGGCTCCTTCTCGATACTCTTATCGGTTCTTTTTGATTATGTTGTGAAAAAAAAACTGGCAATTAATTAAAAAATAATCAACATTGCTTTATTTATCATATGTAAACAAATAGTCTTTCTTGAATGGCAACCGCAGACATGTTTAAATAACTCACTAGTTGACTGTAGTATTTCAATGCCAACAACAAATGTAAATTTGAGAACAAGCCTATGACGCTCGTTCACCCTCTCCGGTGTCATCTTCCATGTAGCTGCTCGCGTGAGGGACTCGGGCTGGGACCGGCAGTGGTAGAGCGGGGGTGAGCTGGGTCATGGCTGCAGCTTCAGCCCGGCAATCTACAAAAAGTTCAAAAATCCTGGATCCTAAACAAGGTAACACCAGCACCTTTAAAGCTGTAAGGATTTCTATGTAATCATACGTCATTACATCTGATTACAACTCTCTTATATTGTGTTCGTTGTTTATACGCCTGCTTGATGTAAATTAGGGGGATTTAAAGTGTTGTGTTTTTCTAACTTTGTAAATGACCTCTTACATTATATGTATACCTATCTGTTCATTAGTACTGGTTTAAACTGAAGGTTTGGCAGGTTGACAGCACTTTACCAAAATCAATACAGTTGTATTGTGGGAAGGTTACTTCCTGTTTGAAATGTGTGGAAAGTGCATTGTATATTTCATTTGCAACAGCAATCACAAGCTCCCGTCATCGGCGGAGGTAACTATGCACATTGTGTTGTGCTGTTGGCTCAACAACAATGATATACTTATCTAGTTTATGTGATTAAACAGACTGCTGTTAATAGCAAGCTGGCAGAAAAGAGCAGAGAAAAGAATATGTAGGTGTAAAAGCATAATGTGGTGTAAAAACATGTTTTCTAATGGGCGTAATTTCCCTGCACACACTGGGCATCATTGTGTTCTGCTACTATGTAGAACACAGCATTCACACGATGATCACTGGAAATAATCGGAGCATCCATCCATTCACTCATCCGTCCATTTTCCAAAATCACCTATTATTACACTGACAGTCACATGCAGGGCTTGTGTTCGCATTGAGTGAAAGGCAAGCTACAGCAATAGCAACAGTGCGCTGCGTGGATTTCGGGCCTAGTTGCTGTTGGACGTTTTGCCGCACAGCCATTACAAAAAAGAAAAAGCTGCAAAGAGCGTTTCTAAAACAGCTCACACAGTCAAAATGTTGTATTTGAATGTTTCAAAGTTTAAAGCAACTAGGGGTCAGAATAATTTTGTCATTCATGTGTGCCTACAGTCAGCCAGAGGTAGAGACTAATAGAAAGTGGGAGTAACTTTTAAAGTGAGCAGCTTTAACTGAAATAATGAGCCACCATGCCTGAATAACTTTGAAAAAACATCCTTGAGGGATCTCATTCCGCCTTCATGTCCTATCAGAGTTATCCTAATTACCAGTTTCTGACTTGTAAATAGTGTTCATGTCAACATGTAGGTTGTTCAACTGTGAAAACTTAGTTCTGTAATTGTACATAATGTCTCCAGAGTTTGGAAACAACCCTGTTGATGTCATCTTAGTCATCTTAGATAATCTGCCTTAAAAACTGGGAGTGTGGAGAAATGTGAACATTTACCAGACAGGGATGGTTTACCCCCCAATTTTTTTATGGCATTATGGAACGTATAAGAGCCAAGCGTATTGCAGCTTGACCCATTAGAGCAGGGGTGTCAAACTCATTTTCACCGTGGGCCACATCAGCATTATGGTTGCCCTCAAAGGGCCGGTTGTAACTGTAAAAATTTATAAATGTAACTACTCCCTAATATATTGTTAAATGACTGTCTTTGCATTTGATTATTGTTTATTCAAGTGTAAAAATATAGTGCATGCATCTATATAAATGTAAAAATGTATGTAAGCAAATTTCTCTGTTATTATAACATAAATCATTTTGATTTAGGTTTAAGAAACCCACATTACTCTATCAAAGATCAAACTTTTATAGAAAATAACAAAGACAAATATCATCAAACACGTTATTTCATTAACTTTGTGCAAAGCTTTTTTGTCACAGTTGAGAGGGACATAACTCTGTTACAACACATAATTGTGAGCTGCTAAAAACATGTGTGACAGATGTGGTCTGGGGCTCACCTGCTCACACACCTTTACATGGAACACCTGCTCACATACCTTTACATGGAACACCTGTCCAACCACAAACACCTCACATACCTTTACATGGAACACCTGTTCACATACCTTTACATGGAACACCTGTTCACATACCTTTACATGGAACACCTGTTCACATACCTTTACATGGAACACCTGCTCACATACCTTTACATGGAACACCTGTTCACATACCTTTACATGGAACACCTGCTCACATACCTTTACATGGAACACCTGTTCACATACCTTTACATGGAACACCTGTTCACATACCATAACATGGAACACCTGCTCACATACCTTTACATGGAACACCTGTTCACATACCTTTACATGGAACACCTGCTCACACACACCTTTACATGGAACACCAGCTGACATACCTTGATGATGCGTTCCCAACAAACGTGTTGCGAATTTTTCAAGCAAGTAGATTACAAACAAAGTCAACGCACAGACGCGAATGGATGTGAATAACGCGAATTTCCACCGGGCGGCGAGAATGACGCGATGCGGAAAATTTGCGTGACGCTGTGTCTTTAAAGCCAATCAGCGTTGACAAGCTCCGCCCGTCATCACTGACGTCCTGCCGTTGCTGATCAGAAACTATGGAGAATAAGTTGGTAGTCTGGAAGTGGCAGTCCTCCAGACGCAGCTCCTGGAGAAGCTGTGTGCGACTACGGATAATGTTATGAACCCAGACACGTTTGTGGGACTTCGACAACATGTACAAAGCAAAACTAGTGGTTATTTCTTCCACGGTGGATGGCAGAAATTAATTATTTCCACGAAGATAAGCCACGCCCCCTCTCCGGCGCGTCTAGCACGAGTGAAGCGAATGAAGCGAAATAACCACAAATAGTCCAGCGATTAAACTCACCGGAGTAAAGCGACGCGAAGATTCGCAACGCTATGGTGTGAACGCAGCATGACGGTAGGCAGGATGCCGTTCATTCGCAGGTCACAAAATCAACATGCATTGTGGGAGATGTAGTTTCTGGTCACTGTACATTGTAAAGCAGCATAGACTTTAATTTTAAGACAATTATATTCCTTTCGAGCTCTCACGGGCCACATAAAATGACGCGGGCCTTGAGTTTGACACCTATGCATTAGAGGAACTAAAACTCAGGAAATCTCGGCCTCTGCTGCATTGATTTTTACCTTTTATTTTTTTTTTATCTGTCTTTTGTGAGTTCTCCGGCTTTATGAGAAAGCAACACCAAATCCCCGGATTGACCCTTTAAAGGAGAATTTGCCTTAAACAATTTGTTTAGATGATAAACAATGGTGTCAACTGTAACTACATTTTCAGATGATGTTAAAATCTTTGTCATCACGCAGACCTGAACATCATTTACAAAATGATGACGCTTCAGTAGCCGTTTTGTCCAGGTGGTTTACCTGAAAAAAAAAAAAAAAGGAAAAAGAGATGCATGTTGCAGACGTGCTGGGCTGCAGTGATGGATACTGGTAATTACTTTTAGTGATCTCATTTAACCCTACACACGCACACGTTTAATTGCCTGGAACAGAAAAACACAAATCGCGTTAATCTGGTGTAAAGGGATCTCCTGTGGAGAGAAACCTGAGGAGTGATTGAAGCGGGGCGGCGCTTCATCTCTGCAGACAGGGCGTGGCTGTGGACTCCTACAGATTCTCCATGGAGGGAAGATTAGTACGACTCTGATCTTTATCCCGCAGCTTTCTGCACTATGTGTGTGTGTGTGTGTGTGTGTGTGTGTGTGTGTGTGTGTGTGTGTGTGTGTGTGTGTGTGTGTGTGTGTGTGTGTGTGTGAGAGTTTTAAATTTGATTCATCTCATACTGTTAAAGTAGCAATGATAATTTATACAGCCAAAACTTGAAGTGTCAACATATCTATATATTTTGCACTATGGTGGTGTAACACAATGCTATTATGAGTCTGTTTATGACACCAGTACATCTGTGGATTTGTACGGGACGTGGGTGTGGTAAACCTCGGAAGTTGTTAGAAGTCGTCAAGACTGCTTCTGCCAACAAAATAATGTCATATTTTAACCATGTTCCTAAATTGATTAAAAGATAAAACGTGATTTGCATTTGACCACCTCTTTATAAAAGGAGAAAAGTAAACTGAATCTAAATAAAAGCTGTGTAACCGTTAATATTTTGGGTGGACAATAAGTGGACGAAATACAAGAGGTTTTTAAAAGTGGAAAAATACAAGTCAAGTTTCATTGGGCGACCGTGTGCCCCTTTCTTTAACAGCTGGTGGTCGTGTTGGTCTTGCTTAAGAAAAAAAGAGAAAAATAAAATCTGCATGCAGAATCAGCTCATCCATTTCTCGTCCAGCGTCAGCGTGAATATTGAACTTAACCTCTGTATTTTTGGCCTGTTTGTTTACATATAGGCCAATCTGCATTGTGGGAAACCAGCTCTGGCTACAAGCAATCCCTGTTCCCTCGAGTTATGTTCGATACAGAAATCTGTGTGAATCTGACGATTATGAGGAAAGATCTTAAGTTATGAGGGAAACTTTTCATGTGATTTAAGGACGGCAGTCCTCGATCATGAATCCTGACACCACCATTAAGAGTGAGTCTCACTGAATGTCTGTATGAAGTGTGTTTCAATTTGACTGAGTAATGTCTTTGAGAAGAAGCGCTGTGATGTTTGTGTCAGTCAGACAAATATTACTGCAAAAATTCTGGCATTTTTTTCTATATGAGAAAAATATATCCAATCATATCCCGGAATGTTTTGAGCGATATTTATATCAAACAAGTCTCTTTTTTAAAATTGTACTCCATCTTTTTGAATGCTTTTCATATCCGACTGCGTTTTATTGTGTCAGCATCTGCCACAAACTAGGCCGCCCACTAATCTGCGATCAGTGTGATCGATTTCCATACATATTCTCTGCAGAACATGTGTTGCTCCATATCGCATCCGTCTAATGTACAGATCGTCTCTGATATCCAGAAAGCCATCTTTGTTATCATGGCCATGTACGTCTAACATCTAATCAATTATTGATCAATGGACACATGCAATCCCTTTACAAATAAATAGAGCAATTTGCACTCAGCGCAGTATATCAATAGCCCGTATGACAAACATGACACTTCCGTCTCATGATAGCTGAGATTCATCAATAGTTCATGAATCGACAAACATTGGTGCCCAGTGTGATTGCATCCCGGGCACTGAGTGATGGCATCTCTCTCAGTGCAGGAAATTAAGAGCAACGAGAACCAGATGGAGATTCTATCGTCTGTTTTATTTCCAGTGTGTGAAGGTTAACGAGGACTCGGCTGCTTATCAGGTGGAATTCTTTTTGCCGAATAGCTTCGACATACCTCGTTTTTAAAAAGGTGAGCATCGAGAGAAAAATGTTTACTTTTACTGCCCTTTTGATAAACTAAAAAGAAAAACTATGTTAAAGTTTAGGCAGCATGAAGATAGGGATACATTTGAAGGTTTCTGACAAGCCAATTTAGAGCCAGTGAGAGATTTTTTTAAAACCTCACTGCCACAGACTGGACAAGGAAATGTCAGTGTTTTGATTAGCTTCATCCCTTTCCTCTGCACTCACTACCCTTATTTATTTCATCACATACCATCTCTTCAGCTTCTGAGTTTTCTTCCTTTTTTGGTTATTTCAGGCCAGCTCTGAAAAGTCTCCCAGCAATAATACTTAGATACACCTCTATATGGGTACTATGATGCTTCAAATGCCTCAATGAATTCACATAAAGTGGAATATCTAATCCTTCGAGCTTGTCGTCATCGTTTGGCGGTATTCAGCTTTTTATCAAATCTAACCACCACCGGCAATCGATCTACGCTTGGATATGAAAAAATATGTCATCTCCTCAAACAAACAAACAAATCATTTCAAGCAGATCAAACGTGTTTTCTGGGCTGGGGGAAAATGGCATAACCTACACTCAGCTGCGTTTGTTCCTTCAGGTCCAGTACAACGATGGAAGGGTTCATCAGCAATAAAGAAATGAGAGAAGCTGACATTTCCCAATTGTTCTGCATCCATAAGCATTGCCGGAGAGGTCTCTAATAATGCATATTTAATTATATTTATCAAATCAGGAAGGCCACCGCTAGTGAACTCTTCCCAGAAATCAATACATCCGCATGATCTGAATTCCTCATTGAGCGCTGATCGCCACGATTTCTGATGATTCTCTCTTTCATTAGAATTCATCTGCTGGTAATAAAACGATCACGCAGCTCGCAGACTCCTGCAGGGAAATCCACCTTTTTCCCCTCTAACAGAGATGCACTGCGGATGAAACTCGGATGAAAGTTGTCAGATTAATGTTGTTTTGTTTTCACTTCTGCACGATCTGTGCATTCGTACCTTGACCTTGTGTACTTTGCTGTGATGTGGACACTGACACGGGTCGACCTATTGCTGCGAACGTCTGAGAAATAGATTTGCAGACTTCTTCCTCCGTTGGCCGTTACTTGCACGGTGCGACTGCCATCGCTCGAGGGTCGGCTCGTGTTCTTTACTGCAGGCTCGAAGCGACCCGTCTGCTCTGTTATGAGAGGTGGGAGCTGTTCCTCCTTTCAATGCGGTGATGTATGATTCCTGCGCAGAGTGGGCATGTGTTACCTATAGACTATAGGAGGGATCAATACTGCAGCTAGCGGCGCGTGCATCCAAAGTATAAATCTCCAAGACATCTGAAGAATGGAGCAACAGCACTCTGTCGGGGGCTTTAACGCCCTCCTCATGGTCCTCAAGCCTGCCCCCGCCTCGTCATCCACACACACACACACACACACACACACACACACACACGCACACACAGCTCTCCCATCGCAGCACCCTACTTTGACACGGACTGAGAAATAAGATCCAGTGCACTCCCAAGGTCACCGACACAGTCTCTCAGGCTCCTGTGATGATACGATACACTTCACACTGTCTCGGAGAGTTAAATGAATCTTCAAGTGCAGACGTACAAGGGAGGGGATCCAGCGATGTTCCAGACTTGACAATAAACAACATATCAGATGGTGAAAGAAGTCGAAGATATTGATAGCCCTGTCTGCTGAGGCTATGTGCTGGAGCTGCCGGAGGGGGCCTGCCAGTTTCCAGATTCCCGACAGCACAGCGTGTGCTTTTAAACCCAAAGTAAACTTTGGAGTTTTTAATGTCAACAGTGTTCAGCGAGGCCTCAAGGATGAGCGTCAGCCAACCTCAAACTAAATTATGAACCAGCGAAGAGGGGGGAAAGTGTCTGCTCGAAGAAAATGTTTAAAAGAACACTAGTGCAGACTGGTTGCCATGAATATTTGATGCCTCGGTCCTTGAGTGCAAAGTGCAGCACATTATGGTGTCAACTCTTCTGATGCAAATGTGTCGCTAAATAGGTATTGAACTGTACAGCCAAGCATTGTCTATTTGTTAGCTTTCTCCAGGAATTATGGCGCCTTCGAAAAAAGCACATTTCTCAACTTTATTTGGAGGTGTCTGATTTCCCGAGCACACTTTTTCTTCTTTTAATTAAAACATTTGGTGCGGCGGCAGGTTGGAGCGGCTCCTGAAAGAGCGGCGGCATACGTCACGGGGAGGATTATGAGAATCTAACACGGGAGAGGAAAAGGTGCTTAACTGTGGAATTACAGCTGAAATGAGTTTTTAATCGTGCAGTTAATGTCGGGGAAATGTGAAGCCCAGAGACACTGCAAATTGCCTCCATGAGGGATAAGACACCATCAAGTGAGCCAAGTGGACAGATTACTTTATATCTGATTGCATCTTAGTAGAGACAATAGAATCAAGTGTCTTTGTAGATACTTTCACCTCCACTGTTTCCTCATATAATTGCTATTTGCGGCATTTAATGTGCATAATAAATGTATTGCCAAAGTTTGCAGTCTCAAACTCGAGACCCGCTTGAGTTGCAACTTCTACCTGGTGCAGAATATGAAAGCCAAAGGTCACATGGACTCATTAGCCACCGCTAATCCTATTTTAGTCTTTAATGCTTGCATGGTTTCACTGCAATAAAAACTGACTCCCCCTTGTTTTTCAGCCCTGACTTGTAGAGCAGGAGAACTGAATGTGCTCCTGTTAATGAGATACTGGTTATCTCTATTGCGCACTGCCTCCCACCCTCTCCCAGCACTGCATTATTGTGCATCTGAGAAAAACTCTCAGTGTCATTAGTGTTCAAAGAGGGTAATGGAGCAGAGCCTACCAAGTTTCATGAGGGGTTAGCATGACCCAGTGGTAGTAATAGGCCAGGATGGAGAGGTCTGATTATGTGGGATCTAGTATTTAAAAAACCATGGCTGAAAATAAAATGGAGACAGGCTGTTCTGGGGCTTCATGCCCTGTTTTACCCATCCACTAAATGAATGGTTCACTTTGAGTGATTATGAAAATTACCCCTCCTTGTCACTGGCTTTGGAAAATTCTGCATTAAAGTTCTCAATTCGAGCAATTTTAAGGATCATTTGCAGCGTAATGTCAGAGTCCATCATTCTCCGGAGCACACCTTGCTTATGCATAAATGGATGATGAATACCGCCACGATTACAGATTCATCTTCCATCGCGCCGGCCGTGAACACCGTAGTTCCCGAGAGCAACAAGTCAAATGGTTTGTGTAATCTTCAGCATGGGGGGCTTGTTTCCTTTTAATTCAAGCGGAGAGAGCCCGAGAGAGGAGCCCGGTGATTTTAATTCCCCAAAGCATTTCAGTCTATCTCGTCTGTGCGATAACATCTTTAATTCCATTTTAAATAGGTTTATATGTCCATCATAAAATACTCCCTCGTGGGTTTAATTATTGCTGTTAGATAAGAGGCGCTATGGGAAGAGAGCAGGGACAAAAAGAGAGAGAAAGTCATTTCTAAAGATGGAGACACAAATTATGTAGCTCGGTGTCTGATGGTGTCCTTGTTATTGCTTATCGCTCGTGACATCACTTCCTGTAGCTTTCATTCGTTTGGTTTTATCTTGTCATCTATTCGGCACAGACAAAGGAACTGCAGCATCTGCTATGAGCCTGACACAAAGAGGCTTATTATGGCAAGTGTAATCTAAAATTCTACTGATTCGAGGGGCTTTTGACACAGTCACAACACAGTAGATGTTAGCGGCGACGGATACGCTGACCTGTGCTTACTTTGTCCATGGCGCCTTTGTACATCGTAACGCAAGAGCATGACTATCCGCAGTGGTTATAGAGAGCAGCTCTCTTCAGTGTACACACTATTTCTTCTTTACATGTCCACTTATACAAATTTGACACACACACACACACACACACACACACACACACACATAAATCCAAACGTGACCAACAGCGGATCCTGTGAAAGCTTCTCTGTCTCTGTCTCTGCGGCGCCGTCACCTTCCAGACCAGATACTCACTGCCTAAAAATTGCTATGTCAACCATAAAATTACCTTGAATTCAAATTCCCTTCAGCTACTTGGAAATTCTATTCCATCATGCACAAACGTATTTCAGTGATAGAGCTGAATACTATATATATTTATTTTTGTTCATCCTCCTCTCTTAAAAAAAAAAAAAAAGACACAACTGGTGGTTTGAAGGCAGAAGAATGTGTTGCGTGGTAAAATTGGCAATCTCTTAATCTGTCCTTCTTATCCGCCCAAGATGTTTTTCTGAACTATCCTCTCGAGGTAACCTCCATCCCTCCCACGTGCAGTTGGGCGAGCTGAGTTTATGACAAGAAAATGATCACCTCGGAGAGTCAGCCTGTACTTCTTAAACTTCATCACCAAACTAAGCTCCTGTTCTTAGAAGAAAGGACACAGAAGTCTGCGAGCACAGTTCTTGTGTGAAACAATACCTGCAGTCACTCGTTCCTCCTCTGCAACGATCTTAATGAGCAACATCTGAAGTTCAAACCAGACGGAGAGGTGGCGAGCAGGAGTGAGTCGCTCATTCATACTGATGGTTTTCTGTACTCGCAAAAGGTTACAATTAACAGCGAATATCTTCTGAAGTTGGAAATCCCCTGACTGTATTGATTAAGTGTCAGTTGAAGTCAACAATACTGATGGGACCTTAATTACGGCACTTAATGAATGATGTTTTATTAATGGACATGTAATAAGATTGCCTTTATCTCGAGCCATCAATCTTGGGCCCCCCTGCTGAGCAGCGCAGTTAACACTCATTAAGCTGCGTATAGATCTGGCTCTCTGAACCTATGGAGGACCTACAGAGCGCTGAATCTTGCATGAACACAGAGCAGTTTATTTACCGATCTCTAATTCAGAAATTAAACCAGTGATTAGCAAAGCATTATCAATGAATACATTAGTTTGCAAAGGTATCCATCAATCGATTAAATAAAAAGCAAATGTATTATTAATCAAAAATCAATTAGTGTGTACATAAGTGTTGGCTTTTTCTAATTGTGCTCTACTCGTGGTAGGTTGTGGAGAGTCCTCTTTACAAATTTATATATATATATAAATATTGTTTTACAAAAGGCTGTACAATGGGTCAACCAGACTGGCAACTGAAAGGGCAGAAAGAGAGAAAGATCCTCAGAGCAACAGTTCAATAAGAATAGAGAAAATCACCATCATTTGGTTAAATAAATTGGGAGCTTAGCATCAAAATGTGTGCAGATTTAGGTGGGAAACAGCTTCCAGTTTCAATGTCAAGTGCACAATAATGCCTCTAATAAACTGGAATTAGCAGGCGTGTTGCTCGAGTAAAACACTTCTAAAAACTTCACAATATAAATAGTTTAGTTTGGTGTAGTATACGGTTAATAATGTTGGAACTGGATCGGTGAATATCAGCTGAACATACTATGGACTGACAAATCAATTTAAACCTCTTCAATCTGACCACTTAGTAGACTGCAGAAGACCCAAAGAATAACAGCTTCCAAAATACTTGGAGGACAAATGCTCCATTGTGGTGCAATAACGATCGAGGGTCACTTCCGCTTTTCTGGCCTGGAAAAGAAATAGAAAATGGAAGGGTATTTTGAGGGAAAAGCGTCACTACAGTATTCTTGTCTCTAATGCAGCACTGTTGGGACGCCGTCTAAATTTAAGTTTGAATCATTGAATTCTTTCTCTTTTGGGGCTAAACCAATATTTCCAATGTAAATAACACATTTTATAACTGAATGATACTGTTTTTATCTCTGTTAGAACAGTAATTATTGAAGGAAAGAAGGAAAACGTCAATATGGCAGATCATTCCAAACCGTTGAATGGCTGTGTGTAACATGGTATGAAATGGTGAAATGAAGAAAATCAATCTGCCATCATAGTACCACATAACAAAGACATTACGCATTCATTAATTAACACTCGCAAATTGAACTTAATGCACTGGATGTTTATTTTGCTGATACAATATTAAATATGAATAAAATATGATTCAATATCCGCGTATCTTTGCGCCCCACGCACTAAGTTGCTCTACAAGTTCCCTCAAATTGCATTTCGGTGTCACAAAGTGCATTTCTGTTTCGGGGCGAAGGGTTTGTGCTGTTTTCTTTGCTTTCGGAAAAGGGCAACGTGAGAGCTTCATGAGCTGAGATTAATACAGAAACATTTCAAAGCTGTAGTTTCCTCATTATAATTTCATAGCAACGATTTGATCGGAGTAAGTGGTGTGGGCCTCTATAACACAATACCGTCTGTTGAGTGATATACTGGGAGGTTCACAGGGGCCGGTTCAATACAAACAATTTAGCTTGATCAGAAGCCATGTGACCCCCAAGCCAGTATATTTGCTACACAGTATAAATTACAGCCTCTGCTGCGCTGAGCTCAAACTAACTCACTGGTGAGAATTAGTTCCAGCTCACCACAAATGTATTAACTGGCCGCTCCACCGTGGCCTTTAACCAGCAGAGAGACATTCAGGTTTCACCAGTGTGTTTTCATTAATGTAGGGAAAATACGTCCCCACAATCCTGCGGGTCTTCGGGGGGTCAGTCTCGGATTGGAGAGTGGACGAGGAGAGTGGACGAGGAGAGTGGACGAGAGCGGTCGGCTGACAGCTCTGCTGAGGTTGGTTTTCTGCACCCGGTGTCCCTGTGCTCCGGTGGACTGTGGCGGCCAGTGGACTCGCTCTCTCGAGGTAAAACCATGAAACGGTGACAGTCCCCTCCACCTCTCCCCTCATCTATCAGAGGCTCGACACAGGTCGGAGAGATTGATCTCTCTTTCTCGTGGGCCTGACACACGCTGAGCTCTGGCAAGGCTTGTTTAACAAACGCCATCTTCTCTGCCAATAAAAAAAGGCACCTTTTCCCCCCTGAAGGCATCTCACGGGGCAACGCTCAGTGTGTATATTACCCATAACTTTTTCTCTTTTTTTTTTTAAAAAGCAGGATTTATAGACCCCACAGTGGGAATATATGACAGACCATGGTGAATTAATTATTCCAAAACAATTTGATATATCTGATTATTAATTCTGGGACACGAGCTCGCTTAGAGCAGAGACTGCTTGTAAAGGTTGGATTTATCATGTTGACATTTTGTCTCTCTCTCCTTCTCTCTCTCTCTATCTTTCCCTCCGTCGCTCTCCCAATCTCTCTCTCTCCCTCTCTCTTCCTCTCTCTCCCTCTCTCCATCTTTCCCTCCGTCGCTCTCCCAATCTCTCTCTCTCCCTCTCTCTTCCTCTCTCTCCCTCTCTCCATCTTTCCCTCCGTCGCTCTCCCAATCTCTCTCTCTCCCTCTCTCTTCCTCTCTCTCCCTCTCTCCATCTTTCCCTCCGTCGCTCTCCCAATCTCTCTCTCTCCCTCTCTCTTCCTCTCTCTCCCTCTCTCCATCTCTCCCTCCGTCTCTCTCCCCCTCCCTCTCTCTCCCTCTCTCTCCCTCAAGCTCTGCCCTACAGTTTTTGTTTTTTTCCCTGCTGCAAAAAGTGGCAGAACACAAACATGCCCTTTTCATCTGTCTTCTGCCTCTTTCTCAATGAGAACACTACGGATGTTTTAGTAAGAGATTACAGCGTGCACACAAACATATTGTTCCGCACACACCGGATGTTGACAAGCGTTCTCTCTACTGGTGTGCCATGCATGGCGGAGCACGCAAATGAAAGGTCAGGCCCATCAACCCGCCCCCCCCCCCCCGCACCCCCCCAACCCCAAGCCCACCCCACACCCCACACCCCACACACCCCCACCCCGAACAGCAGAGACACCAGCCTAATCCAGTTGTACGAAACAAACAACAAAGATGCGAGAAAGGGAGAATTCCAGTAGATGCATCAATCTGAAAGCATTTAGAGAAGGTTAAGAACCTCGGTTTGTTCAGAGAGCGCTCGGCAGTAGCTGTGCACTCCCGGCTAAAACACAAAGGACAAGGACATGACACGTGTGAAACGCGGTCTGCTGCGGCGAGCTTCGTCGCAGTAACCTCGTGGGGGTGCATTATGACCTGCTGAGCCATCAAAAGTGAAGAGCTGATCTCACCAATCGTGTTGGAAAGTCACAGAGCTCAAATAAAACAGTGGATGCCTTTGTTGGGTTTATGTCTGCCTCTGATCGATATCGAGTCTTTCAATATCAATATCCGTCAACCAAATTGACCTGGTTCATCATACTGAGGCTGCATTAACATTCCATTATAGAATGATGAGAAATAGAATGATGTCAGACGGGGCAGCAAAGCAGCTCTGCTTCGGGAAAATAGAACCTGCATTCCAAGCTCTCTGTCATGGCTTCCTATGCTGTGCCCGGTGGTATTTTCTACAACATCTGTGCAAAGGAATGTCAGCGTGGATCTGTTGTGGCAGGGAGCTTTGGATGGGAGTCAGACAGCATTTCTTTATCTCCAAAGTGAACTAAATACTGAAGGTCAGCAGCTGTTTTTTTAGTCACTGAAAGAGACAACTACAAGCGAGAATAAAGACACTCCAAAGAAATGCCAAAATGACTACAGATGTCCGGGTGTCTTGCTCCTACATAGGAGGGGAGGGCGACCTTTCACATTTTTTGCGCGCGGGGGCCCGTTTCCCCCGTAATACGTCCTCGGCGAGGCCAACGTGTCACCTGCATAGACACACTCCAACATGACAAGTGACCTTGAAAATGAATTCCAGCCGTTACTGGGATATCATTAAACCGAGCCAAAACACACACAATAGTCATTTCCCCAAGCTCTGAGTTTCATTAGATTTTGGTTTCCTCAGTTCTATTTTGGCAGCCTGCCTGTGTGCGTGTGCGCGTGCGCGTGTGCGCGTGTGCATGTGCGTGTGAGCGTGTAGCATGTAGCACTACGCTGCCCTCTCAGACGCACACGCCTCATAGTCGTAGTTTACATCCCACCTCAAACATTTCTCTCGTCCTTCTCTGCAGCTTGATTTTCACCTCCTCCCTTGCACATGAGCGGGCTAAAAGCACCACCATTACTCCCTCGCGCTCTTAAAGTGGTGTATCTGACCCATTAGAGCGGGCTGGTGGGAGTAGGGGCTGTGAAATAATGATCACTAAGAATTCTATAAAAAGAAAAACTGTTGCGAGCATTTGTTAGTCACAGCGGAGCAGCGATTAAGGCGGACTGATTGAAAGTGTCCCGTGTGAGCGCATGTGTCGGACCGCGAGAAAGTTTTTTTTTTTGTGATCGGCGTAATGGGCCAAATATCTGCTTCCGCTTGGCTCGCCTCTCCCTCTCCTCCACTCTGCAGCGCTCTGCTCAATTAATCCAGAGCCTTTCCAAATGACCCTCGAAGGTGACTCGCTAGATAAGTGCAATTACGTTGGAAACAAGGGTGCTGCCAATTAGTCCTCAAGTCTTCTCGCGGCGGAGGCCGGGCACGTCCCACCGGCTCGGCCTGTTTGTGACTTCATTAGCAGGCTTCTAAAAGGGGAAAGTGAACACCTGGCCTAGATCGCACCTCTGCGCACAGGGATCAACACCGCGGGGCCGTGTGTTTGTCCTTATAGGTGTTCAGGAATGACAGCAGAGGCACGGGGGAAACGTTTCGGCGTAGATTAGTGACATTCCTGCACGGCGGCGGCGGGCTTGCGCGCTCATTGTTATTTTACGCAGAAAGACCCCGGGGAAGCCAAACCGATGTCTCGTCATGCCAAGGAGTGATGATGATGATGATGATGATGATGACGACGGTGATGATGATGATGCAGCCAGCGACAGCAAGAGAGGAGGTCTCACTCCTCATCCTTTCCTCTGTGTCTCTCTAATGCCTCTTTGCTCCTCTCTAATTGCTCCCCCATTGTTCCTTCCTGAGCAAATTGTTAATGAGAATTTCCTGCTATGTAGACGTCAGGGGCACAGTCACTTGTTGTCTGCCAGCGCAGAGTCTGTGAGTAATGGGTGTGACTAATGCTGCTTGGCAGCCTCCACTCTCGTCCCTCCCTGCCATCTGTCCCCTGCCACCCCTCTGGGTGCACTGGGGTGCTCTCAGCAGGTCTCAGTAATCACACAAACACGCTCGCACGCACACACGCACACGCACACACACACACACACACACACACACACACACACACACACACGCGCGCGCACACACACACACGCACACACAATTCCAGACATTTGATAACCTCCAAAGATTGTAGAAAAGGATGTTTTACGAATCTGTGGGTTTCACACACACACACACACACACACACACAAACACACACACACACACACACGCACACACACACGGTGCACTCTGCATCATGTGAGTCACCTTCACAAGTTGGACTTAACAACTAATTTGTTCACTTAGAAATGATTTGGTCTGCGGATTGAGCGTGTGCATGTTTATGACTACAGAATATCAATTCAAAATGCATCAGAGAAGAACAGACCACTCAGTCTCCTTTGGAATAACAGAAAGATTAACGTTAATGATGACTAAGAATTCTACTTTCTCCGTGGGAGAACACACATTCGGCTCGGACGGAAAGCAGCGACACAATATAACGAAAATATTTGTCAGCATTCCCGCTCAACTGCTTTCCGTTTGTGCAGAAACGCAGCATCCATGTAGCGACGCAATGGCAAATGCTATGTGTGAGCGAGTGGGGAGGATAAATGTGTCCAGGATGTTAGTGCTGGCTTTAGATAGAGAGAAGCAGCATGAATCTCATTACAAGGGCCCCTGGACCTACCCCTGCAGCCAAGTGAATCAATCTGAGTGGCTTTAAATTGGTGGCCAATGAAGTAGGAATTGATCCATGGCCCTGTTCTGGTTCTCCAAGGCAGTTTGGACTGTAATCTTCAGAAGCTGCAGCTTCGATGGACTTCTGGCGCCTGTTTAGTTCCCATACGGGTCATTTTATAATTGGAAAGCAATTCATCCACGGAAGAAAATATTTGGCTCACTGGTGACTCCAAAGGTGTTAAACTTGACTGATTATTCCTTTAATTCTATTTTGAATGTTTCCGTAGCAAATTTCAGGGAAATCCGAGGCCTGAGAGGTGAATCAGGAAGCGAGATTCGTGGGATATTGAGGTGCGTTGAGCCTAAAGCCAGAGTGTTTAATGTCCCGAAGGTGGCTCTCTTTTAACCTACAGTTACAGTTCGGAGTTTCTGATTGAAATTGGCTATAAAAAGCGAACCTGGAGCTAGATGCCAGAATTGTAAGAGGTTCACTTAGGAGGGAGAGAGTGTTGAAGGACTAAAGTTAAGTTGGTGATGCAGAAGATCTGCTCATACTGAACGACAGAATATGTTTGTAGTGTTCTCTGACCATTTGTCCACTCTCGATCAAAACAAAGCCTTCTATAAAATTGCAGGTATAAATTAAAAGGGGAAACAGACCTTATCTCTACCTATCTGAGTTAGGTCTGTAGTGTGAAAAACACCTGTAGTTGGTACGGATGTCCTCTGTCTCTCTCGGGGACAGCGGCAAAATCTGTTGTTCCGTAACCTGGTGACATGACAGTGACATATTTGGTAAGAGGAAGAACTACAGTGGGCTACTCTCAGCTTTGGTAGCTTTGGTAGCTGTGGAGCGCTGAATGTCGCTCTACAACTTCTTTGTTATCCTTGCTTGTGTTACGTTTCCAATCGCGAAAAGGGCACACCAAAATGTACAGAGGATGTCATCGGCTGAATTCATCCGGAGAGAGGCCACTAGAGGTGTGGAGGATGAGGCTGCCGGGGGGACCCTCCAGAACGGTGAGGGCTAGAAAGGATCCGTCTCGGGTAAATAGGCTTTAGGCTTTGTTGAGCTAGCTAAGGCAAAGAAAGCCTGGCTCTGTCAAACTGTTTCTGATGTGTTCTGACTATGTGTGGCCACTGTAACGGTTCGCAAAATTCACGGTTCGGTTCAATACAGCGAAAAAGTTGAAATTTCCATGGATTTTAAAATATCATAAAGTATGTTCTTTTTTACTTTGAACAATGATGCATTCATTTGTGTTCAGGAAGCTGCAGCAAGTCCTGTTTTGTCTTCAACACGTGGGCTGCTGTTGTGCTTCTGTGAAAGAAGGCCACAATCTCTCTGATCTTCACTAGGAGGCGAGAGATCTGCCGCACTGCCTTTGCTTCCTGAGATGCTAGATTCATGACATGGGAAAAGCATCCTATTTGTGGCTCTAATCCAGCAGCTCCAACAGCATTAACTATATTCCTGGTCAGTAGTCACAGAAATAGTTACATTAGCTCGCTCCAACTTCCACTACTTCTGTCATCTCGAGGGGACGTATCTGAAGAGCATGGCTTTTCATCTCCCACTCTGTGGTGAGGTCATTTGCCGTTCGTCAGGTAGCTTTGTGTAGCCCTTGACCTCCAGCCGCTTGTTGTCAGAGCAACAGCGGGTGCTTTGGACAATTGATTTTCTATTCAGGCTTTTGTTTTCTTGTGCAAAACAAGAACTACGGTCCGGTTGAAATGAGCTTGTGAAGGGAGTCGTGTCACGGGGCTCAATAACATTAAGCATGTTACTAAAGCCTGCGTTTTCCACTTCAGAGAAGGGTCTCATATCCGCGGCTATAAATGTACCAGTCACCGTGGTGATTGCCTTAGCCCTGTTTGAATCAGTCGGGAAAAGCTGTCTAGTTTAATGCAAACGTGCCTCACCGGAGTCAAATGTTTTTCCTTTGTGGTGGGAGGGTCAGACAGCACGTTGCCTGTTAAGGCCGTGTGGATTGCCTTGTTGAGCGCAGTGGCTCCACCGAGGACATTGTATTGAACACAGTTTAAACTGTATTTTATTTTCCAAATGCAATGGTATTATTCCAACGAATTGTTCGGTTTGTAATGCGGGCCAAACCGAAATACAAAGACGTGTATCGTTACACCCCTAGTGGCCACTGGCCATATTAACGGAAATAAAATACATACTGGTATGATCACCATGTACAACAATGTGAGTAGAAGGTCGAGGGCTTGGCACTTCACTCTTGGCACTTAAGTAGCAGCGGTATCACTGTGACTGGAGTTTGCACTGCTCCTGGAACGGTGGGAGTGTTTTTCACTCCCTGAATAGCCAGAGGCATAGTCACTCTCATTCTGCCTGCTAGTCATTAAATGAAGGCAGCTTTGGCAGGGAGACTTGTCGTCCCAAAAGATATAACGGTCAGTTATTAGCTTTCAGCTGTTCTATGCACTTTTTAGACGCTATAATTCTGCCTTTATGCCGCGTAAAAAGCCTGATAACTGACTGTGGGAGCAGGTATTATGGTAACCTGTAAAATGTTCTTAAATTAACTGAATTTAGGATTTAGTTGCTACTATTGTACATTATTTAGTGTAAATTTGCAGAGTGGAAAGACGTTAATTATTTAAATCAGCTTCTAACCACCAGAATGGATAACAGCTGATATACAGGTGTATTGGCTTTCAATAGGGTATTGATGTCAGGCAGAGACCGTATTGAATGCAGTCACCAATCTGTGACATCCCATGATGCATTGCTACCAGCAAGATGAAAAAAAAAGAAAAAAAAAAGAAACTAACAAGAGAACCTGAAACACAAAAGAAGAAACAGCATACAAACAGGGGATTATAGGACGGTTGTGTGAGAACCTGTCATCTTAAAACGTTCTCCTTCGTTCTCATTGAAATCCTCACACAATGAAATACAGTACGTCGAGCGCTTTTATGCTCCACCTTGAGAGCAATACACAGACTCTGCCAGGCATCAAGAAAGGGATTTGCCACGGATGTTTTCAGGGTCACTCTGTTGGTCCATAATCTCATTTGGAGTGAATGAAATAAACATATCCGTGGGAATTGGACACAGTTAATTCTGAACGGTGCAAATTGATTTTCTGTCGAGCTGGGTATGGAGAGCAGTTGTGCAGCATGACGACACTCCGCTGATGAAAACCTCTATCTGGGGATTTTCTTTATCAGGCAGCTTTCACTGTATGGGGAATGGCAGGAGTTTTAGTTCTTGCAAGAAATGGATGAATGCTCTCTCTCTCTCTCTCTCTCTCTCTCTCTCTCTCTCTCTCTCCCTGCATCGACTTAATGAGTTGAAAGACTGACAGAGTTTGAAATTCGTCATTACATTTTGAATTAATGACGCAGCATTTATTTTACTGCTGATCTTGGCTCCAGCCTTGCATTAATGCAATAAAAATGTCAGTAAAGAATATCCTGCTCTCTTTTTCTATGGAGGACGTTTGTTGTTTTTATAATAGTTTCAAGAATATCCTGTACTTGTGCAGCCGCTGAACAGGGGACAAATCGATGTGACCAAATGAAATATTATGTTGCTGAAAAGGCTCCACGCTAAAAGCAAGCCCAGTTTGATGACTATGTGTGACGTGTGGAATTAAAATCAACTTTGTGAGATGCTTGAAAAGGGATGTCTCTCATGTTCAGTCTCAGAAACCGGCCTTTGAATATTCCACCATGCCCCCGCCCTCCATCAACGGAGCGGCGGCCAATCTGTTCACAGTATGACAATGTGAAGATGCATTCCCTTACCATCAGCGCTTCATTTCAAACTTATCAGCCATTATTAAGATCATTGAAAGGAGGCTGCTATAGCAACCGGTCCAGTGGAAATACACTTGAAATGCTTCACAAAGGAAATGGCTTTCATGCTGCTTTACCTGCTCAACATGTAGTTCCTTTGTTAAGACAAATATGTGAACGGCAAGATGTGAGGTGTGGTTTCTTCGGGTTATTTGTTATGACAAAACATAATGCATCTATTTATCTATCTATCGATCCATATCTATCTATGTGTTACATTGTACTCCCATTCATCTTTTTCCTTAGCTTCAGCATCTCTTTCTCTCTCTTTCATAAAATCGGCTATGAATAATTTCATGTAGACATTAAGCTTTAAAAAGTCTGCCTATTGCGAAGCTGCAAAAACACAAGGGACGAGTTTATGACTCTATAATCTCTCTACATACACAATCCTGCAGAGAAGAGCTGAGGCTGGCTCCTAAGTTGCTGCAATCAATAGTAATTCAGCAGAAGCCAGAGGGAAGCGAGTTAATTATCTCGAGGTTTTCTGGTATAATTGAACAGATGTGTTTTGAAATTGGTCACCTCACCATTGCCATGCCAGTGGTAATATCCTCCCACACCAGAGCGGTCTGCAATGCAGAAACCGAGAGCGAGAGGGGAGAAAGGGAGACGGAGTTACTGTACGGTCTTCGTGAAATACACTTCAGCCACAGCACACAACAGTCCACCCCAGAGACTGCTGAAAAGGCAATTAACCTTTGACCTCTCTGAAACACTAGCCATACGCTGCCTGAGACCAGCTAGTTTAAAACTTTTAACCTTACAGGACCTTGATTTGCAGCAGTTTGAGCCTGTTTTGAATTGAGTCAGCTCAGCCTCGTCATACATCATTCATACCCTTAACGTGCTTCGGTGGATGCCCTGTGGTCTCAGCACCACCACAGTTCTCATCTGTGTGGGGCCCTCCGGCCACAGGCTGCTGCTGGTGATAAGAAGGTGGCAGGGCCGGACCTGACGAGTGGCATCTTCCTACCATCGCTTCTCCCATTTCATTTCCCTGCTTTAAAGAGGAGACATCAGGATGCGCTGGCCTCAGGCTGCTACCACCACTCTGCGTCCATGATTCTCTCTCTCTCTCTCTCTCTCTCTCTCTCTCTCTCTCTCTCTCTCTCTCTCTCTCCTTTTTATTTGTTCGTCAACATTAAACATACTGCCTCTCTTCAAAACACAAGGTAATGGCTGCTCGGGAATCTCCAGGTTTTTATGAACAAACAAAACCTGCTCCTCTTTCATCACTGAAATACTCCCAACACCTACCTGATGAAAGCTCAATCAATAAAGCAGGCCACAGGTCACACAATGCACCGAGCTATTCTCACTCTAAAATAGTTTGTATTCGCATGGGATTCCTCCACATTGGAAGTTGTGACATATATATATTTTCAATGTTGTACCTTAACTTCAGTACATAAAAATAAATTACAAATGTATAGAAACAAGTAATAAATAAGATCATCACCACTTTACACCAGATTTGTATTCTGCCTTAAATTAAATGTTGGATTGCTGGATCACCTGAAAGCAATTCAATCCAAAGTCCAATTACATTATGCTTACATTATGCTTATAACAAAAATTGCCAGATGAGCCCCTAAATGGTCACAATGACATTTCTTTTTCCAGAGCTACTTTTGAATTACGTCGCATTATGGTCAAAGCCATTCACTGCAGCTACGGTCGGTGCTTGGCCTTGCACATTTTCATCATCCTTCTAAAATCTTCTATTTTTTGTAGACAAAGAAGATAAAAAAAAGGGACAGAAAAAAATTTGCTCCGATAAACCCACTGTACCCTACCTGCCCAGCACAAAACATCAGATGGGAGAAAGTTAGCAACGAGCTAGTGGACACAGTGGAGCATTTAGCCGCTAAAGAGCCCGATATTTCCCCCAGGAGTTGGCGGAGAGCAAAAACAGTTAGAGAGGGAGAGTGAACATCAGGAGGCCAGACTCACAAATGAAAGCTTAAATTATAACTGTATTTGCTGAATGTGTAAATAAACTTTTGAAAGTGATAATGTGTACAGTGAAACCTGCTTCCGCTGCCCCAAGGTGGACAAAATTACCACTTAATGCAGGTTTAAATAAAGTATAGGATGGTTATTTCAGTAGTTCATGAGACATTTAACTATTTATATGTTGTAATTAGAGTGTAATTACCCCATCATGACGAAGATCCAGAGCAAACTTCCCTAAATTCACCCTGTCACCATGTGCTCCTTGCCACCTCCACACATTAATGAAGGCAGCCAGCTGCCGAACCATATGTGTCTGCCTTTCCTACCAAGTGGAAACAAAGCTGAATTACTGCGTACTTAGACGGCTTTTGTAGTTTGAAAGTGAAGCAGCTCCAGCACCTTGTCCACTCTATCCTCTTCTACATCACCTGTCTAATATTCTTCATGCACTTTGTATGCCATCCATCAGACGCCTTTCTTGAAATAGTCTACTTTTTTCCCCTATTTGAACCTGTGTGCAATTCTAAGTGCTTCATTTGTCTTTTTGACGTGCACTCTTTCCAGCATATGCCACATGCTATTGAACTTCCAACATGTTACATAATGCATGTGTTCGTAGCATATGTAGTAGGGGGAATTTGTTTTGATCTTAGGTTTTCAAAGTGGAGGGTATCAGTCCCCCTTCCTTCCAAAACCACAAAGTCCCTCTCCACTGCTGCTTCTTTCACCTTCCTTAGGATCAAGTGGCATTCATAAAAGCTTTCAGAGAGAGGATGGGGATGTGTGGGCTGAGAGCAGAGCAGGAATTGATGGCGCTAATGTACATTCACGCATGTTTGAATGCACGGCTTATACGATGGGGAACATTCAAAAGTCAGCCCTCAAGGTCATTGTATCTATTTAAGAAAAAAAATGTGTTTATAAAAAAATATATATATTTTTGGCTGGAAGTCATGAGTTTCTTCTTCGGCTTTCATGAGCTGGTTTGCTCCTTCGATTCCTGCTTCGCTTTGATCATTTTCGATCTCTGTAAGATACTTTCATACCTTGTGATACTCATTAGTGATCATTTGGCCCAATTAATTCCCAATGACCATAACGACCTGTGCAGTGGAGTGGGGTGACATATTGTGTTAAGCACAGTAATTCCATAACTACTTTGTATGTGCTTTTTGCCACAAGGGACCTTTTAACAGCAGAGCTCTCTTCATTGTTTTTGACCCGTTTCTTCTTTTATCCGATCCAATTTAACGCTATAGGGTAAGACAGTCTGAGCTGGAACTAGACAACAGGCGTTTGGGTAATTATCAGAGGCTTCTCGTGTATCAGTTGCTTCCCTCTGTTAATTGCTGATACGAAACAAAATCAAACAGAATCCACAAGATGCGTTCGGGGTATCCTATATCCAGACAAAAATATATGTCCACAGGCAGCAGAATAAAAGAACGTCTTCTCTCTGTGAACAAACTCTGTATTTTTCTTCTTTCTCCGTCTCTCCCTCTCTTGGTTCCTAATAAGTGTGATCAGAGCTGAATGGCCTAACAGCCTGACCCTCATTATAACCAAAAGTAATAAGGATAAGACACCAGTGAACCAGGCCTCATTAGGCCAATAGCTGGAAAACTCGTCGAGGGTCATCACCCGAGACGTCTTGCACTGCTCGCGACTCTCCTGCTCTCCCAACGTCTCGCAGCTACGCAGAAACCATTGTTCTCCAGCCAACAGCATCTAAATTAAATGGAAGGAAATTACTCAAGACCTCTGAGGTTTGTGTTATCCTCATGCTCTGTACTGCTAATATGCTATTTTCTTCAACCCTATACATATATGCTGCTGGACCCTGCAATATAAAAAAAAAACGTGTGATGCATTGCTGATGTTTTGTTCTAGTTTCTGTCATGCACTGCTCACTGCAAAGCCCTGAAACCATTGATTTGCCCCGTCTTGTCCATGAGCAATGACAAGTCGACATGCCTGTCTATTAGATAGGTGAGAGGTTCTCTGCTTCACGGTAATACATTCAATAAGCCATGCCATACTCCGCCCCGTCCAATCACTATCAATCACTTTCAATTCTGACAATGTCTGCAAACAAATATTATCCTATTGATTCCATTTGAATATATGGCTTGCAGGACAAAGATGAAGAGCACACTCCTGGTAAAAATTATTTTTATTCATGCACCCTCAGCAGGCAACAATTTCACAACAATCAGCTTTAGAGCTGAGAAGAAGTTTAGCTATTATTTAAATGATTTTTTGAAAACAATCATTCTCCTCAAGCACTCACTACTCAAGCAAATGCAGTGGTGTGCAGAAATTTGGGCATCCTTAATCTAAATGCTTTTTACAATGAATATCGAAGTGAACAGAAGCTAAACGGTCCAAAGTTAAACATGACACATTTCTTCTAATTTAAAAGCAATTTATAAAATTGTGTCCAATTTTTTTTAACAGTAAAAATAGTAAAAAGAAATACATTTAAAAAAGGAAAAAGGGCCTGTGCAAAGGTTTGGTAGCATTGTCAGTTAGTACTTTGTAACTCCTCTTCCTGGTAACTATAGGCATTTTCGGACCAACAGTAGGGTCTCCCTAGAACTGCCCACTGGGGATCTACCCGAGAACTGCATACCTTCAAGGGCTTTTTATCCCTCATTGCATTCGCAACGTTGAAGTAACACAAGCCGGTCAGGGCTGCTGTTTGCTACGTTACAAGCTCTCTTATCTTTTTTTATAATATAAGAATACATAAGCTACTCTGTTACATGCTACAATCATATACGATCACAATAGCCGTCACGAAAGTACCGAATGCTTCTTGGGCTCAGTGGGTTTGCTTAGTGCTGCTGCTGTGGTGCCACTGGGTTAGATCACTGAGCAGACGCTCTTACTTGTTCTTTGGCTCAGTGGGTGTACATGCTCATGAACTAGTTAGCTTGCTGGACTTCACTGTTGGTTTATTTGTTTTCTTCCAATTTTAGCGTGTTTTTTTGTTTTAAGATAATTTTTTGGACTGGAAAGGGATGACAGAGGAGAGAGGGCCTTGGTACATGGGGCGTCCGCTCCACCAATGGGAGACCCTCATCTGTAATTGAGTTGTCTGGTGTTTGCAGGGCAACCACGTTTGGTTGTTTTTTCAAAATGGTGGTGCATTTGCTCACATGTTTGACCAATCACAGTACACTTGTGTAAAATAGGAGCAAAAAAAAGTTCATTCTAAGAATTTAGATCGTTGCTAGTTGTTGCTGTGTGGACACAATAAAAAGGGAGGTTCTTCGGACTATGAAAAAGTTCCTCCGGTACAAAGACGCCAAATAAGCTTGCAAACACTTCCTGTAGGCACCTGAGTTTTTCAATTCTTGTTTCTGGAACTTTCCCCCATTTTTCCTGTATAATACCAAACAAAACCTTTATCATTCTTTGTCAAAACTTCATGGTTGATTTTGAGGTATGCTTTGAATAATTGCCTTGCTGAAATACCTTTACCTCTCTCCAACTTCAATGGATTGACCTTTGGAAATTAGGCCTCCAAGATGTCTTTACATTTCTTGGAATCCATTCTTTCTTTAACCTGCACAAAGCTTCCTTTGACCCCAGCTAACACAATCCTAAAGCATAATAGATCCACCTCCATGCTTAACAGTTGGCAAAGTCTTCTTTGCTTTGCCCTTTTTTCTCCAAAAATGCATTTTTCGGATGTGATCAAAAAGGTCTTTTTTGGTAACACCATTAAAAAAAAAATGGTTCCAACAGGTTTCCTAAGGTTTTCTTCTGCAGGTCGTAGAAAGGCTTTTTTTTTCTTGCAACTCTGCCATAGAGGTATTTGTTGTTTAAAGCATTTTGTATTGTACAATAAGAACAACTAGAACTGTGTCGGCTTCTCTTTTGCTGTGATGTGTGGATTCTTATGATGTTTTCTCACCAGGTCTCGGGTCATTCATTCTGACAGTCTTGTTGGTCTACCAGATCCCTTGAGTTCAACTGTTCCAGTTACCTTCCATTTTCTGATAATGTTTCTGACAGTGGAAATGGGTAGTTTGAAGCGGTGAGTTATTTTGTAGCCTTCTCTCTTTGTTGGTTGAAGTGAACAATCTTGATTCTGACGATCCTTGAATAACTGTTGGTACTTAACCACCAACCGAACAGCCGGATACTTGGAGTTACTTCAGAATAAATATTTCAGCCCTGGAATTATGTTCATCTAATCATTATCGTCACAAGTAACAAAGAGGAATCCAAAAGCGTTCCCACAGAGTCTTCCTCCTTTTTTCATCCTTTTGAAACTGTAGAAGAAAAAAAAAGATATATATAAAGTAAGTTTTACAATTTGAATAAATGTTCAACTTTTAGAGGTCAGGATAGCTTCTGTTCACTTAGTTATTCATTGTAAAAGGCATTTTGATTAAGGCTGCCCACATTTTTGCATGCCACATAGCTGCTATTCACAAAATGCATTTTGTAACAAAAGCCAATTCATTTAAATGGCATAACATAATTTTGGACAAAATGACCTCGAATGTTGAATAAGCAGGCATGAATACAAGACTCTCTGTAGACACATTTCTCTGACTGTGTGAGGAACCATTGTCCTGAGCAGAGTGGCTCTTTACTTGAATGTAATGATGTTAAATGTTACCAAAAGACGATATCCTGATATGATAATGCAGCCTAATAAGGTTCCAGCAGTTTGATCACAGGTCAGGGACGACCCAAGGACTGCAGTTTTAAACAAATTACACATTATATACATTATGATTGGATGAGCATTACTTCATCAGCTACATGGTATTTTAATGTGCTGGACAAACACCATCATACATCCCCATGAATAAACATTTTGAAAATAGGGCTGCAACTAACGATTATCCTCACTATCGATTAATCTGCCAAAACATTTTTTTCAGTTGATCTATTGATCATTTGGTCTAGAATACATCAGAAAACAATCAAAATTACCACAATTCCTTGGGCCCAAGGTGATGTCATCAAATGCCTTGTTTAGTCTGTCTACAAGCCCAAATCATTTTACTATGGCAAATATTCTCACATTTCAGAAGCTGAAACCATAACAATGGACTTCAATGATCAATCAATTATCTAAATAGTTAAAAATTAATTTTATGCATATTGACTACTAATCTTTGCAACTGTACATTTTGCTGAGCAGGAAAAGTAAGAGGGAGGTCATGAATATAAAGAGCTGGCAATGTTTTATTAAATTGATCGTAATAAAAGGGAAGTTCTTCTTTTAACAAGAATCTATAACAGTTTAATTTGTAACAAACAGAATTCTGCCTGTTGGGGCATATTGATTAAGATGTTGCTGTAGATTTAAGAATGTGATCAGTCTACAGAAAGCTGAAGCTCAGTTTCAAGGATCTGTCCATGGTGCTGTAGTTGATGCAGGCTACATCAGGCCAGTCAGCTGCGTCACAGTTACTTCAGCTGTCTGCTTTTAACAAATCAAGTCAGGTTGTAAAATGCTGAAGCCGTTGGCTCGTTGCCCGGGACTGCAGGTTTGTGGCGCTCCACAATTAAATATTATAATGTCAATTAATACATTAATGAAACTGAGAAAGTGTATGAAAGTGTCATATTTAAAAAAAGAAATTTCAAAGGTCTGTGGTCCAAAATGTCATTCATAAGTGGGTACAAGTGATTGACAGTGTACAGGATTCTTTGGCTACTGTCACAGAGACATTCAGCCCATATAAATTCTGCTTGAGTGTTCATGTTGGCAAGATGTGCACTTCGCTGGGAAAGCTAAATAATCGACCAAGTGGATCTCGGCACAGTCCCAGAGGACCGAAGCCAATCCTGATGTGACAGAAGTCAATGCAGGTGCTCAGTGTTGACACACACTGTCCAATCAACAGCATTCTTCCAGTAGCCTTTTTAAAAGACACACACATACACACACTCTCGCTATGCTTGTGGGGACTCTTCATTGATTACCGAGCCCCTTACCACGCCTAACCTTAAGCCTTAATCCTGAACCATTAGCCTAAAATTACAGGTTAGGTTCACATTTTTTTCAAGTCTGTCTTAAAACAGCACTTCCACATGTGAGACAACAAATCCCTTCTCTAACGATTTTCTTTTTTTTTTAGCAATCTGACTTATACAAATTTAAAGGTAAAGACTTTTTAGTTTATATCCCTCTTTGTGTTGTGATTCCCTCAAGGGGAAAAAAAGCGGTAGACCTGTGAATGATACTGTCATGTATAGCCATGATGGTCACATAAAGATTAACCATTTATTATTGTACTATGTTTTTGACACTATATAGAACAAGTGGAACACATTAATATAAAATCAACCCTTGAGTAAGTCTTGTGTGTATTTGGAAAAACAACGAATCCTCATACAACCGTTCGTATAATATCTAGCGTTTTCCTACGAAAGCCAGCCACATGTGTCAATTTCCGCACGTTACATGCATACGGTCTTTTCACAGGAAACAATTCCGTTAGGTTTAGGAAACAAAACTACTTAGTTAGATTTAGGAAAAGATTGTCGTCTGAGTTAAAATAACTACAGCAGTGCCATTACTGAAGAACTGAAGTTACGAGACAAACAAATCAACGTTGACTTCACGTTTGGGGAACGAACAGCGATCTCCTGGGTGAGAGATCCATATTTATGGACCCATCCACCTCCCCGTCTGGCTTTTGCGGTCTTTATACTTCAAGGTTCATGATTATGTGAATACCATACAAACTTATTCCGTGGGATACCTATGAATTTTGCTACGAATGCTGGATGAGACCAGCCTGGGAAAAGAGCTAAATGTAAGAGGTTGGGTTATACACTTGCCAAAAGATTTTTGGGGGACTTAGATGCTTTCCTATTATTTTTATCTAATCAGTTAGTAAATGTTTTTTCACGTCTGTGCCAGTAATTTGTTCAAAACTAGACAATTTGGCTACTAAATCATTAATGTAACAAACAAAAAAGAGGATCAAAATGGTTTTAGGTGCATATTTACAAAGTTAACTTTCCTTTCATAGTATCTACACTTCATATAAGCAACTCCATCCTCCTTGTTTGGGCTTTTTTTCAGGATATCTACTGTATTTTCAGGGTTTTTTACACAATAATATGACTTCAGTTTCCTTCACTGTAGCAGAAAAAGCCATCACTTTATACCATTTGTCGTCATTTCGATTTATACTATTTACATCTTTCTCCAATAAATGTGTTTCTTGGAGCTTGGCTTCATCCCTGTGTTTGAGTATTTCTTAGGAGTCCCGATAAAAGTTTGTTAGCAGACAACTGGCCAACCACTATAGAGAAACTAAGGACTCCCAGAAACTTAACTCAGAAACTAAATCAGGAACTAGAAGTTCAAGTCAAACATGCAATTAGAGTAATTATAAGAATAATGGATTCAGAAGTTGTTTGTTTGGGACACAATTCTAGCGTGAGACAACACAGAATTAGTGTGCTGTTCTTTTGTGATGTTTTAATTGATGTTTGAAAGGAACCATGCAGACAAGACAACAAAGCCTTTTTTACAGCAGCGCACATCTGTTTTTTTTTTCAGTTATAGAAAAGATAAAATGGTCTAAAATGCCATATGCCTACAGTATCTAGGCTAAGTGTATTCAAAGACACCTGCTTAAAATGTACTGCTGCAACGTCGTTGCTGGAGTATGTACACTTTTGCAGATTTCATGTTTCCGTCACTGGCATGGTCGCAGATGGCCCCCCTCCCTCTCTAATAGCCTCCATCCCATCTGCAAAGCCGCCATCCCACAAAATCACTCTTGTACCTGCCATTGTTTTCTTGATTGCTTCCTGTACCTCTGAGTTTGGCCTTAAGGATAACATTGATTAGGAAAAGACCACGCTCGATTTATTATTATTGTGTTTTTTTCTCTCGCCGCTGCTCTGTTCCGAGAACTATTCTTGAACCACTGGAGCCAATTAATGTCCAAACAGATGAGCAACGCCGAGAGCTAAGCCTTGCCTCAGGGTCAAGCAGCCTGAATCTAATCTTCTCAGCAGAATTACATTTCCGCCATCATGGCCCCATACCTGCTGACCTGCTCTCGGGCCACGAGGCAGCGGACAGCTTTTTCGTGTAATCACATGTTGTCATTGCAGTGGAATAACTGTCCATGACCTGCGAGGAGCAGCCTGTGGGTTACTGGTAACATCAGCGCTGTAATAGCCTGATAGTTGTGGAGACTACTAAGCTGCTAGAAATGGGAAGCTTGCTACATTTAATGAGGAGAAGTGCCTCAGTTCCATTTGATTCTTAATGTGTCATACGATCATGTCTTTGATGTGCATTTCCATGTCTTTCCTCTGCTCATTTCATTCTGATTTGTGTTTGCAGAGAATGAAGAGGGAGATACAAACACAGAGAAATGAAATACCTGAGGCAAAAGTGGGACTTTACACTTGAAAGTGGAAAGCATTACTTATGCATTAGGTATGTCTTTGAAGAACCAAAAGTATGCATATTCCCCTATTCCTTCCCCCCAAATAATACAGATAAAATCAATTATTCATTTGTAAATGTTTATTTCACTTCAAAAACAAGTATGACATGGGCCTTGATGTTGGAAGAACTGTTCCTGCAGTAACCCACACTCACAGTGCCCTCATTGGAAGTTTTCACTTCTGTTTTGAAGTTATACAGCACTGTCCTACAGCAGGAATAAACAGTGATTACCAATAAATACATAGTCAGCCCATGTTTTTAAGTTAATGGTATCATCATCAACATTTTATTGTGGGAAAAACAAGGAAAAACGGGGGACAGCAGTTCCTTTTTAAAAAGGGAGTTCAAGAGCTCGAGTGTAGGCAGCAAAACAAACAAGATGGGAGTGTTTGTAAGCCAACCTGTTAAAATTAAGATTTTCTTTGTAAGTTGCATGCATTGCTTTTTTGGGGGAAAATCCTGATGAAAATACAAACAGCACTCTGGACGAACTCAACGCTTAATCATGCAAAGAGAATTACATCAGTATTAAATATTTTGAACCGATTTAAATCAAAACCTTCTAATTTTTAATTTCAAAAGCCAAACACAATAATCATCGGGTGAACTTTTGAAATTAGCCGTGGAGCCATTGTGCCAATTTATTTAACAACATCATCATACAATACGAGTTCCTGATGATGTTCTGATGGTCTGCACAGATAAATGAAAATGTCTGTGGTTGAAAATGGGCTTGAAAGCCCTGACGGAATCTGCAGTTATTTTCATTACTTCAGATGCTCTTGGCAATGCACAGCTTACTGATTAGTGATTAGGGTTTTTTTCAGCACTACGGAGAAAGGAAGAGATGTGAATTCTGCAGTTGTAACCCGTAATTAAGCTTGATCCGTACTACCAAACTTAATGTGTGAGACTCAAGCAGAAGAGTAAGGCTATTTTAAATAAAGAATAGGTTGATACACACTATAGGAATACATGTCTAACCTATGAGGTGAAAATTAACCACCATAAAAACATACTTCAACACAGATTATGTAGGTGTTGTATATTGTGTATGGCCATCCAGACCCAACTCAGATCAGCAGTGTCAGCAGGGCTCAACACTAACTATTAATAGTGGTTGCCAGGAAGGTTACCATGGCATTGGCTTTTGGTTGCTGAAACTGAAAATATGGATGCCATTTCTTTAGTAATTAAGATACTATGCAGTTATACGCCAGCTTAATACTTTACATGTGTTTGATGTATATGCTTTGCAGTATTATTTTCCATCCAGCTCAAGAGGTGCAGGGATGCTTCACCTCCCAAGACATCACAAATGTATTTTATGTTTTTCATTCACGTTCATCTGGTTCTTTGTCAGTTCAATCCATTTGCACTAAATGGTAAATGGACCTGTACTTGTAAAGCACTTTTCTAGTCTTCCGACCACTCAAAGCGCTTGAACACATGTCATTCACCCATTCATACACTGATGGCGGGGGCTACCATGCAAGATGCTACCTGCCCATCAGTAATATTGAACCATTCATACCCAAACAAACACACCGGAGGCTCAGTATTTGGGAGCAATTTGGGGTCAAGTGTGCCACAGTCGCCCCATTTATTTGGGATGTTGACAGGGTAGTAAAATTTTTCCCCACACAGTAACAACTTGCCTCGCCAGTGTCTCAAAAACATATGCCTGTGCGCACACAAGTAAACGCAACAACGCATATGCAGCGTTGTCCGGTTGTGGTTCTGACTGTAACAGCAATATTTAAATATCATGCAACAAATATTTAAAAAAAAACTGATGAACCTAAGGCCAAGACTTGTTTGCCAATTTCTCAAAATGGTAGCCAATGGCACCTTGGCAACCCTTACTCTCAGTCATGTACACAACATCTGTCATCCCAGTCAACACTGGGGCTGGTCAGCTGATCACCCAGTGACCCAACTCACCCAGATGTGTGGGAACCAGGCGGCAACCTCCAGTTAAGATGAGTGAAGCCAATGCTAAGGTGTCTTAAATGTGTATTCTCTCTACTAGCCAGCTGGAGGCGATTCCTCTGGTTGCAAAAAGAGGTCAGATTGTAGAAAAGTCTATGAGAAAATGACTCTACTTCTCACTTGATTTATTCCATCAGTAAACATTGTAAACATGAGTTTATGGTCTCAATCACTTGTTTCAAGTCTTCTTCAATACAGCATGACATTCATTTAGTAAATTATGGCCCCATATAGACGGAGTATGCTTTAGGGCAGGTTTACTGTGATTGACAGGTCGCTACCGCTACCAGAGCCATATACAGCTACTCTACGTCATTCCTCCACAGTCCAAATATGGTAACTTGCTTTCAGTGGTTGAAAGTAGCCAAGATGGATTGGCCGTAATCCAAGATGGCGACGGCCAAAACGTCAAACTCAAAGCTTCAAAACGACAGTCCCCAAACCAATGTGTCGTCACAATGACAACGTCCACTTCTTATATGCAGGCTATGGTTGGAATCGTAATCTCTGCAAACCCTGTTCCTTGTGAGGAATATTCTCCAACAGCAAGAACAACAGCATCAGTCGTTTCAGCAACTGCCCCAAAACTACATATGTTTACGTTCAAGTGACAAAGCCCTCTACTGGCCATAGGACGTATAGTGGGAGCAAAGCAGGAAGCCAGGCGACCATAATCATTGAGCGAAAGAGTCTGTGTAGGGTCAAGATCGGGTTGGACGGATTGATCAACAAAACATTGAACAAATTGTAATATTTATTCATCTGTCAATCACTAGTTTGATTCATTAGGTCTGTAAAGTGTAACGAAATGATCACAAGCATAACTTAAGCTCTAAAATCCTGGATGCTTTGTTGAATCATGATGTATACACACACGTTTCTGATAACCCCCCCCACCCCCCCACCACCACCACCACCACCCATTTATGTGACTGTTAATAGAAAGCAGGACCATTAGCAGTATCTTGCAGTCCAATGCAACACGCTGGAACAACATACTCTACAAACACAAGATGCATATTGCAGGGCGGAACTACTGGATTGCATTACATAATTCATCTCAGTCGAAGGCTGGCACATAGGAATAATTTAGGCCCATCCTGATTGGTTGCAAAAGTACAGTTTCAAAGATCTGTACATGAAAGGTTTTCTACTGAATTGAATATTTACAGTTACATATTGGCATCAGTGTTGAAGGAAAAGGAACCTCATCTGGTATTCCACACCCCCTGCTCAGCTCTGTCATCAGCAACTGTCTTATCTATTATTTCTTATTATTTAAATCGCGGGCAGAGTGGAATGGGGGAATAGTACCTAAACACCAGTGATGGAAGTTGGCAGATGAAATGACACAGTTGGCCGTAACAAGGCTATTTCAGCCGGCAAGATAGTTCATTTTCGCCGCAAACGGTTCATTCCGCGATTCATCTCTGACACATAAATTGTATTCGAGCCGGATCCTCCAAGGGCTAAAGCGAAGTCCCTCCTCTGCAATGTTAAATGACCTCTGGAACAATTTGATTATGATGTCTTGCTGACAGACAGATTTATCAGAGGAGTGGAGCCATGTAATGGATATGAGCACAGCTCTGGTGACAGGAGAGAAGACGCTAGGAGTGAGGGATGAGGGATAGAGGAGTAGAAGCAGAAGAGAATGGACTCTCAGGCCTGGCTAAGTAATCCATTTACATGTGTGTCACATGATAAATAAATGACAAATGACTCTTCTTTCCTTCGCCCCAGTAAAAGTGAATTATGGTTTTTAAAGGACCAGCGGCATGTTAACTTCACTCAGAGCAAATGGATCCTGGAGGAGCAGTTTTACCACAAAACTGTAAACACTGATTACATTTACGACCCCGTTTCAAGCCGGCTTGCCAGACATCAGTCCTGGTGACTTCCTTACTGAAATTACCAATTCTGTTCCCAGTCGGCAGGTCTAATGAAGCTGGATGTGTTTTCTTTAGCTTCAGCCAGTAAGCTTGACATTGTTAGCAGTGTTGACATCTCTGCAGACACAGCACAGAGGTCTTAAAGGCTGGGTGAGCCACAATTCAACAACAAAACAAGCATTTTCAAAATGTCACCACTGAGGCTTAACTCCTCAGTCAAATTCACCGCTTCTTTCCGTCTTCTCTTCCGACTGTCTGTCAGCAGTTGGCTGAACTTCATAACACTACGCACAATGGAAATACAAGGAAGACTGACTCCTGTGACATTTGTTTGGGGGCCCACGTGATGTCTGGAGTCTTTTCGCGACGGATGGAGGACCTGTGTTAACCGTGCCACTGATGGAGACCTCTGTCAGGCAACAAGTGCTTGGCATTATTCTCCTGCCTGCACTTTTCAATCAATCACAGTGTTTCCATGGAGACTCGGGAGGACAAAGGTGAGTTGAGGAGGGGGGAGCGTGTAAGGACAGCTTATCTGTCAGAAAGTGCATCAGGACAGGAGAAATAATTTGACCGGCCCTGACAAACCTTTCACTTTGCTTTTCTCTTACGTAGGCTGCTGTCAAGATGACAGCAGATTTGTTTTCTTGTGGCGAGCCAAGGAAAGTCCCTGTCAGACTGCTGGCATACAAAATGGAAAGGGGAAGTGATATCAGGACCAAACTGCTGTGAATGGCAGTAATGAGTAGATAGAAATCCTCTGATTGTTCATTTTCTGATGTACAAAGGGTAGTATAGAGAACAATTGACTATATTACAAACACAGGAGGCCTAATTCTATCCACATCTGTACGCCTAAAAAAGCAACTAACAACCATTGTTTATTCTGAAATCCAGATGCCAGGACAAAGTGTGGGCGTTTCATTTAGATGCAAATAAAATCATAGAAAACCACACAAAACAATGCAATCTGCCTTAAGGTCACAAACAACAACAAATCCAAAAGGCTTGATTGCTAGGGCGATGAGCAAACATGGCGCACACAGAAACTTGACTGACAAGAAACTAACGGTAAAAGTAGAGTTTGTGCTGAACACTGACGGAGTATGTAAGACAGATAGAAAGGGACAAACAAACAAGCTGTTTTACGTTAGATGTCTACCCAATACAACTGTAAAAGAGTGGTTAGGTAATGTAGGCTACAGATAAGTATTATTATTTTTTAGTCATTAGTTCGCCCAGGTGAGACTTGTGTCACCTAACGTTTGTGTGAGGAAATACTGCCGAGGGTCACGTTATCTGTGTTGAAACCCAGCGTTGAAAACTGCTAATGAAGATGAGCACATTTAAAGCTTAAGTGATTCCTATTTATATATCAACAATGGAAAATGTGTTATGTGAAAAGGGTTGCTGACAAACCCTTCGCTGTTCCCCTCCGAGCCGTGGTACGGTGGCCCTGAGAGCTCAACACTCTGCAAATGAACAAATCACATGCAAATATAGAAAGGCGCTGGAAATAGCACCACAGTCAATGAACACAGTCAAGTCAACAGTTTCCGGTGATCCGGAACACAAATAAGTAATATACACAACAAGATCATGTTTAAATGTTTTTATATGATAGCTTTAGTTATTTTGCAGATTTAGATTATTCTAAATACAATATATAAATCAATATGATTTATTATTAAAACTTAAACTAACCAGTAGTATATACAATTATTTAAATAATCCCCACCTTTACCAGCATCAACATGAAAATGATATTCAGGTTAAGGCATCACTAATTATTATCCAGTAATATAATATTTATGAATGTGAAATGGGCCATTCTGCATAATGAATACTTTTACTTTTGCCACTTTAAGTATTCATTAAAACCCAATACGTTTTTACTTTTACTTGAGTATGATTTTGAATGCAGGACTTTAACTTGTATACTTTTACTTGTATTTGTTATAGTGTAGTATTGCTTCTTTTACTGAAGTAACAGATCTGAATACTTCTTCCATCACTGGCTTAAGGATCTTTCGTCTTACTATTTTGGTTCGGTCTCACAGCTCTCACCGGGGACATTTCAGTAGCAACAGCCAGCTCTCTGCTGCAAACAACCTCTGGCCCACTATGAGCTGGTTGCCTAGTACCAAACCACATACAACAGCTAATTGTAACTAGTTAGCAAGTGGCTAGTCAACACAGAGGAGCATTTAGCCCCCAAAGAGACAGATATTTCACACAGCAATTGGTGGAGCCCAAAAACAGAGCTAAACGGAGAGACAGTATTGCAAAGTGGCCAAAAACACAACTCTAAATAAATGCTAAACCGCACTTTATAAGGTGAGTATATGTCACTTTTGTGCTTACAGCTTGTTGCACTGCTCCAAAGTTGCTCAAAATAAAAAAAACATGGGAGCAAGTAAGAGAAAGTGATGATATTTCTGTGAGCTGATGGTAAGACCGTAAGCACAATTAGCTCCTGTGGTTACAAGGTCACCAATTCGAGTTTCCTGTCGCTGCTTTTTGTAAACGACATCAAAATAACTAACGGTTTGATGGTGTATTCATTCTTATTTTCCATGTTCATTTGAAAGTTCCCACTGCACAACTCAAGTGGTTTGTGTATATAAAAGAGTTTTTAAAAATGATTCAAAGCAACCTGTAATATCCAATCAATAAGTCATGAATCGTGGCAATACTCTCTTTAATATGACTGGGCTCAATGTGAACAGGATCGTCTGGCCTGTTATAACATCAAGAAAAATAAGTGAATGAATGATTCAGAAAAATAAAGTAAAGGTTTAAATGGACAGCAGTTTGTGATGCTTGAATCAGTGTTATTTCATGTCTTTGGTGGCATCAGTGATCATCAGAATACTTAATCAGCCAGATATTCATGTGTTAATACTCATACAGAATGAAGGAAATGCCTCCGGTTTGTGCACTGCAAGCCATTGCATTTTAATGTGAATGAAATATTAAATTTCAAGTTGGAAATCTTCTTACATGGGTTGGTGTTGTTACCTTAATAAATCCCTGTCATTAATCTTCCATTGAGGAACACTGCATTTGAGTTACCGTCTCCAGAGATCATGCTAATGACTTTCACTGAGAACATTTTTGCTGTCATCAATACATGCACCCATGAGAAGTAAACACATCCACAAACACACATCATTTTCTTCTTCAAACAACTTTCACATCGGCAGTCTTTCTTTTTCATTTTTTATGTATATTGACCATGTATTTTAGCAGTTTATTTACTCCACACTTCAACCGCTGCCGCTGCTCCAGCGCCATCACTCAAACATAAAAACGTCTCCTTATGCACACACATCTCAGCAAAATTAATGACTTGGAATGATGCAAGTGTTTTGCCTCTTTTGCACAGAAATTTCACACATTTCTTGCATTGACAGTTTTGTGGGCTTTCGGACGAATTTGATGAAATTACTTAACCACTGAAGTGAAACTTACAGCTTACTTACTGCCGTAATGATTGCATGTTTGTTAAATGGCTCCAGTGGCATTTTTGCATGTCACAGTGTGCTGCAGCGTGAGCCTTCAAGGGCATCAATCATCAGGAAACATATTATCAGAGGCAACACACCCACAGAATGCTGGCTACTATTTTACAAAGACGTCTACAATTATTGAAGATCTTACATCTGCACTTCAAAATTAAACAAGTCAAGTTAAAACAACCGTTTAAAGTAAAAAAAAAAAAAAGAAGTAGTCCCATTGATGTTTCTTTTATTGTTTCGTGGTTGAATTCCCTTAGTGTTTTTCCTTCTAAGCGCCAATACACAGACTGCTGACAAGGCAGCTGGCCCAGATTTGGCTTCCCCATGCAGCAGTATGATCAATAGATTGGGATTCATGAGGACCAGTGGTGTGAAACTACACCCTCTTCACCCCCTCCCAGAATTGCCCGTCCAGGGAAACTCAGTCAATTACGTTCAAAAGAAAATGTACAGGAGATTGATTAAGCAGGCAGAAGTGGGCTTTTCAGCACTATCGCAGGTCACACTAGCATATAGTCCAAACACTGCAGTCAATGTAGCACAGTGGGCGCCACAACACTTAATCTTTTCAGAGGCTGGATAGTTCTCGGAGAGAATGTGTGACCAAAAGCATGCTCCAAACAAAATATGTGGTGTGATCGCAAAAGGCAATTGAACTGCTGTTGAATAAAGAGCTGAGAGCAAATTCCAGCATGCTGGCTGCGACTCAGACAGAGGAGCTTGAGAGACTTTGTGATCAATGACCAGGTTGGACTTCCTTTTCAGACAAATTGGATTTAATGTAACCAGGTTTTTTTTTTTATATTGCCATACAGTTTTACCTGTGTGTTCCCTCATGAACCAAACGCAGGATAAGGAATACAGAGCACAGGTTTAAGTAACTGCCTACATCAGGACTCAGCTCATCTGTCAGGTTATCGTATGAGGGTCGCAGGCTCACACAGTAATATGCTATCCCCCTCAGCCATACGAGTTTTCATCCTCGGTTGAGCTTAACAAACGTAAACAGTGAGCCGCGGCAATTATTTACGGTTCTGGGGGCATTGTACCACAAAGTAGGAGTGAATCTATAAAGCAGCCATATGTGTAATATATGCTTCCGAAACACAATCTGTCTCCAGCATCAGGAAACAAAACACAAACTCTTTCCTAAAAAATAGTCTCAGTTTACATGCAAGCGCTGCTCATTATTGCATTTTTATCCTTAACTATTGCACTACTGCTTCCTCAGTCCAAACAAAACGTTGCATCTGAGGTGATGCAAAAACAGGAAAATTAGAGCTGGCAACTTCAAGCTTGGTTTGTTTGTTCGCTGATGAGGCGAGGAAGATCCTGCAGACATAACCTGCCTGGGCACTGACTACGTCTTGTCCAACTTGGCTTTGGCTCTGCCACTCTGAGTGTGTGCTTCATCCACTGCTTAGGCAGAAGGCAAATTAGGAGCAGTGGCTCTGTCTAATTGAGACACTGTGTCATTAACAGGCAGCCCCTTTGGCAGTAACCTCCTGATTTATGTGCCTGAGACGAACGGGCCAAGAATATCTGACTGCAACCAAGCAGCTGCAAAGCAAGATGATACAAGAAGAAGAAAATGTTGTAAATATGAATTGTTATTATCCTGTGTGCTGTTATTAGCTACACCAGCACTGTGGCTCCAGGGATGGAAATATTGGTCTGCTGGACCCCCACTTTCGTTCAGAGACGAAATCTCAACTATGTGATGGATTTTCATGACGTTCATCGTCCCCACAGGATGAATTCTTATGATTTTGGCGATCCAATAACTTTTATATCTAGTGCCATCATCAAGTCAAACTTTTGTCCAATACTTAGTGCTAATTAGTAAATGCCAGCATTCTAACAAAAGGGGAAATTCTGCCCTCAAGCTGAAATATTCACTTTCATCGTTAACATCACAGCTGTTACATGACTTTTAATAGAATATCTGAAGACAGCAATGTAAATACAATTGCCCATGTACTGTAAATCCCAACAAATAGGAACTGGTAACATCTAATGCTGTCCCCAAGCGTCACATGCAAACCACAACTTGCCTTGTTCTGCAACAGGCTGATCGGACCGCACACGGGCCTGGAATGAAGTCTAATGAATCTACCAAAACACAGATAGATCATATAATCCACTCCATTTAAATTACATAAGTAGCCTATGAATTAAAACACATTGCCACAGCTTTAGTATACTTGACCATTAAAGATGTGTGTCTCAATGACACAAGTATCGGCAGTCAGTCGGTGTGCTGACAAAACACTTTTCTCCGGCAATAAAAACAACAACAGCGACACGATACCTTTGGCTATAATTGAACCACATCACTCTGTTTGTGATGTGTTCCTATTTTCGCGGAATGGGTATTAACATAAGATGCTGTAGCTTTGTCAGCCCTGACTAATGGGGATCATGTGTTTTATCTGCAAGTGAATGAAAAGAAATAAAAAACACAATTAAAAACAGTACAGTAAAACATTAGTCCCTCAATGAGCAATGCTGCAATGACCGAAGTAAGTCTTGTTCCAAGATGTCTTCCAGTCTAACTTTAGCGTAGCTTTGTTGAAGCTAGCAAGGGGTTACATCAGTGGGAGAGGGGGGTGTTGTTTTAAGTACTGGTGAGACATTGCAATGTGATCCAGGAGGGCCAGTTTGAGCGGGAGATCGATGAGTTTGAATGCTTATCAGATTAAAAAACACCGCACGATGGACATTCATACAGCTCTGAAACATTATCGCGTTGAATAAACATTGTATCCCCCATTTCGGTGAACGTAACAGCAGTGGGGTGCCGCGTTGCATTAATGCACTGAAAGCGGTATATGTTTCTGTTGAAAATGTTGTCTGTTTAATGCCTTTATGTCCACCATTAATTAGTTCTGCCTGCTATCACAGGGAAGGCGAGGGAAAAAAGGGAAGTTTACAATAAAGGTTTGCATTTCCAACCTGCTTCAGGCTGCTCTGGCAAACCCCAGACAGAAAAAGGGCTGATGCAGGTAGCAGCTCAGAGGGATTCACTCTTATCTCTGCTTGGAAGAAATGGTGCAGGGTGAGTGATGCCTTTTGGGTTGTTGTGGCTGGCATGCTGGCAGAATTCATGGAGTGATTCACCAGCTTCTATAACATGATTTCAATATGTTTATTTATTTCATTAAAAGCGTGACGTTCATAGGAAAATTGGAAATGTGATAAGCTGCGCAAGCACTCTGAGACGCTTAATGCTGAATTTGCACAGGGTTACACCTCCATCACGTGCCCTGGCTTCATGAATCAGCTCAAACTGTAAACCATGAAGTCAAAACTGGACCAAAGGGAGCTCACTTAGGGGGTTGTGGTGGAGAGCCTCTTATGAGCCCAAACTGGGAGGTTTGAGATGAAAGGTCAGCAGATTGCAGGAGGGTTGCAGCATGAAAGGAGGAGCTCAGGACGGTTCAGGAGCATTCTAACACCCCTGTCCATTGCAGAGCAGCTAGCTATTGTAACAGCTATGATAAGGCCAGCAAATATCCTAGAGCCACTTATTTTTAGTTTCTGAAGACACAATTCAGCTTCATCTCCAACCTGAGTGGATGTCCAATCAACCACAATAAAAAGAGTCTATGTGCAACCGACAGTGGACATTGGTTTTCTCTAACCATGACGACAAAGGTGCCCTAACCTTAACCAAGTTATTTCAACCCAAACCCTAATCAAGTCATTTTTTGTGCCTTAACCCACGTTAAAGTTTGCAGCGCTTTTTGTAACCAAACTGAAATTGTATCTCAGACCAATGTTGCTAAAATATTATTTAAGACTGCTAGCAAACTTGATTTTGCAGAACAAGGCTTTTTGACTTTTCTGTTAATAAAACATCTCGTACCATCATTGATGGTGTATAATTTTGTTTATGCCCGCTCCGGTTGGTAGTGGTGTTTTGAAGACTAAATCTAAGAATAGTGATGCAAAATTATACTGCTTGATATTCATAAAATGCATCCCTTTAAACTCATGTTGTTGGTGATGAATTTAGAAGGGTAGGACTGCTGCCAGTACAGCTCAGGGTGCTGTAATATTAATGGGTAGCTATAATAACAGGGCTAGAGTATGTCCATGTAAGTGCCTTAAGTAATAATGCTGCCAGAAGCTCTTTTTCTTTTTCTTTTACACAGGTGGCATGTTGTAGAACAGCCTTCCATCGCTCATCTACTTATTGCTGGAAGAACCAGATGAGCTTATAGAAGTCAGTCAGGTCAGGACTATTTTATGGAATAAGGTCACAGATTTTTAGATATTAAATAAAAGTTTTACTTCACCCATCAGATTGTCCTTGTTGTACTTAAGCGCTTTGATGTGGGTCTTTCTTATTGGTATTTTTAATGCTGAGTTTTAGGTTGTACATCTTGTGTTTGGTCTCAACATCTTGGACCATGGTGGAAATAAGTGCTATCTTTTTTCGATCTTGAGGCATCTGAACGGTCAAATACAACAAACAACAACTCTGGACAAATGTGAAAGCATATTTCACTTGGGCCTATTCATCTAAGTACCTTAAAGAACTAGGGTTATGATGATGTACCTTATTTTGCCTCTCCAAGAACAGCTAGTGCAGCTCTGAGTGCACCCTCCTCTGTGCCGGTTGTTTCGAATTTCATCCGTCTCCATTTACAATGTCAAGTTTCGACTGTGCAGGGAAGTGATACTATTTAAAGGTTTTGTACCTTGAACGTGTAAATTTGCTCGTTTTATTTTCTTCCAATAGTATTTGGGTTATGTCTTTTTTGTCTAAAGGGGAAAGAAAACAGATTCCTACAAGTCAGTCTAGCCTACATGCAGTATATATTCACTGCTCTGTCTCCCCTCGGTATGCCGTCTCTACGCAAAACCTCAGACCCTCAGAGACTTCAACTGCTTTCAATTCCAACAAAGCCTCCAGACAGGCTTTTGCTTTCCATTTTATGTCAGTTCTCCCCTGCTCTCTCAGTTGCCCCGTCTTTCTGTGTGAGTAAATGAATTCCCCCCTGATGGTAGGGGATGTGATGTGAGAGCAGTGATCGGGGCACTTTAATCTCAGAGATCCATCCTGGAGGTTTGTGCCCCGCCTCATCACTCTCTGTTCAAACACTGAACTTCCCTGCCAAGGCGACAAGGATTACAGCACAACCGTTCTCGTCTCACTCCATCTCCCGTCCTTTAATGCTCTTGCTCGTTCTATCTCTCTCCATCTCCATCTCCCTCATATCACTGCATTTTTAAAACACAGGCGCACACGGAGGCATTGAACTTTATGCGAATGCCTGCGACTCAGACACAGAGGCCAATAATATAACAAATCTTCACACAGAATTGCCTCCTTCCTGATCCGATGACGCTCACACACACACACACACACACACACAGTCATCACATACAATCACGACGTGCACATTTCATTGTGTGCATAAAACAATACAAACAACTGGAGATCTGATTATTAGTACGGAGCACAAAGCGCTGTTTTGATGTCATTTTGAAAAATGAGATCAGTGAGAACCATGACGAACGAGGTAACACGAGTGCAGCGCTGAAATAAAACCCCATGAGCTGTGAAATTATGTTTTCAGACATCTTACCATCTAAATGAGACAGAGAGAGAAAAATGTTTATAAATAAGTCGGTGCAATTCATGTAAAACTCCTGTGTGGATTTGCGTGACCATGCATCTGTGTGTTGAACTTTAGGTATGGTAAGCGTGAATATGAATATTCACAGATCATTTGAGATGTTTACACTGAGATTTAAAAACAAAAAAATTCAAACACGTTCTTGTGAGCGCTGGTAAGCCTGCTGCCGTTCGCTATTTTGAGTATCAGACTGCTCCTTTGAAAAGTGTCAACTTAATCTGATGATCTGTGTGAAATCATAACAGATTAAGATGAGGGATTGATTCAGCACTTCATGGTGTATCATGTTTATTCAACATCCAAATGAAGCTTAGCGGAAGTTCAACCAAGAAGACTGTCATCATGCATCAAGTCTCCATGCTTTCCCCATTTACATTATTCTCTCTCTCTCTCTCTCTCTCTCTCTCTCTCTCTCTCTCTCTTTCTTTACCAACTCAATCAGCTGACTGAGGGCGGTCACTCTTTCAGTTACACCAATCAGATTTAGGCACGACCTCTGTGAGCCAATCATCTAGTTGCTGTCAAATTCTAAAACTGTTCCTTTCTCTGCTGCACTCAGATGTTATTTCATGCACGCCTCCTCCAACCCATTCACTTCTGGATTTCATCACCCCATCAGAATTCCCGCTCTACATCACATCCATCCAGATCTTCAATGATTGCTCTTCACCGCTTCAGCACCACCAGCGGTGTCTGAACTCCATCGGGGAGATATTCTGGTTCAGCTCATGGCATCGTCACCCCTTAAAATAATGACGTCACGGTGGGTCTAATCGCAAGACTCCCGTTAAAAACCATCCAACACTTGTAAGCCAACCTATGCCATTTAAAGGTGCTACATTTAAAAAGTCAGAACATTTATATAGCTGCAAACAACTCTTCGTTATGTGAAGATATCGTGAAGTATAGGCTATCTGAGGAGAGATTTAAGTCGCTCCCACTCTGTGTGTGTTGTAATCCGAACTTCTCTGTGAAGGTGTAGGTAAAAACAGTCTCGGGAGGAGAGGTAAGTAAAACAAACTAAAACAGGAAGCACGGATAAATTAGAAAATTAGAAAAACATAACTTAGGAGACAGGACGAGACATGACAGTTTGTTTACTTAGCTGGTCCAGTTGTGCGTGCATGTTAGTGGATGTGAGTCTCTCTGTCATGTCCCACTGGCTAGCTATTTGCCGCCTCTCTGCACAGCACTCATACAGCAGTTACTGCTGATAATGCCATCCCACAGCGTCGTCGCTCCAGTCTCCCCCCCCCCAAGGTTAACGCCGTTAGCTCTGTCAGCTCAGCCGTCGCCATGTTGAGAGCCGTGTGGAGTCAATCCCCCAATTCATCGATTCGCTCTGAAATTTGTATTCATCACTTTTAAACTACTCGCATTTACTAGAAAAGATAACCACAAAACAACAAAAACAAAGATACAATTGAATACAACTTCTTACAGACTGTTTTCTGCCAACAACTATGTGACGACGGTGGATACAGAAACATGAAATTCTATTTGAAACCACTCTTCAGTGCTGAGGGTGAAATGAGTGGGTGGATCCTGTGATTAATGCCGCGGTGAGACGGGACAGAGAGGGAAAATTTCAAAGCAATCTCAATAACTCATTGACAGGCATTGAAACCAGCCATGAGTTGCATCCTTTGGCTCATGCACAGCTTCAAATCTCTTTGTCCTCTCCTCATCCTCCTCCCAATCAAATGGTGGTTTCCTCGCTGTAGGACAGCAGCATCTGATTAATATGCAGCTGAAATTAACAGCTCTCTTCGTCAGAGAGCTAATAATAAAAACCATCACACCTACATCTGAAGTTATTATATGTCTTGCTTTAGGGCAAGTACGCTATTAACGCAGAACCCATCAATATGCTGGATGTGTATATTAGAGTGAGATAAGAGTTGATGCTTTTTGTTTCTGAATTATCACTTTTGTTACGTTTATTTCATTTCTTGCTATGCAGTGTATTTACATCATCCCAAAATTGACATACAATTAGATAAATCAGCCATTACGAAACCAAGCGAACAACATTTCAGCACTTTTCAGCGGGGGAGAGAGCTGCATTAATCAAGATACACTTAATTATGTCGGGCTCAGCCTCACTTTAACTGCTGCTTTGAGTAATACAGACAGATAATGAATGAACACCTCAACGCATTTTACCTCTCAAGAGCGCCTGTTGTCAGGAAATGAGGCCCCAGATCTGTACATAGCAACCTGTTGACATGGCCTCGTCACAGCAGGAGATGGAGTCATTTGGTTTCACACTGTATGCGCCGTTAGAGGGTGAAACCAGCATAAAATCAAGCCGTTTGAAACAGAAAAAATAGCGAATAGAGTCACACCTTCACTTCAAAAGGCAAAGAATCAAATCGCACCCAGCAAACTTCGCTCAGGTGCCTCTGACAAATCTGAAGAGTGAGGGCAGTGTTGGGGATAGATGTGGTGACCATTTGTCTGCAGGCATATCTGCTGCGTAAGTGGTGATCAGTGGAGGCCACTAGCTGTAATGGGTCCAAGAGCAAGGTTTTTTTTATGGCAGGACACGAGTTTGCAAACAAGCACAGGTGTGCATTTGTTACGAGCCTGAAGCACGAGTAGTGAAGAGAGGATGTGTCCTGCAGGAAAAAGAGACAGGAGACGTCAATTGTTTTCATTCGGAACACTGTTCTCTGTCTTAATTAAACAGAACTCATCTTCTCGTCTCTTATAGTTGAACCTTCCTTCTCACGTCAAGTTATGAGGGGGTACACATATCGAACGGCTGAGATAGCTGATAGCTTACAGCTTCTAAATACATACAAATCTGTTTGAACAGCGATAGTTAACTTACCATATATTGCTGTAAGGCTTTGTGTATTACAACTCACATTCAATTAACTCTACAAAAAGCTTCCTGAATATTCTCTGTTTTTAAGCCAGCGTGTTGACCTATCTATCGTTTTACTGCATACATAAACAAAATAGTAACAACAATACAGACTGTATGCCTACATTATATAAACACGTTTGACCATTCAACCTCATAAAAATATAATTGCAACCCGTTTTACTGCATTACTGTAGTGCATTGGCCTGAATATATGCCAATCATGAAACTCACTCACTTTACCTCGTTGTATTTCACACAAACCATCGCTAAACGGTTATGTTAAGGCACAGATGTCACAGTGACAATAAATAAAAATAAGTTAAATTAAGGGCGCCATTTTGCTTCATTGCCAATAGGTTTCTAACCTGACCAAACACGATTTTCAACATTAAATTGAATTAAAACAATGTCTTAAAAGTCCTTAAAATATATGGCAATGAGATAACACACAAACTAACCTGTTTCATAGTACAGGAGACATTAGATGTTCATTCAGAAGGCTGTGGGAAAGGACAGATGCTCTTGAATGAGAGACAATGTGGAGAATCAGCCTAGAGAACAACAGAGACTGTCCAGTGGTTTGACTGATTTTCTCCATCTCATCATCAAAGCATAGGAGACCCCCTAGTTGCCCATCACATCATGATTGCTGCAGAAAAGTGAATGAGATATAGAGAGAACATGATATAGAGCAAAATGGGCGCCACCTGACTAAACTGAGCATATAGATGCAAATTTTCAGTGGAGATAAGGAGATAAGTGAAGCCTAAAGAGCCCCATTAGAGGGCAATCTCAGTATGAAATAGAACAGTAAAGTGTCTTTTTATCCCAATACATATAAAGTATTGAACATCTTTATCATGGACACATTAACTCCAATAGATCCCACTCTACGTTGCATTAATGCAGTCATTACAGTTCTCGGCATTGATCACAAAACTCACAATTCCTTTAAAATGGGTATCCATACCATATTTTAGGGAAATTAAAACACAATATGTCATCTGCGTAGTCAAGCTCTGTTAGATGCTGTATTTCAATATTTTTGGAAATACACTTGTTTTCTTTCTTGCGAGTTTTTAGTGAGAAATTGAAACCACTCTCATGTCTGTATATAATCTAGAGATAGCAGACAGTTTTCTTAGTTTAGCACAAAAATTGGAAACAGGGAGAAACAGCTAGACTTGGTCTGTTGAAAGTTACCGAACAACATCTTTAATCTTGTGTTGTTTTCACAACATGTTATGGTCTTACAGGTCGTTTTTTAGAACTATTTCTTGGTGGATAGGCAGATTTTGTTGCCTTTGGTCAGAGCCAAGCTAGTTGATTCTCTCTGTTTCCAGTCTTTGCGCTAAGCTAGGCTAACAGTCTTTGAATTGTAGCATCACATTTAATGCACAGATATGAGTGTGGCATCAATCTTTTCATCTAACTCTAAGCAAAGAAAGCATATAAGCGCATTTCCCACAATGACGTCCTATTCCTTTAAGACTGGCATGTTTACTGTGGCTGAACCTCTGTGTAGCTGCTCATTATTTTCCTGGCTGACAGTGCCAATGAAGTCTATTCAAACCAGCCATCACAAAACAGTCTTTTGCAATCGCGGATTAAAATATATGGCAGGCTTTAGAAAAAATCATCTGCAACAGACATAAAAAAAGGAGCACTTCTCTGTGGCAGCATAGAAGCCAAACATTGGACGCACAAATCGTTCAAAGGGCATGTGTTCAAGAGCGTTTGCACAGTGGAAACAACAAACTAAAGTAAAATTGGAGCTCATAAAAGGACAAAAAATTATAAAATCTTCTGATTGCTGATCAGATAAATTACCATTATATTGCAATAGAATAACCTGCCATGTGTGCATGTACAGGTTACATTATCACACTGGTGCCAACAGACAACGGACAATAGCAAGACTAACTCACGGCAGAAAGAATAGAAAAAGTCTTTACTTACTAACAGGGTTCAGTACACGGGCAAAAGGTATCCCAAAACACTCGCCACAGTCTAAATAAAAGGAAACAAAATCTACATCCCACCAGGAATACACGAGGAACAAAAGGCTGAACCATTAACTATGAAAAGCACAAACTGGCAACAGGCATGGGGAGCACAAAGACTGAATACACAGGGGAGGAAGGGTAATGAGGGACAGGGGAGACTACTCAGGACGGGGTAGGCGATCACACAGGCGGGACACCATAGAATAGAATAGGCGTAGAGCGGAAATTTAACCGTTTTCCCTGGTCGTTTGACTAGTGAGAAAATGGAGATGACAACACACATTAGAGGGGCTGTAAGGATTGTGGATGCGGCTTTGGAGATGGAGGGGAGTGAGGCAGAGGAACCATTGACCACCAGCCCACTGTTCGGTCATTTCCTGTAACCAGTGTAGCATTAAAGCAGGGTGGAACTAGCAAGATAGCGAACAGCGAGCCGTCCGCTAGTTAGCTAGCAAGCTAGCTTGCTAATTCCACCCTTCTGTAATGCTACACTGCTTACAGAATATGAGACGAACAAAGTTGTCATTCGTTTCAGCAATAGCGTAAGAGTGAAATTGTATAAACTTAATTACCGAAACACAGGGTTAAACAATTGCACATGTGCAAGTATACGTTTAGGATGATATTGAATTGCTGTGTATCATCTTGTATACACATATTTAGTATTAGTATTTAGTTATGTTAAGTTGATCTGGTAACAGTAATGACAACTAGTCGGCGCTGTTCGGGCATCTGGAGGTGAGAGGGTGAAGTGAGGGGAGGAGAAGAAGAGGGGAGAGAAGAAAGCGTGGACTTGGCTGTGCGGTTGGAGTGTTGGAACTTGACTAAAGTTATGCGGAAAACCCAGAACGTGTTGGACTGATTTATTCCGTATCATACACCCACGTCGCTTACAATAGCAATGTGCGCTGTGACTAGAGTATGTGGATGAAGCATTATATTGTTAAATTCAACCCACTTACTCTGGCTCTCCACTGCTCCTTTCAGTTGTCACAGCAAAACCTCGTCAGTGAGTCGGAGACTTGCCGTAAGTCAGTTTAGTTAATACAGAAGATAGCCCGCTATACAAGGTCGCAATGGCAAAGGTAAAAATAAACATGTTGATTTGATTGGGGATGTCCGTTTACTATTCTTATCCTATGTGGGACACAAGGGCAGGAAGTGAAGTATCTGAAACGAGGGACAAAAGTGAGTATACCAAAACAAACACAACCTTGACCAGGAGACAGGAATGTAACATACACAACTTTCTTTCCGACCACCTGTATGCCTTCTCTCCTGCTTCAGACCCTCTCCACATGTAGTCAGCAGTAGAACGTTTTTTACCAATACTTTCAAGTTTATGAAATTATTGTGTGGTTTGTTAATTAAAGTCGGTGATTTTTTATGTGATTGGGTGTTTTGTTTTGTCGTTTTCCATGTCATTTCTTTAAAATGTTTTATGTATTTCATGATTTTCTCATTTGTTTCATGAAGTGCATTTCAAGCTCTGCCTGGCCGTAATATTGTGGAGGCAACTTTCATGCAAAATTGGAGATATAAGAAACATTCTTTACGAGGATTACACCAATATGAGGCAGATGGAAAAAAGGATTTTTCTGTTTTTACAGAATGTCTTTTCATCCAAACTCAATTCCTCCCAATAATGACCAGGTTCATACTATCATGACAGCAGCATCATATTCATCAAATGAGCATCACTCAGCCAGTTCATCGTTGCACTGAGTCGAACAGAGGAGGAAGAGAAAAACAATAATGTTTCTGAGCTCTAAATTGTGTTTGCTGATAGCGCTGCTGCTTGGCTGGCTGTTGATGGATATTACTTTCCATGCCGTTCCCCAGGCCGCTGTGTGAAGCAGTGCCTTTTGAAATGAGCGATTGTGTGATGCTCCTCTTAAACTAGTTCAGCATGGCATCATTCATCATCTGCGGCACAGCCAGCGGGGAGCGGCAGAGTCCCCATGTCTGCCAGTCACAATGGGGTTACAGGGAGAATTGCTGTCTGCAACCTCACAATGCTGCACTTTGCACGGGGGCCACTGAGATAGCACTGCTTTCACGTTTCACATACATCCGAAACCACTGAACCACTGCGGTAGCTATTTTAGGAGCTGTTTCAAAAGTACTGCCACCCTGCATCCAGCCCGTAATAACACCACAAGATTTGTTAAAGAAGTTTCTCTTGAGGGCGGAGAACAGTGCAACAGCAGTGTATCACCTATGCAAAAAACTGGGACTTAAACGTCTTCAACAACATAGTGCTGTTCTTTAACACACTTAGCCCACCTGCAGTTATTTCAACAGTTGAATGACGTCCAAGTCAATCATTCAAATGGGTATGATAAAGTTCTTTCCTCATTCACACCTGCTGTTTACCTTTTCGGTCAGTTTGTTCGTGCTCCAGTTTCAGGCTGCTCTTACTTTTTCTGCAGCACAAGTATAATCCACACCTGCCGACTCTTCAGTTCGTGTTTGTGCGAGTGTTGTGGAGGAAATGATTTGCATGGGGAGCAAGCATATTGTTAGCAGTTAATTCGAGGCTGTCTTTGGATCCGCTGCTTTTTGGGAAGCGCTACACCACAGTGTGAAGGGCAAAGCTGACCTCAGTGCTTCTCAGGCATATCAGAATTCTGATTTCTAAAAACCTTTTCAAGTGACTTTTTACCCCATAATTGTCTCTGAATTTAATGGACTCAACTTGAAGTGCTTTCTGAAGTGCAGCTGCTGCGCCCACCGCTTTCTACCTGCTGCAGACAGAGAGCTGCAGCTTTGTGGGTAGACAGAGAGCAGTTGTTGGCCGTGATAGACTGGCAAAAAGAAAACAACATAAAACTGGCTGCCCTTCGAATGGAACAGTTTCAGGGTAGTTAAAAAGCAGCATCCACACTGTGTGTCATCGTACAAAACACTTAAGGCCTGGTTACACCTGCATTTAAATTTGATTTCAGTGGAGTTGATGTGACCAGTAAACCATCTTCACTGACCTTAGGGAAAACAGAAAGCCCGAGAGTACAAAACAGAAGAATCGCTTATTTAACTCCACAGAAGATAAATACTTTACAGACTGTGAGACTGAGTCAATGGTACAAATACGTGTGAACAAATGTGTGAACTTGTTGGCCTGTTAACTGAGTTAAGAGCTTTCTAGATGAATGTTAGCAAGCTTTCTACCTCAGAGAGCTATTGTGACTAATTTACAATAGCCCCATATTCCCTGCTGGCTTGCACAGAAGCGGTTAACTTGCCAGCTTCGGCAGTTTGCCAACTAGCTCTGCAAGTATAGTCACCACATCACATAGCTTCTAGAGCCACACATTTCACAAAGACGCATTTCACTGTAAACTGGGATCTAGATATATCTATAATATTATATATATATATATATATATATATATATATATATATATATATATATATATGTTTCTATAGTAGCCCAGATCAGACAAAACAAACACTGTCTCTCCAGAAAGCCTTTTGCGGTTTTGACGTTACTTGAAGGCCACCGTAGTTTTCCTTCATACTTTGAAAGGGAGGGGTGAGCAGAGAGGTACTCAGTTGCTTGCAATCTGCACTCTCACCACTAAATGCCACTAAATCTCACACACTGTACCTCTGAGCTGTTTTTAAACCCTCAATGATTAGTTCTGTTGAGAAAGAAATAGGTTTGGTTCTGTCCACACAGTTGAACATTGTCATATGAATTGCCCACAGTAAGTATTAAGCACAGTTATTGTGTTGAGCAGTTATTCCTAAGGATGATAAACACCACAGACTGAAAGTGGTTTCCACTTTAACATAACTTGCATTTTATTTATGATTCATTTACTAGTATTTCTATTTATGAACCACCGATAAATACGCTTGTTGGGGTGTTCAGTTGTATTTAGCGGCATAATGTTTTTTGTTTTTTGTAAAAAGACAAGTTACTGGCACAGCCTTATCTAGCTTGATTATGGTGCATTCAGCTCAGTGTCTACAGTTAATCATGATGCTTTAAGGTTTTTTAATTTGTAGTTGATTTCTGACTCACCCTGTGCCTTGTGTGGGATGAGCCTCTATCCAAGTGTAGACTCATTGGCTTGCAAGAACATCTTGGACATGTGTTTATTTATTTTTTCTTTCTACTTTTTATAGATTTATGACTCAAAGTTCTTAGAAGTAGCACGCTTACTACTATACAGTATTTGCTTGTTTTCAGCCTATTTACATGTACTTTAAAGCCAAAATTTATTTCATAGCGTGATTTTTCTGCAATAGCATGAATAACACTGGTGGACTTGGTAGGGGGGCTGCCCCCATGTTTGAAATATACGCAGCAAAAAAAAATGCACTCGTGTATGATGAAGTGCCCTCTAGGATGCCCTACCAGTGGAGAAAACAACATGCAGTGCATTAATGGGTTCCCTCAAATGGAGAAAACGTGATGCACTGCCACAGGCTGCCATACATGCTAGAAAGATTTCTGCACGCTAGTGCCCTTTTAATTTCTTTTTGCCCCTGCCCCTACGACAGCCTGAGTCCGCCACTGTTACATAATAATGTGAAATAATATAACTTTGTCAAAATAACCCAAACATGACGTGTAGGCAGCGGATTGCCTAAATATCTCAAACGACCATCTGCAAGTCATTTTTCATACTATGTACACACTGTACCAAGGTGCAAAAACTGCCTTTTGATTATATGTATATATTCAGCACCTGGTGTAAATCTGTGGGATAAAAGCCAACAAGAAGGGCTGCATTTAGCTCACAGCTCTGCTGCTGAAGGTTGTTAGCACACACCTTTCGTAACCCTCAGCTGGCACTGGTGAGCAGGAAGTATTAGATCAAAAGACATAAGTGGTGTTCAGCATCTCTTGCCAATAAATTCTATAAGGAAAGTGTGTCCTTTTTTCTGATGAGCAGTTAAAAACTAAATCTGTGAGATGAAAAAGCAGCAGAAATGGAGCAAAGCCACCTCAACCTGTCTGTAAAAAGACTTTACAGCTTAGTCTAAATTTATGTGACCTGTCTAATTTTCAGAATAGGATTGTGGTTCTGGTTAAAATATAAAAATGCTGGGTTTTTTTGTGGGGTGGGAGGGGGGGGGAGGGTTACCACACCGTGAATAAATCTGCTCTGCATATTTACTTCTTGTAGATGTGATGTGAATTCTGACCAAGACACCTCAAAACAAGTGTTGTTCGGCAATGATTCACGAGAGCAGGAAAAGCAGGTACATAGCTCCAGCCCTCAAAGGTCATTCACAGCCGTTCAGTTTGATTTGCCAGCTATTTTGCATGTGCATATTGTAATTGAAATGAATAAAAAATACACACATACAAGCACACTTAATCAGGGGTTATATGTTTTAATGTTCAGTGTAATTGACACACTATATTGAAGAGCCACAGATAAAACTTTTACGACGCGCTGTCATTTAAAACGGTTTGATGGCATACTGCATTTCATTTCATTGCGGCTTCAAACTTGATTACATCAAGTCTGAAGTTCAATTGCTTGTAAGAGCCAACATCTGACAGCTGTTCTGTAAAGAAAACCACACACACACACACACACACACTCACACTCACACACACACACACACACACACACACACACACACACACACACACAGTACATCCCCTAAACCAGTAGCGGGCCGTCAGGGCCAGCAAGGCCTTCTCTGCTGGCCTAAACATCATCAGAATATAAATTTAATTTATTAAATTATTCCCCATAGTCTATTCTCTTCATTTCAGAGCTTTTCTCTTGGTTGCGCTGCTTCCAGCCTCAGGTCGAGAGCGGAGGGCTGGCTTTTACGTTAGAGCTTTTATCCAATCATATTTCAGCCGTCATGTGTTGCTAGGGAACAAGAAATCTGCCCTTAGGCCTTCAGAATCAACAGTGCTGGCGTCTGTAGCTTAAAGTTAACGGAATCTAAACTGTGGTGTTAACCAATCAGATTTCGAGTTGGCGACACCGGGGCCAGCATGCAGGCGTACAATGACGTCAGCACGGGCACGTCTTTAGATTGGATGCGCACTGGTGAGAGGCGGAGCTAGCAACCTGAACCTGATCCCACTGCGGCTACCTGAACGAGCTAGCGTTAATTTGTGTAGATAGATATAGAAGCGTTGTTTTTGTGTTATTTTTTTAACCCACAATGGCTGATGGAGGAGAAGAGATTTGTTTGTAGATACAAACAACGCCATTTTCAAGACGGACTACGCTATGTTAAGGTGATGCAACGCCTAGTTATAATGCGTTTCTGTCTAAATGTATAGTTTCTAGAGCCATGGCGTCATAATGATGGTATTAAGAGGTGGATTCATTCAGGGAGGACTGTGTAGGACATCACTGAAGGCCTAGGTGTGAAATGCACAGCCCGCTACTGCCCTAAACACCACAGAAGTAAACAAGAACTGAGGAAAGACAGGTCTAGTGATAGTGGGATTGTCGGAAAAACAGACTTTAATCACTGGCAACACCTCTTTGCAATGTCAGACCCAAGTAAAGGAGCAAAGAGTATTTATATGGCGCCTTCCATTAGCAGATATCACAAAGCGCTTCACAGCTATAAGGTTAAAGTGCACACAACGTAGTAAGACAATGAGATTTAAAACAACCACAAAGTGTTCTTCAACAAGCTATAAACTTGAACAAAAGCCAGTCTACACAGGCTGTGAGCTGTTTTTTAAAAGTGTCTACAGTCCAGTGGGAGTGAGTTCCAAAGTCTGTGAGTTACGACCTCAAAAGAGCGATTGCCTTTGATGGTCTTAAAGTCTGGAGTTTGATACACGAAACAAGTCCTGGCCAGATGACCTCAGTGAACTGCTGACAAGATGCAGCACTGTAGTAAGTCAGTAATGCGAGCAGGAGACGAACCGTGTGTTGATTCAAGAGTGATAAAAAAGGATTTAGCAATTTCTGAATTTAATGGGGAGCCATTTGTGAAGCGTGACGCTGCCACCATTTGCAATCTTCGTTTAAAACGGTGCTTGCTTTTGTGAGATAAGCGCCGGGTACGAAGCTCCGCTGTAGCACTGACCACTTGTAAACGATCAAGAGATGACCTGCGGAGTCAAGTAAACAGAGCCGGTAATGACCTCATATTCCACAGGTGATCAGGCAAAAGCAAATGTCTGTGCTGCTGTTAATAAACATATGTGTAGACGGTGATTCAGCATGTATGTGGGAAGTATGGTTGATATCAAGCAGAACAGCGGCATATACGTATCCTGCTGGACTCCAACAGAGAGAGACCTCTGGCTCTCAACTCTGTTTAATCACCTCTCCAAGGAATACACAGCTCCACTGAGCCAGGTTAGCTGCAGGTGACACACATACACACACACACACACACACACACACACACACACACACACACACACACACACACACACACACACACACACACACACACACACAGCAATTTCAGTTACAGAACCGTTAGCTACATAACACAGCAGTAAGCAGGATATTCTGCAAAGCAATATGGGTGTACATTAGTGGCTGCTGATTGGTGAAGTTACCCCGTTGCTTTCAGATTGCTGCGTTGGCAGATTACGAAACATTTGAATTAACTGAAACTGCGGTCAACATAAATGAAGTGAAGCCTGTGAGCTAGTTCAGCCAGTCGACTTGAGTTCAACATTGCACTTCAGTGCAATATTCTTTTAAATGTCCACTGTGTAGGATTTCAGGGGATCTATTAGCAGGAATGTAATATAATATTCCTAACTATGTTTTCATTCATGCATTAGTGCACCTGAAACTAGGAATCAGTGTGTGTTCATGAGCTTTTAATGAGCCCTTTATGTAGGGAGCAGGTCCTCTTCATGAAGTCCGCCATGTTGCACCGCCCTGTTTCTACAGTAGCCCAGAACGGACAAACCAAACACTGGCTCTCGAGGGAGCCATTTACGTTTTAACGTTACTTGAGGGCCACCGTAGTTCTCTGACGCGCTTGTGAAACTGCCGCCGGCAGCTGTCTGACTACCGTTGCTCCTAAAGCAGGGTTATCATAATAAGGATGGCCTCTGAGCAATGCCAACGGCGTTACCACGGTTTTTGGGGCTCACGTTGCAGAACGGAAGGAGTGAGCAGAGGAATATTCCCTTGGTTGCGATCTGCTACCTCACCGTTAGATACCATTAAATCCTACACACTGTCCCTTTAAACACTTCCAACGCACCCTTTGTCATTATGACGGTGTATTCAGTTAATATGATGAACTTGTTAGCAAACAGTTACTGATTTACACATCGAGCAGACACGGAGCAACGTTGTCATTCATTTGAACTTGTGTTTCTGTCTCCCTGATAACTTTAAGTCCAATATTCTCTCTCTTTTCCCTCTGTTTCTTCTTCAATGGCTAAATGCTGGGTTAGTTGATGTCTGCCGTTTGTTGCTGGGCAGATAGCCTACAGTGGGTTACAAAGCTTGGTTGCCGAAAAAAGATGACACCGGTGAGAGCTGCTATGCATCCCAAATTGCCATTTCTTACCCACAATAATAATCTGAAAATATTAATTAGTACACCTTTAAATTGGATTATCTTTATTCCCACGCTGGGTTTTAAAACAGTTGAGCAAAAATAGGTCCAGTTTGGGAACATCTCCCTCAAATGGACAAAGGAGTGATTGACAGTTATTATCATTCTTTTGGAGTTGTGTTTTTAGGCCACCTCCAATATCCACTCTCTGTTCCTTTCATTTTTGGTCTCTACCAACTCCTGAGGGAAATATCTGGCTCTTTATCCGCTGAATGCTCCGCTGTGTTCACCAACTACTCTCTAACTGTGTCTGTCTGCGGTTTGGTGCTGAGCAGATAGTGGACAAGGTAGTAAATGAGAGCGGTGAAAATGGACAAAAACAGAAAACCAATGAGCTGAAACTTACTATAAAGCTACGTAAACACAAGGAGAGCTGCAGATGATGATTCTCTGTATGTTCATAACTAAGAGTGAGCCCTTTCACATTGTCATTGATACATTATGATAATGATTGCTTATAGCAGCTTGAAGCAGATGGACGGGGAAAGCACACATTGCCTCAACAGTCCTCTGATTGTCTGTCGCTAAACTGGAGAAACACACGATTACAAGCAGCTCAACACTTGATCAACTCAATATGGGAAAATTGTGAACTTAATCTGATCATCTGTGTGAAATGATAACAGATCAAGACGAGGGATTGATTCAGCACTTCATGGGATATCATGTTAATTCAAAATCCAAATAAAGCTTAGCGGAAGTTCAATCATAAAGACTCTCTTCGTGCTACTCTATTTATTTACATTCTCTCGCTTTCTTTTCCAACTCAATCAGCTGACTGAGGGCGGTCGCTCTTGCAGTTGCACCAGTCCGATTTCGCCGCGACCTCTGTGAGCCAATCATCTAGTTGCCGTAACATTTTCTTTTCTCTGCTGCCCTCAACTGTCATTCCAGTGTTGGATTCATGCAACCCTCCCCCACCTCATTCACCTCCACATTTCATCACCCATGGGTCCTTCCACGGAGCTCATCAGAATTTCCGCTCCACATCACATCCATCCAGATCTTCATCAATTGCTCTTCACCCCTTCAACACCACGAGCGGTGTCTAGACTCCATCGGGGAGATATTCCCATTCAGCTCATGGCATCACCACCCCTTAAAATAATGACGTCACGATATATACATACGTATTTCATATTATTATTAATTCAATGAATTACTCACCAAGCCTGTTTTCAATTATTTCCCTCTTGATCGAACTACATTAGCTGTAAAAATCCATATGGATTCCTTAAAATAATATACACAGATATAAAACATGTAGGCCTATTAAGAATTTAATGAAATCAAAAGGGATTCTTACAATTATTATAATTCACAAAAGTACAAAACATTCACTTAATACGCTCTCTTCAAAGCCACCAGATTCCACTGTTCCAACCCAGGTCTGGTCGAAAAAATGCTGTAATTTATAGTTAGATGTGAAAATATGCTTGCTGGCAATCTCTGCTGTTGCCAGCTCGCTGAACGAGTCTGGGACAAAAGTCTGAACAAACCTCTAAATTACTAGCCTTTTAGGTCTAATATGAGTGAAGAATCAGCAACTTTTTCATCTTAAATTTGATGTTGGCAGACTGCTGATGTGAAATAATTGAAAGTTTACTCATATGTTTCCAAATCGGGGCACAGGAAATGCACCATGTGCATTGTTGGTTTTTTCAGAGCCCTATGGATACACATATGCATCCTTGAAAAATCCTCTGAACGAAGGACTCAGTCCTCAGTAGAATTTGAAGGATATTCAACATTGGAACAATCCTTTGGCGTGATTCGATGAGGAAACATCCTTGAAATTCAGCCACTGAAGGATCCTTCTTTGACTTTGAGAACCCCCTCACCCCCTCGCTCCCTGTGTGTGTGCCCCATTAGCTAGCCAACGTTAACACTGTTTGTACTGTTAGCACTAATAGCACCGCTAGAACCTAGCCGTCGCCGTGTTGAGAGCTGTGTTGAGGCAATCCCTCAATTATAGATATGATCCGAATTTGGAATTCAGCACCTTTAAACAATACATGTCAAGTTATGGGATTTGGGTATAAGATAAAATAATTTAGAATTTATAATTCTGAATGACAAATCCTCAGTGGCCATAAATCTGATGATGTTTAGCGCCCTCCGATGCAGCGCAGCTAATCAAAAGGCTGCAAAGAGAGAGCGAAACAAAGAGACAAAACCAAAACCAAGGCATGCTTGCATTTCTTTGGTGTTTCAAAGTGTAAGATGTTATTTTTATCTCTTAATGACTTGCACCTGGTGAACAACTGGTGTTTTGTGTGTGTTCTGAATAGCAATTATGTAGAGTGTCAAAGGAGCTATTATATAATAAGTATTTTTCCATAACAATCAGGTTCTCTGTATTGTTTTCCCCTGACACGTTTACACATTCCTTTCTGTGGTTATAATAGATAATAGCCGGGCCCTGACCTTGTGCTGAACAAGACCTGATTCTTATTCTAACTCTCACCTCCTCCACCAGACTACATATGTTAGTGTCAAATTCAAGTGCCATTATGCAAAACATCTTTTAAAAAATTATCTCTTAGCCACACATTTAAAAACACAAAGTCAGCATCCTCAACCTAAATTACAGGATCTCAGCTTTCTTGAGTTTCTTGTGGGTTCGTCCTTATTCTTGTTAGAGAGAGAGTGACTTGGAGGATCTCTGCAGGTGGCGGAGCTGTTTGGGGACGATGAGCGATGGAGTGTCTTGGGCCCATCTTTAATTCAGATGCCTCATGGTTCTGTGGTGGAGAGAAAACAAGAGACTTAAGATACAAGATTGATGCTCAAGTGGGAGACGTGCACAGCCAGTGTGAGTCACACAGCTGAGGCATCATGCAACAGAACAAGTGGTAGATTTGCAGTTCATATGTCATTCCGAATCGATCGCCTGGGCTGTCTGGTTTGGTTCTTCTATGAGTAAATCACATCAGACGCTGTCTTTTTTATGTGGTTGGTTGTGCTGAATTGTGGCTGACATATCAACATAAAATGCAGGTGAAATTAATATTTGAGAATTTGTCGAGTGAAGGACACTTTCGATACATAATGAACATGGCTGGTAACCCACAAGAGGGCCTTGGGGCAAAAAAAGAGCCTCGGCTGACTCCTCTTCCTCTCACTCGCTGTGCATTGAGTCATCTTCAAGGACCTGTCAAGGTCAAGTAAACTACAGGCAAACAGGTGGCAGAATTATTTGGAGCCCCAGAAACCAACCTGTTCTGTGTCAGTTAGTTGAAGCATAACAACTGTATTTTAAATGAGTGGCATGGGGACAAAGACACATGCTATAGCCTAGTATATTAATATGAAGAGGGGAACTACCTTTAACTTTAGTTCCTGCGCAAATTACTAATTCATGCACACAAATTTAAAAATAAATGAACCTGATACTTGCCTGGTAGTGTTATTTCAAATTCTGAAATGAATCCTGCCAGAAGAAGAGGGTTCCTTGGAAACAAAAATGTGCTCAGTAAATTCAATGGCAATCTGATCATTTTATTAGAGGATATCTTGTTGACATTTTGACCTAGTGGTGATAGAGGAAATCAGGGGGTGACCAAAACCAACCAAGAACCATCTGTTGGGGACTTTGAACATTCATTCATAATTGCCATTCTTTGGCCCGTCATATAGAAAGACAAGCCCTCATAGTACACCATAATACACTTCCAATACAAGGCCTCATTACCATAGTAAACACATAAACTGTACAAGCCTGGATCCTATGTGATCCAAAAGCAGCATCTCTAGAGCTTATAGACATTCAGTGTATGTGGACACTTACCAACATGGTGTCTTCCAGCTGAAGTGTGTGTGGCCGTCATCCAGCACTCCCTAACTGGCAAAACAAATACATCCTTTAGGGGGTTACTGCAAGGAGTGGTATGAATGGAGCAAGGCTGCAGGTGCTTGAATGAATTGTATGTACAGCGGTTCCCATGTTCCCCCAGAGACAGCACACATCAAACACAAAGGGAGCGCATGAAAGAAAGACAAATCCGAATAAAACGTTATGTCCTCTCATTCGCCTGCTAATCTGATTACTCCCAGAGTCACATATATTCACATTTTGGCAATCCCATTTAAATCCTGCTGTTCCAAGTCCACTTAAAAAACTATTATAAAAATAAATTGAAGTCTGATGGACACCATCAGTATAAAAACACTATGAAGTGGTATTTTTTTTGTATGGATTTCCTTCATGGGAACTGGTTAATCACAATACCAAGCCCTGAGAGGCCCCTTGTCTTGATTTTAATATAGTTTGAGATTCTCTTTTGCTGCTTTTTCCCCCCTTTGTTCCACCACAGTTCTTCTCTTTTATTTGAAGTAAACCACAGTTGCTGTTCTTGTTCAATCAAAGATAAACACTTCCATGAACTGGAATTACAACTAGGATAAAAAAATTTAAATAACGCACAAAACACCCACAGATTACTATGAATGAGTGGGAGAGTTTATGGACTCAAGTCAGAACCTGACATTCACTTCTGTTCTTTTTATACCAGCAATATTATGATAATACAATAAGAAGTGCCTATAACTGACATAATATACCATATGGGAGGCAATTAAATAGAATTATTATATACTGCATTTTCCTATCTAAGACACCGTTAAGGAATAACAACAACCTGCAATTGGCGTCTGTTGTTAAACTGTGTGGGATGGATGTGTTGTATGGCAAGGTATACAAGGTGTTAAACACTGACATTTCTAAATGTGGAAATGTCATGATGGTATCTTATATTATCTTATATGTGAGTGTTTCTATTTTTTTTTTGAGAACCTGTTTGAGTTTCGGACCTTTAGTGGGGACACTTTGCAAACAGATGATGGTTACAGGTGGGGTTTTGATCTAGGGAATAGCTGTGTGTATAGATGTGTAATAGAATGTGTGTGTAAATCCTATTTTGTTTAGTTAAACCACTTAGTCCTCAGAACACTGCCTTATCACATTCCATATGTTGAGATCATCTGTGACGGACAACAATTGTGTTATCCAATATTTGGCTTCCCAATCCAAACTTCCACAGCCAAACTAATTTACTGCTGCCACAAGCACTCTTCATAGTTGCCTTGGAAACGAAAACTTGCGGTAGCTTGTCTGTTTAGTGAAAGTGAAGTAATTGATGCATTATATGCTAATCAGAAATAACAGTGTGGGTAGGATGGTGTGGATGTTCACTCAGTTGGCATACCAAGCAGATGCAGATGAGTGTAAAGCTGTCGGTTTCCTGGGCAGACCTTTGATGATGAATGCCAGACGCAGCTCTGCTGATGGAAACGTCTGCTTCCTGCTCAGCAGACCAGCAAAGGCGCAGTCAATGGAATATTAAAATCATTATATCAGAAAATGAAAAAAAATAATAATAGAGTGTTGGAGGCGGGAAATGGTAGTGCGATAAACAGCAGTGATTGTTCAAAAGGAACCATTTCATCCGCCCGGGATCAGATGCTGCTGTGGTCATCGCTGCTCTTCTCAGTGCAGGTAGAATGAATTTTGGTGGACAATTGAATGTTCTGCAGAAATATAAGATTACTTTAATTGGCTGTGAGACTCATTAATATCCTAATAGAGGAAAACATGCACATGCAGGGAAATCTGTCACAGTAAACTGTATCACGTTTACGTCTCCGTGTGGACGATGGCTGAAATGGCGAAAAAGATTATCCCTCTTATCATTATTTCTCTTTAATGTTCTCATATATTCCCAAAAGGCTGGCCCCTAATTAGCTTGGCTGTATATGGGAAAACATATATACAGCAGTGCCTCAATATACAGTAGCATGATTTTTAGGCTCCTGACAGTTGACGGGGAGAGAAAAAAAAGATGAAAATGGAATAAAAGTGAAGTGCAGTATTGTGAATTATTTAGTGCCGTAGCAAAGATCTGACTACTTGCTCATTTAGGAAGATTAACAGATGTGGCAAATCACTTTGCTGTCAATCCTTTACAGTTCCGAGCTGAAGAATTATGAATAAATCGGATTTCATATCTCCACTGGGAACTATTCTTTATGAGGGTCCTCTTTTCCTCTCTTCCCTGTACAGTAGGTCTAAAAATAAAAAAAGGATGCATTTGTTATCCAACTCGACTGAGGGCCATTGTGTTGCATTTTTCTCTGTGGCCTTATCTCACTCATTCAAATTCTGCCCCGACAGCAACTTCTGAATCAGTCTTACTGATTACAGGAGGAAACACATTTGTGCAAGTTCCATATAGAGCTGCACATAATGAGAAAAACATGGCGCTGCTGCCGGACAGCAGATAAGTGTGACCTGTACGACAATGGGAGGATACCAGCAACAGATTCAATAGAACAGATAACTGTCCTCGTCTCACGATGACGTATCTCTTCAAACTCGCCATCTGGGTAGTTTAACTTTGCTGAGACTCTTGTGTACCTTTCCTGTCACGATAAGACATTGTCCCACCTTACATCTTTAAAAGCTGTCCTCCAGCTGAGGGGCACTCGGACCCAATGAAGACACTTTCACACAGACATTAATCTGCCACTGGTCGCAGCCTTGCTTCATGGCCGCAGATACACTGTGTAAGGAGAATGAGAACCTCACGTCTCCACCTCCTCCTATCTCTCTCTCCTCCCGTCTCTCCCTCCGTCTTCGAGCCACTGTTTGAACAGGAAGCCGGGTGCTCAGAGAAGCTGTTGTCTTATTAAATGGGGCAACTGAGGAGGAAATGGATAACAGCCAACCTCTGTAATTGTACAGACTCAATCACTGGGAATGATTTGGCTCAAATGCCACCCTCCTTTTAAGCGGCTTTATTAGTTAGCGCTGTCATGCCTTCTACAGCTTTACCTGCAAATTCCTCAGTATGTGACAAACAAGAGTCCATAGCCCCGCTAGTTGCAGTGTGAGGCGAAATGCGAACATCAGCATGTTACCATTGACTGCTAACCTGCTGAGGCTGAGCAGATATAATGTTTACCATGTTCACCATCTTAGTTTAACCTGTTAGCATGCTAACGTTTGCTTTTTACCAAATTATAGCTGAGCTAGATAAAGTCAGTTAGTTTCGAAGGTATTTGCTTGAATATTTGGAGCAAATTTTTCATCAATCCATCCAATAAATGTCAAGTAATTTCCCTTTGAACCATAGACTTTAAGAAGTGGAGGTAGTCACCATTACTCATGGTTGTGGACTACCGTTTTGAAGCTTTGAGTTTGGCTTTTTGGCCGTCTTGATTTTTTGGAAGAGATAAGTACAACTGAAAGCCGAATAAGAAATTTTTAGGTGACCAAAATGTTACAATTAACTTTCATAAACTGAAAACACACTGTGAAAGGGTTAGAGTTATAAGACATAAACAACGTAAACTCCCAAACCAGACAACGCCGTCGTAGCGACCTGTCAATGAAGGTAGCCTCGCCCTAAAGCACACCCTGCTCTATGATCTATTTTACTGTAAATGTGACCATCATTTACTAAATGTTTTATTGAAGAATACTTAAGACCATCAACTCGTGTTTACAATGCTTACTGAGGTAATAAATCAAGTGAGAAGTAGGATCATTTTCTCATAATTTCTATACAATCTGTCTTCTTTTTTTCCAACCAGAGGAGTCACCCCCTTCTGGCCAGAAGAAAGAATGCAACGTTGGCTTTACTTTTCAGACCACAGACAGGCTACCGCCTGCTCTGAATCACAAATGTCAACCTCAGGGTAGCGCTGGAAGGAGAATCATTGATCAACAAAGGCTTCATCTTCTGGGAATCATGAATGGCTCTGCAAAATTCTATTACGATAAATCCAATAGACTGATATTTCAGTCTGGACCCACCATTGCCAAACATACCTGTGAAAACACCTCAGCTTCTGTAGGACATAAATTCTGTGGAGTATCTTGCATTAAAATGGAAAGACGAGGGAGTGTTTGACAGTGTCTTATTTGACCAGTAAGTGAAACACCCAAAGCTCACCAATGTGGTCACATGAAGGCTTGGGTCTCCTAGCTGGGAGGTGACATGGACATTATGAACATACACAGAGTGGTTTTATTCACTTTACTTATGATAACTGTTATCAAATTTGGATGTCATTATTGCATAGATGTAGGCCCATCAATTAGGGGGTGATTCAACCTCTCCTTTATATATATACATTATACTTAATTTAAACTACAAGTGATCAAGCAGCGTGATCCTTCTGACACAAAATGTCAAAGAGACACAGTGTCAAACACAGCGTCTGATTGGAGAAGACAACCACGGAGTAAAAACAGCCTTTATTACACTGTTCGACACAAGCAGCAAATTGGCTGGAAATTGAAACTAATGAGCAATTACCCAACCAATGAACTCCTATTAATGTCTGTTTTCTCAATGCTCGCCAACTGAATCCTAATTTCTACTTATTTAATCAATCTGAATAAATACGACACTTGTTTTTAGTTCCTTAATCTTTCATTGTTTTCACTGTGAGCCACGGAGAGTCTGCGTTTGCATTCTGATAAACAACCAAGAAAGTAATCTCCGAGCTCCTCCTGAAAGACTGTGAAAGCAGTGTACACAAACATATTTCTCCATAATCAAAACATGGCACCCGCTATTGGTTCAGTTTATTTATACATTCATGAATACTTCATTTGCATGTGGTTTGTAATATGAACGTCCTGCCCCTATTTCTGCCAAATAAAATGTATTATTTAGCCTTTACAAAGAGAAGAGTTGCACTCTGCTTGAACCAACGGCTTGTTTCCGATTTAATCTGGTATCCCTTACCATGCAAATGCACATGAAAGGCCCGTCAACACGGGACGGTAATGACTTAACAGGGTGTGTTCACAAAGAGAAATCTCTAACAATATAATCAATTATTCACCTACTCTCAGCCCTGAACAGCTATGATACAGCTGAGGATAAACATGCGTGCATTGCTTTGGTGATGAATTCAACACTGTAATCAATGAACAGCGAGTTAAACTGAAGGTTATTGTTGTTTTTTTAATGAACTCGAGCATTGCTGTGTGGGCTTTTACCATTTTGAATTACAAGTTTATAGATTTGCAGTCATTTTCTCTCCAACAGAGCTGAGCATCATGTTCAGCAACCTCAGCAGAGTTTACTGAAGAACCCGTGTGAAGATTCATCATTAAAGAAGACAAAAACACAATATCAAAATGACCGGGCTTCCCGCAGGACTGCATTTCCGTAAACGTGAACAGATGGTTCTGTGTGTGGATGGAAACTGGACTCACCACAGGATATCCACAGGACGCGGCTGTTTTAAAAAGATCACTACCACCACCCTCAGCTCACCACCTGTAACAACATACGCAGGTCTCTGTGTCAAAGTAAAGCCACTCATTCTGCATGTGCAATTCATTGTACACATGTTCCTCCTCTGTGTTGGGGTTTTTGTGGATAGGGCTGTGTGGATACTTTCCAAGCCTTTCAGGCCCAGAGTGTTGGTGCTGCAACAGTCACAGATATGAGGAGGCATCTAAGGCATCACAACAGAATGAAGTGAAGCACCATCTGCAATATTAATGGGGTAATTATGCAAATTAGACACCAGCTTTCATCGCTCACTAAATAGTGATCTTTGTGTTCATGGTTCAGACCTATCCTTTCTGGTTGATAGTGGAAGCTCATATTTATCTGTACGCTTGACTGAATATAGCATCCAAACATCTATTCCCGCTGAAGTCATAGTTCTTGCTGTCAGATGAAAACAAAGTCCTGCTGTCATGCTTTAATCCCATATACAACGCTGATGGCAGGGGTAAGGCTCTCCGAGGACAAAGTCACATCTCCTGTGTGCTGAAACACAGATGAGGATATAAGGTCTAGTTACATCACTGCTCTTCTTGTGGTTCCATAAATTCCCAACTAAAACTTTATCGTGCAAAAAGACAAAGGAAACATGACTTCCTGTGTTGCAGAAGTCTTCCTAGCGTTTACGTAGAGCAATGCTGCCCCCTAGTGTCAGAGATGGGAACAAGAGGAAATTAGACGCAGGTCACTGCTGGTTAGCACTCGAGGTTCCGGTTAATAATATAATAAAATGCAAAACTTAAGTGATCCTCAAATTGACCCTCCACTGGGAATGTACAGGGTCAAAGTACAGGTCAAATACAGATTCCTGAAATATTAACAGGAGGAGATAATAAATGCAAATTAAGCCATCTTGGGGAGCTGGCAGTGGGCAACCCTTTCCTGATTTTAAAATGAGCCTTAGAGCAGCCTGCCTGGTTAATTAATGCCCACCTTTTCCCATCTCCAGTTTGTAACACAGGCTTTCTGTTATAAATGTTCCATTCTCAAGCCCAATTCAAGTCAACCATAATGATAATCAGCTGATGATGTTATCATGTTTTCAGACTTTATACAAAGCTCCTCCAAAGCCACAGAGGCCATTTTCACAGGCTGAGATGTACTCGTCATGACCTATGAACTGACTTATGTGTGTAAAATCAGTGAAGTGCCCTTTTAAGTACATTTTGAGTAAATGCCTTGTTTTATACATTAAACAAAGATTTTTTTTTTTTTTAAGAATCTAGTACTGCTACTGAATAGTAGCACTGTGTTATTCAACCACACATCTAAAAAGGCAATTAAACACTCGTTTGGAGATATTTCTAATTTGCAACCTTTTAGTGCAACTGCTCGTATTCCATTCTTTGTTGACACACTCATACATCACGGAGAACGTGGTCTGGACTGGATGCTGCCTTCAGACAATCACCGCTCACTGTACTGTACGTGTCTGTCTCCAGTTTTCCACTGCACTGAGCAATGAGGATGAAATGTTACCAAGGGAACCAGCCAGAGCGACGCAGTGTACGTTCCTACTGGAAGACGGTGATAATTACCAAATGGAAATAACTGAAGGTCACAGGTGACAACACTGCAGAAAATAGATACTTAAAATATTAATGAAGATAACCATATAGCCTTTCTCAGGCACGTTTACATAACACACACAGTATATTGGGTCAGTAATGGTGGAAAACATGGGTATCACATACTTTAATAAATAATTTTTTTTAACACATTTCTCTTTAGCGGTAATATTTAATGTCAAAAAATATATCATAAACTGTAATGGATTTTCATGATATGCTACATTTTATCTGGTGGCAAGTAATGCTACATTCATGAAAGCCACCAAGCAGAAGATCAGAGGTCTGTGGTGTGTATGAAAAGTCCAGAACAAAGGCCACTAAGTCAAAAGGTTCAGAGAGTTATAACGACTTCCTCTTGGTGTGAGGACCGTTCTTGCCCAGAAAGAGCGCTACGCTGCTGGGGGACGCCAGTGACGACGCGGTGCAGGAGCTGCAAGAGGCGTGGTCCACCTGGTAGGAGATGGAGTTGTAAAAGACGGGGTTGCTGTGGCCGCCCGCCTGGTCGCTGTGAGGCGGGGAGGGGCTCTTGTAAATGTCCGGCCCACAGCAGATGCAGGAGAACAAGGCCCCGAGTCTGCTGGGTTCTGAGAGCTTTGGGCGCTCAGATAGAACAAGTCTGCGCTCCTCCCGGGGAGAGGCCAGGAGATTCGTACAGCTGCTGCCCCCCTCCATGGGAAGGCTCAGGTTGCACAGGCTGCTGTGTCCGTCTTCGCGGTCTTTATAGCTGACGCCAGCAGTTTCCGCCTCCGCCCCCGACACCTCCCCGCCCCCCTGTGTGTCCTTAGGCCGCGTTCCCTGCTCCTCTACCCCAGCTTCAGGCCTCGTGCCAGACTCCTTAGTGCTGACAGTGAGAAACCTCAGGACCACCAGGTTAAGAAAAGCCCCAATGACCGTCAGCCCGACCAGAATGTACATGAAGCTGAACGCCACATAGGGGGGTCGCTTCTGGAGGGCATTTGTCTTCTGCAGGGCCACAAAATCCCCAAATCCAATGGTGGTGAGGGTGACGAAGCAGTAGTAGTAGGCATTAAAGAAGGTCCAGTCCTCAAAGTGGGAGAAAGCCGCGGCTCCGATGCACAGCGTGCCCATGCACGACAGCAGACCCACCAGGACCATGTTCCCCATGGACACCTCCGTCTTCCGTAAACCCAGGCCCTGCTTGGCTCTGCGCAGGAGGTAGCGGACAACAGTGTTGATCCTCTCGCCCAGGCTCTGGAACATGACCAGGGTGAGAGGGATGCCCAAGACTGCGTAAAACATACAGAAGGCCTTGCCAGCATCAGTGCGTGGAGCAGCGTGGCCATAACCTACAAAGTCACAGTATATTGCAGGTCACACAATGTCAAGTGCTTCTGTTTAATGTCTAGAAAGATTCACAGTCACCACCAAGTGTCAAGTCTCCGCATTTCAGTTTCAGGTAGGTCTTAAACACTGATTAAACCATAACGGGATTAATTTACTATATGGAGCCGTTTCCCTGGTTTAAACCTTTATGAATCAATATCTTCATATCATCACGGAATCATACGCTTAATGTGAACCTGCTCATTGTGAACTCTTTTTTTTTTCTTCCCATCAACCCCAGAGGACAGGCATTTACAAAGCTACCACCTACTGTAGCTGGTGAAGAAAGTCTAAGGCCCAATCCCAATGTCCCCCCCTAAGGCCTTGAACCCTGAACCATCAGGGATTTAATGACGTCACCAGGTAAATGGTTGAGTGTGAGAGACTGTAAGGGTAAATGGTGTAAATACGAACGAGACAGCACTTTGCTGCTACATATCAATTACCATGACAACGTAAAAAAATATTATGTACAATTGTGGGTATTTATCTTGTACTTTTTAATCCCCGATTTGAACGTCTTCCAGGCTCTTTCCTCACAAGACGAGAGGTGATTTTAAATCATCTATTTACTCGTTTTTTGTCAAATGAGCTTCAATAAATAATGTCTAATGAAAATATCTGCTTCCATTCCTCTGATTTCATTTGTTTTTCCATCTCTAATCCTTAATGTTTCTGAGCACCCATCTTCTTTGTTTACCTTTTTTTTCTTTTACGCCTCCATGCTTTCACTGGTAACCCCGTGTTTAATGTCACATTGCTATGAATTGTGGGTAATTCCCTTAGGCAAAGCCTGCAGAAATGCGGAAAGGGTTCATAAAGGGCTCAAAATGTCTGCGAGAGACTCAAACACCCGACGATTTGACAGCGGGACAGAACTAAACCCTAACGGACTTTGCAGGAACGCGCCTCAAAGTCCATGAGTCCATGAGTGTGGAGATTGGGATTGGGGCCTAACAATGGTCTGCGTTTTTTAGATTTTCTTCTGCCCCCTACTGGCCAAAATGTGATAAATGCAGCTTTAATGAAGAGTGTAAGTTGGGTAAACATAGGGAAAACATGCTAATACAAATCTGTAATATAAGACAATGAATCTTATATTACAACTTTTCATCATGAACAACTTTTCATCACCAAAAGCCCTGCACACCCACACAGGTGTAGCCCCTCCCACCCTGATGGTGCGGCGGCGGTACACTTTCGTCCTACAATGATTGCTCCGTCCCCCCATTCACTTCTGGCATTGCCCGTTTCGGTGTGCGATCTCCATCCGACTCCAGATGACTCTCGGATCAGAGTTCACAGCTGTTCAAATTGTACTGACCGGATGTGGTCAGTCAGCCAATAGCAACACTGATTGGAGAAGGGATTTTTCTGGCATGTTTTAACACCATGTCTAGTACATTATCACACTACCAAACTACAAACTGTTGCATTCTCACACACTGCTTACATTTCATATAATCCCCATCAGAACATCATGTCCTTTTTGCATGCGGGGCGTTGTGAATGAACGAAAATGTAAATGTTTTTTTGGGGGGGTCTATTTTTTTGCCAGGTATTTTAAAAGGCAATTCAGCTTCTCTTTTGTCACAAATCAAAATTGCATTTCGATGCATTCTGCAAAAAAACAACTAGATAAGGACATTTAAGGAGATACTTCACCCGAAATCAAGTAATTGAGTAACAAACAGTCACCATCTGAACGGCTCAAAGGCAGCTGTAAAAAGGTCAGTTTCATCCTCTATGGATAGGCTGTGACAAGTTATATGTGGGGGAAAAAGTATATTGAAAAGTACACAGAAACTTATCAAAGTTCAGAAATTCTCAAAATTCCATCACTCCATTAGTATCATGTACTTTGCTCTCCATGTGCTCGATATGTCACAGTCATATTTTCATCACAATGTGGCTTAATGGGTCTACATTAAATTGGCCTCCCACGTAAATTCTCACTCAGGACCCTGTCACACTGAAGCATATTACAACAATAGTGTCACAAGTTTGAATCTTGCATGAGGTTTAAGACGGGGAACAGTGAGTTTTGCACCGTACGCATGTGGGTGGAAAGGAGAGAAGCAAATTGTATTGTATGAGGAGATTTGAGACATTTTAAAGAAGTTTCATAAAGTTTTGATTATTCATTTTTTTACCCAATGTGAAAACGGGTCACTATTAGAATTCATCGTAACCACTGTGAATCTTTGTTCACTACGTTTTTACTATCAGCCCTACTGGGGGGTAATGTTTCACATGAACAGATTTTAGGTGGAATGTCCCTTTAAGGGATTTTTAAAGTCAACACGCACTAATATGTCGTTTATTGTTTACAAGGTGCTAATCATTGGGAATATGTTGAACGGGAAGGGCAAACTTCAGTTCCTATTTGCTAAATCACACACAACTCACAGTGCATCGCAGCCCAGTAAAGTTCCACCTGTTCCTCTATAATAAGTGGCCCCTTGGGGGCCTTATATCGACAACAAGCTGCTCGTCCTGTATGTTTTTTTTTTTTTTTACAGATAAGAGGCGGGTATGGAGAAATCGCAAAAGCATACTTACCAATTGTTGTGATAACAGTGATGGCAAAATAAAAAGAGCCGGCGAACTTCCACTGCCTCCCGGCGCGGTGCGGCTCCGACTGGAGGACCACCCTCTCGACGTCTCTGTAGTCGTCCTCGCTGAAGCCGTACTTCTGCCTCAGCTCCTTCAGCTTCTGCTCCAGAGCCCATTTCCCTGAACTCTCGCTGTCCGACTCCAGCGCGTCAAACACGGCGGCTCCTATGAGCAGGTAGCAGACGATGGAGAGGATGAGAGAGAGGGTCCTGATGTTCTGCGTCTTCATCCTCAACTCCGGAGTGCGCGCGGAGCGGAGGGAGGGGGAGAGGAGGGGACGGAGGGTGCTGCTGCTCGGAGGAACGGACGCACGGAGGACACACAGGAGCATCCTCCACGAACTCCGTTCGTCTTCAGCCTGCTAGGACCACAGCACGTGTACGAACCAAGCGGGTCGCGTGTTGAAATTGTCGCCTGTTCTGTTGGAGTGACATCAGGGGAAATGGCACCAAACCCCGCGTGACCTGCACAAGTTACCTGAGCTCGGCGGCCGGCAGCACCTCGCCGTTTCCACAGGATGTTAGGTGCTCACAACATGACCTCGTTTTACTGTAAGTGAGGTAACAGGTGAACTCACTCGCGCGTGCACTCTGTCTACAGAGAAAGTTATAAACTGAGAAGTGGTGCGTGCGCATGTTCCCCTTTGAATCTCCTACGATCTGGTGCTATAGCAACTATACCTTCAGAAGTCCCATCATTAGTTTGTTATAGTAGTAGGACTTTATTTAACTAATGATGGGACTTCTGAAGGTAATTGCTGTAGCACCATGATCTTATTTAGGGGCGTCACTGCAAAAGAGATGAATACATAATCACGCACCACTTTTAATTTATTTATTTTTTGAGAATGTTTTGCTTTTTCATTTCACTTTGCCAATTTTGTGTAGGTCCATTAGAAACAAATCCAAAATAAAATTCAATGTTAATTCCAGGTTGTAATGCAAGGAAATATGAAAAACGTAGAGGGGGTGAATACTTTACTGTACTCTGTTCATAGGTGTGTGTGTGTGTGTGGGGGAGGGGGGGGGGGGTATTTGTTTTTAAGTAAAATATTGCTAAATAAATAAATAAGTATAGCGACTGTTGTGCAAATCAATTGCATGATCATCTAAAAGGATCGTGGTGTCCTTGATATTATATTCTTAGTATTCACAAGTGTTTATGTTGTGTTAATGTTAATTTGTGGAGAGCTTTACAGAAATAACTAAAGCAGAAAAAATATTCCTTATGAACCTCAGTAAGCAAAACATAAATCAGTGCCGGCTGACTATAGAAGCCTAGAGAGATTTTTCGGTCACTTTCCTCCACTTGCACTGTTAATTCTGTAAATTTTCAAGGCAATCACAGTCGAATAAAACGTGTCAGTTCTCAATCATCATTCCTTTCTGTCCCTCTTTATATAAATATTGGGCATATTCTGCTGAAAACTTTTCAGACCGACTCTCCCAACTGTTAATCACTGCTCCTGTGTTTGGAGAGGTTTGGGATCCACAAGTGTCAGAGTTTATGTGTGTGTTTGTGTGCGTGTGTGCGTGTGTGTGTGCGCGCGCGCGCGTGTCTGTGGCTGCCGCAGAGAAGCACGGCGGAAACAGCTGTATTTTCCAGACTTCTACTCTCTTGATTATTTTGCCCTGTGAAGCGTTCATGTGCGGAGTATTCACAATATACGCTCGGCTAAAGTATTACTCTGAGCGATGAAGCATTAGCTGGTGGCGGCGCTGACCTTTATCAAGCACACTTAGTCCCTGAGTGATCCAGCGAGCCTCCGTCATTAACCAAGTCCACCGCGCAGACGGAGCGAGGGAGACGCGGAGAGGCGGCCCGTGCGTCTGAGGCGGTGGAGACGCGCGCAGACGCACACGGAGGCCTGGTTCGCTCGTGGAGGCGCTCAGTGGCATCTGCTGGGTTTTTTGCTCGGCGTCACAGCAGAGCAGCCGGCAAAAAAAAAAACCAGGCCGACTGCTGTACAGCTCCATGCTAGCAAGTTATTTCAGTTTCATACCCTGCATGAAGTTCCCATCTATTTCGGGAAGACATTCCAATTTGTGGGACCCATTCATGCACTAAACCAGGCCATAAAGAGCCTGAGATCTGTCATTTGAATCCACATTTATTGCCTCCATTCCATATAAGACATATGGCTATCTCTACACCGTGTTTTTATCTTCCAGAGACAGCGCAGGACCTCATCCCGCTTTGGTAAGCACAAATGAATCTATTGCCGAGCAGATGTTAACAGCCTATAGCCAGCAGACAAGTTTCGATTTTTTTCCCCCCACTGGCGGTAAGAGCAATTATCTCCTTTTGAAATGAGTCCCTTGGAGATAATAGCCTTGCCAGAGTCCAGTTAATGAGAGCACGCGGTGCTTACAGCAGTATTATTCAACGTTAGTTCTTCATGTAGATTTTACATTGTTTGCAGAAAACAAATAGACCCACAGAAGAAATGGTCACATCAATAGAAATGGCGATAACGTATTTTGTATAACCCAGAAGTTAGCATTGTATTCGTCGCTTGGATTTTTATTATATACGCTTTCTTTGTTCAGCAAGATAACCTTCACAATGAAACCACTATTCTGATTTTTTTATTTTATTTGTTTGCATAAATGCAATCACCAGAAAGTAAAAAGCTATGGGCTATAAACCACGGTTGCATGACTTTGCGTCACCGCCACTAAGCCAAAGGTGGACTGGTGTTCGGCGTGATGGCGTTTTGTAGTCTCATTTAGCTACTTGTTAGCAACCGCCTTTTTTAAAGACAGATAAAAGCTTCAAAATGAACAAGAGGGGTATTAAACTGCGATTTTTTTTATTTTGTAGAACAAAACAATAACATCTTTTAAAGGGACAGTTCACCCCAAAATCAAAAATACATATGTTTCCTCTTACCTGTGCTATTGATGAATCTAGATTGTTTGGATTTGAGTTGCCTTGGAGATATCGTCCGTAGACATGTCATTCTCCCAAATGTAACGGGACTATGGCACTCGGCTTGTGGCGCTCGAAGAGAGTTTTTCCTGAAACTGCTCACAACAAAGCCCAGAGGATTATGTTGAGTAACCTAGTCATTCTGGTAAGACCCAGTGTTGAGCTTTTCAAACAAGCCGATGTTCGAGAGAAGGCAGACATCTCTATGGCCGCGATAGCACTACAGCTAAGAGGAAAGATGTATTTTGATTTGTGAACTGTCCCTTTAAGCCTGTGTTAACCACAGAATTCCAGGCATCTAACCAAAAGCCCATTCAAAAAAAACATTGACTTTGAGGCGAGGGAACCGGAAGTGCTAAAATGCTCATTTCTGTGTTGTGGGACTCATTCCTGCAGCACCCCACTCAGCAGTATACTGTGCAATCACTGCGAAGGACAAGTGACTATTTTTTAATATGAATCCCGTGGTTAAACAACTCTCCAGCCATGAAGTAATGATGGCGCATTATCTGATGTGCTCATCTCATATCTCTCTGCTCCACGGGACATTTCATACATCCCTTTATCTTCCACAGGAAGACATTAAGAGCAGGATGTCCACCGACTGGAGTCGAGACACTCATCTGTCCAAGTGCCATTCCCATAGAAAACGAGGCGGGGGAATATACTGCAAACACGATACTATCTTTACACTGATAACAGCGGTTGACAGTGGCGATAACGGCCGTTATGATGATCATATATTACAGAGACATGGTCTATTTCGGTCTTAAAAAACAAAAACGCAGCATCTTTTCAAAGCCTGTTTAATAAAAAAAGAAAAAAAGAAAAAGGCTTTATATGAGCTTGCAGGCGGGTATCTTTTTTGGTGACAAGTCATCCGTGTCACAGAGGGAAACAGGCTTGAACTTTGCAGCTAATGTGAACAGTCCTTTGAGCCTTATTTGCCAAAAGGGCACGTACGTGGCCTTCCATTATACGGCACCTTCAGGGAGAGGTGCCTCATTCAGGTCCAGGAACCTGGTGTGACGATGGAGTGTTGCATTTCTTTTTTTATGCGGATCACCGTTTTCCTCAAATGACAGTAAATTGTAGCTGACTGCAGTCTTCGGTTTTTTTTAATTACAGTCATAGTGACATTTGCTGTTTGAGATCACAGAGTTGAAACAAAATTGGGTCTAAATGAGTTGGGTAGGTAAAAAGCAAAGAAACAAACCAAAATCAAATAATTCCGATTGAATGTCAGATTTATTATTTTGATATCGTATTGGATGGCTGGATAATGTAAAGTTTCACATTAAAAAGAGGCCATGATATACAGACCATTTGCAGTTTTATGTTCCTGTTTAATTAAATGATAAGCACCTACCAAAGGTCAGCAGACTCACATAATTGTTGCATATGTGATAGAGGGCCAATTAAAAAATATGTTCAGACTCAAATACAATTAGAGTCGCTAAAGTTTTTTTTTTCTCACTTTTCCTAAATGAGAACCAAGTAATGGGTTTCACACAGATAATCAGTAGAAATGATACAAATCTGTGTTGAAACAACATTTGGAAGGCTCATATGTGATTTGGACTCATGTACTTGACAAACAACAACACGTAGTCCCTAATTTACCCCTGAAAATACACCAAATATCTAAATCAAGGCGTTTGGTATATGGCAGCCATGAGATCCTTTCATTTATCCATGAATTTGAAAAAAAGGCTTAATTTGAAAAAGGATACATCCCTTAAAATTGAACAAAAGGACAGGTAATCCTTTTTTGTTTGTACCTTAAAAGGACCCAAACGTATCAATTAAAGTGAAAATTCATGGCTTCCCCTCAAATGTGAGGTTAATTGTGATGGATTATAATATATAAAAGGTATTTTCAATGGATTGTCTACATAATTTGTGGGGTTAAAAACCTCATCCTTGAACATTTTAATCTTTACACATTAACGGGTGTTTTCAAAACGCCTTAAAATATTGCAAGGCATTAACATAATCATTAATTATCCAATTATATCTCATTAAAATGCCTTGCTTATAGGCCGACATTATAATTACAAAATGAATCATGTGTAAATGAATGGAGCTTTAAGGTAAGTTCCTTAGTGACAGAGGAATGAGGTCATGGCCGCTCCCATTTCTTGAGGTATCAAACTCTGGCGTCTTGTGTTTGCAATTATTGTCCTTGCTGACACAACAACAACGCTTTTTCATCAGGAAATGACGGTGCCTTTGAATGTTGCCTGAGAAGAGAAAAGAACACAGCTCACCCGGTGTCAGACTGAGCTGAGGGGCTGGAGCTATAGACGACCAAGCTTAATGGAAGAAGAAAAAAAAGCATCCGCACACTCAAAATTGTGCACACATCTGTTTATAAAGTGACCTTTTTCAAGGGAAGAACAGGTAGCAAGTGAATGAAAGGTGAGAGGTTACGCCAGAGAGAGCTGTTGTGGATCCACTCCGTATAGGAGCATTGCAACTGCTGGGTAAGAGGACTTTGACATTAGTGTTTTGTTATATATATATATATATATACATATATATATAACAAAACACTAATGTATATATAATATATTTATATACATATATACATATATGTACATATTTGAATAAACAACCAGACTCTATATGCTCTATTTGTTGATAGCTTGAGTCTCATGTTTACATGGCATATATCTCTATTGTTGCATATTCTATCTTTTTGTGTACACTTGGTATTTTGTGTACAGTCATTGCGCTGCTTAGTGCTTCTTGACTGTCTCTATATTATACAGTAGACCGTCTTTAACTTGTAGTCCATCATAGCCCCAGAGGTTTAAGTGATTGACAAGTGTTCCTCAACCTTTTGTACTGTTATACACATACATTATCTGGTCGCAAACTGTTAATAAAAAAAGAGTTTTGCTCAGATGTGAGTGTGCAGTTGGAGCCCCCCTCCTCATGTCCTCCCCCGTTGTAGACTTGTTTAAGTGAAAGTATTTGGACGTCTCGGTTACGTAACGGCCGCTTCATAACTACCACGTGGCAGCTGTTTGTGTTGGTAAACCAACGGGAATGCAGCTCGTGACGTCTGTGACGTTTTTAAAGCATGCACTTTTAAAACGTTTTAACCTGCAAAATACCAATATTAAGACACTGTTATGTCTCTTTTCAAACCCACGATGGAGGTGTGAAGTCTTTCTCTTCCCTTTTCACTACAGACATTCAAACCCATAAACCGGGTGTTGGCTGTCGACAAAGTTTCGGTTTGGCTCAAAAGAGAAGTTGAGAGAAAATGAAAGTGAAACAGAACACGTAGCGACACGACGTTTGGACTGGCTCACATAAAGACGGTGTCCGTGCTGTGTTTCCTCTGCACGCTGCCCTTCCGGCTCTGTATGGCCGTGTTTAACCGGCCTTATTCGGCCTTTGAGTGGTTTTGGCGCAACCTGTGTTTGTTGTTGCGCTGGTCGAAGATACTGCTGCTTCCGGTGCGCTGGCTCAAGGGCAGCGGAAGGCAATGCGAGGTCGAAAGCAACGCCGAGGACCCGCCGGCGGAGAGAAGCTTCTCGGGGGAGGTCGAGAGGTTCGAGGAGGTCGAGGAGGTCCAGGAGTCTCGACCCGAGGGTCAACATGAGACCGCCGCCGCCGCCGCCGCCGCCGGGAAGAGGGCCGCGGACTCCGACCGGGAGCTCGCCCGCAAGCGGCCGAGGTTTGAGGATGACGACGGCGAGTTTGACGGCGAGGAGTATCGAGTTGACCCCGCGGACGAGTTGTACTGCGGCTACGACTCAACGTGGGAGGTCGAGGAGCCCCCGAGGGGCCCGCTCGCGAGGGCCAGTCGACCAGCAGCGTCTAATGTGAGTACGCACCTGCTGAGAGGGGTTTTATTCTAGGCTGGTGTTTGATGTGTCTTTATTGATCTATTCATTGTGACCTTATTTTATTTTTATATATATATATATATATATATATATATATACATATATGTTTTTTGTATATAATATATTCTCCTTCTACTCATGTGGGGAATTACTTCACTGTACTTTTTTTTTTGAGGGGGGGGGGTCAAAGGTGACTTGGCAAAATGTACTGCAGGGTTTGTTGTTGGGCGTCCTATAATCATTGGATGTCTTGAGTTTAAACTGACCTTCATTTATTTTCTGTGTACCAGAACAAGTTCAACAGATTTCAAAGCGCCGCAAGAGACATGCAGAACTACAGGCATGACTACCCTGTAAGTTAAACACACACACAGGCACGCGCGCACGCACACACACACACACACACACACACACACACACACACTGTCCCGTGTGCAAGTGTTAACCAAGCACACATTTTTCTTTTAAAATTCCCCACAGTTCCAGATCAGGCAGCAACGCTTCAACCGAGTATCTGTAAGTACACAAAACAATGATTGTGTGTCTATGTGACTTAATATTATATGACATGGTTATTTCTTAGTTTAAACAAAAAAAAACATAAAAATTGAAGTGCAACTCTCCTCTGTCAAGCAGGACAACAAGCCCAATCTGCAGTTCTACCTCGGAAGGAAGTGCTCAGAACCTGACGGTAGGCCCACGAGACTTAAACGAGCTCTACAGTAGTCAGATCAGCGTACCGCAGTGTACATCTGCATCTGGAAGAACAACATTTTGAATCAAGAATAAGGAAAAAGAAGGAAAGGATGAAGTCTGTGACCATCTCACGTCTTTCCATTTGAATAACTTTTAGAGCCTTGAAGAAGTGAAACAGTTTTGTAGTTCACTGGGATTAATCTTAATCTGTGAAACTATCCTGACATCTATCTACAAATTGATTTCCTCCTGGTATTTTGTGTTTGTCATCAGGTGTCTATATAAGCACTTTCCACCAGGAATGGTATGGAGAGTATTCCAGACTGGAGTCTGTACACTCCTACATTCAGTGGTAAGTTACTCTATAATCATAGGTGTCACTTCAAATGATTACTTCCTGTTTATACAACGTGTTTGTTTCTCTCTAAAGGTTGTTCCCACTGCAGGAACCAGGGATGAACTCTCAGGCCCAGACACTGACAAAAGAAGAAATAAAGGTAAACCGCTGAAAGCGAGCAAGTTTAAAATCTCAGAAGAAATTCTTCACATATTCTGACCCGAAGTTCTACTTTTCTCTTCAGGAGTTTTGTCAAAACGACACGGCAAAGGCCAATCTGTTGAAGTCGTACGAGCTCATGTTGGACTTCTATGGTATCAAGTTGTGCGATCTCAAAACCGGAGAAGTCCAGAGAGCATCACACTGGAAAGAACGATTCAACAACCTGAACAGGTGATCTTTTTTTTAATCAAACAAATTGTTCACTAGAAGTAAAAGCATCGAAGTAATGTTTTTTTTTTTTTGTTGCCTTTTCACTGTTTGTCCATTGACAGTCGAACCCATAACAACCTGCGCATCACCCGCATCCTGAAGTGCCTGGGAACCCTGGGGTACCCTCACTACCAAGCCCCCCTGGTGCGCTTCTTCCTGGACCAGACTCTCGTCCACAGAGAACTCCCAGACGTCAAGGACAGCGTCCTCAGCTACTTTCTGTTCGCTGTCCTCGACAAGAGAGAACGCAGGAGTCTCGTCAAGTTCGCCTACTTGAGATATTCCCATGAAGATGAGTTTGTGTGGTGCCCCAGGAAGATTCAGAAGGTATGGTGGCAGGGAATGGGAGACAGAAGAGAGGCCCAGGAGAGTCTGTACAGTGAGGACGAAGGCCAAGATGAGGAAGCATAACCTGTCGCACCGCCCAGAATCCATTCGACATATACTAATGTATACTCTACTATACAGTACATACAGCACACTAGTCGCCATAGATACAGGAAGAGGAGATGATACAATACATGATATTAGTTGTTATTCGACTGCTTCACAAATGGACACATTTTTTTGTTTTTCCTGGTATTTCCCTCTCTGGATTTGGGACACGCCTTGTGTGGATAAAATATCCAGCCCTGGAGAGAATGTCACAGGGATTCAAAGCTGCAAAGACCAGAGTAGACGGGGGGTGAGGGGCTACCACTACTATTAATGGCTGATGTTCCCAAGTAGGTCCTGCAGTGGTTTATTGTGCAGTTATGTATGCAAAGTGCTTTTGTTTACTTTAATTCTCACAATTAGGTTTCTGGACTTGTATTCTTGTTTTATTCAGTTTTATTCTTACTTTCACAAACCAAAAGATGCAATATTCCGAGCTGTAAAAAGCTCAATTGTAATAAAAGCGCATCGGTTATGGTTGTGGATAATTCAGGCAAATGAAGAATTTTAAGAAATGCTTACCAGTTTGACTGTTAATAAATTGATTCTACTTTCATATTCAATATGGTCACATCCTGTTGTTTTCCTGATCACTGATCTCTCACCCTTGCATTTATTCATATTATAGTAGTAGCATTATAATGTGACTAGATTCACGTAACACTTTTGTACAGATGGCAAATATAATGTCAAATAGTGGTTGTGTACTGGTAGTACTGCATTTAAGCCCTAATGCCCGAGAGAGAAGGTAGACTCCGATCAGTTCCGTGTTTGGGAAGAAAAACAAGGTGGAAATAGATTCAATGTCATTGCTTTGGTAAACCCGGTCTCTTGTAATACAGCAGAACGTTAGACACAATGACAACATAAGAAAAAGGTTGAATTTAAGATCAGACTACTGCTCAGCTCTTTAAACATCACAGCCGACCACTAAAGCTCTTTCGAAGTGAAACTGTCTGACCTGATTTAGGGAGCAGGGAGAAACTTTTTTCTTCATTAAGTTTTGATTCATGTATTAATCCTATTGATTAGGGATTTGGTTCTACAAATATTTATCATGTCCTCCCCTCAGCAGGTTTCTCCGCCTCCTTTTCAGACTCAAGGTTACAGATTATACGTCTTCTGAGGTTTCGTATGATGATTGGGTTTGTTTTAAGACTCCACCCGCATGTAGATATAAACTGCAATTTAGGTATGACCGGGATGTCAAAAAGCAGCTTATTATATTGGAGGTGCTGCAACAGCCGAAAACACACTCATTGGCTCTGGTCTAACTGGCTGTCATGTGAACGCCTTACAAAGAACGGCTCTGAGCTGCGTTCCAAATCGCATTCTTTTTCCTTTTTGTACATACCGCAGTTGTGTTTACAAAGTATGCAGTATGCATATAATTGGGACCTACGACCTCATCATTGCACCTTGAACTTGGACCCTCTTGCTCATAAATCTGCTGTGCAAATGATTGTGGGTCAGAAGAGCCAGAAGAGCCGGGCTGGATTGGATACATACTGGTGTTTTTGGCACACAGCATTTCAAATACTATCAGGACACGCCAAATCTTTTCCAGGCATACAAAACAGTATAGTAGTATTGGTGTTGTTACTACCCAATCACGATGTGAAAGCTAAGCAATTTCACATTACTTCATGACCAAAACGTAATTCACATTTGATCATTTAAAGAAATATTATGACAACAGAAACGAGCATTTCATCAACCGGGTTTAATTGGTCGAGCTCAAACAAAATCAGGACATGTCATGAACAACCATAGATGGGATGTATACTGTAGATAGTTGGAGCCTTTAAGTTCAATGCTGCTGGACATATAAACACACATTTGTGTGAAAACAGTGTTTCCTTAACCTTCACATTATCCATCTCAGATATATGGCTTTTATTTTCTCTACTTAGAAAAGTATGATTAAAAACATCAGTATATACACAAATACATTCATATTTACATATTGCAAATGGTGTGTTACTCAGTTACATTATTTTTCTTTAAAAAAAATCCTGCTTGGACAGGAGAAAGGTACATGTAATAGAATTCGGTAACCTACTTAATACATCTTGTAGACGAGCAACTTAGATGGCCCTCGCTTTTTTTCTTTTCTTTTTCAAATGTGATAAAACAAAGTTAGAAACCTTTAAGTGACAAAAAAGAATACAAACATTGTCAAACCTTTTTTTTCCTAGTACGAACACAAATGTGGAAATTTAACGAAATACTGCTCATCTACATTTACAGTGATACAACTGGATTTCAACCGGCAATAAATTGAAGTGTCTCAAAACCTTCATGTAGTGTCAATAAAACAGACACTAGGACATGTTCTTGTCATTTTCTGCAGTTTTCTCTGCCTTCCTGGTTGTATCATTTTTACTGTCTTTTTTCTCCTCTCTCTTTTCTCTGCTTCTGCTCCTGTCCCGACGATCCCGGTCTTTATCTTTGTCCTTGTCTCTATCTTTCTCCCTGTCTCTGCCCCGGTCTTTCCCACGGTCTCGGTCCCGGTCTCGTTCTTTGCTTCGGGATCTGTCCCGTCTCCTGTCTCGATCCCGGTCACGTTCGCGATCCCGATCCCGGTTTCTCCCTCTATCGCGGTCAGAATCCCTCCTGTCAGAATCCCTGGGTCGGTCTCTCTCTCTGTCTCTCTCCCGGTCTCTCCTCTTATCTGTGTCTTGATCCCTATGTCGCTCTCCCTCCGTCTCCCTGTGCCTCTCGCCCTCCCTCGCTCTGCTGCGGTCTCTCTCTCGGCCACGCTCCGGATCGCGGTCTCTCTCTCGGCCGCGCTCTGGATCGGGATCTCTTTCTCGAGGGCGCTCTGGATCGGGATCTCTTTCTTGGGGGCGCTCCGGATCGGGATCTCTTTCTCGGGGGCGCTCCGGATCGGGATCTCTTTCTCGGGGGCGCTCCGGATCACGGTCTCTTTCTCGGGGGCGCTCCGGATCGCGGTCTCTTTCTCGGGGGCGCTCCGGATCGCGGTCTCTTTCTCTGCCGCGCACCGGATCGCGGTCTCTCTCCCGGCTACGCTCCGGATCGGGATCTCTCTCTCGAGGACGCTCCGGATCGGGATCTCTTTCTCGAGGACGCTCCGGATCGGGATCTCTTTCTTGAGGACGCTCAGGATCGTGATCTCTCTCTCTCGGACGCTCCGGATCGCGTTCTCTCTCTCGAGGACGCTCCGGATCGCGATCTCTCTCTCGAGGACGCTCCGGATCGCGATCTCTCTCTCGAGGACGCTCTGGATCGCGATCTCTCTCTCTGGTTCTCTCCGGATCACGATCTCTCTCTCGGGTTCTCTCCGGATCGCGGTCTCTTTCTCGGGTTCTCTCTGGATCGCGGTCTCTTTCTCGGGTTCGTTCCGGATCGCGGTCTCTTTCTCGGCTACGATCCGGATCGCGGTCTCTTTCTCGACTACGATCCGGATCGCGGTCTTTTTCTCGGCTACGATCCGGTTCGCGGTCTTTTTCTCGGCTACGATCCGGATCGCGGTCTTTTTCTCGGATTCGCTCCGGATCGCGGTCTCTTTCTCGGATTCTCTCCGGGTCGCGGTCCCTTTCTCTGGTTCTATCCCAATCTCGCTCTCTGCTCCACCGCTTGCCCTGTCCCCTGTCCCATGATGGCCTTCCAGCAAGGGGGACATCCCGCTCTCTTTCCCTCCGGCAGTCCTCAGACAGCTCCCTCAGTCTCTCTTCAGAGGGTTGTGAAGGACCAGGAGCAAGTTCTCTGTGCCCCCCTTCAAAGCGACTGAAGCGATCTCCGATGCGTGGGTCCGATTCCTCTCGAGTGGTGCTGCTCCTCCTCCTCATTTCAGGGGAGTGGCGGCGCCAGGGGTCGTCCCGGTGCATATCAGGACTGTGGGCTCCCATGCGACTTGGGGGACCTATGGGAGCCTCTGGAGGAGTTGGCAGTAGGGGCCCACTGTGGCGAACAGGTCTAGCCTCATCAGAGTGCCTATCTAGGCGGTACCGCTCTGATCCTCCAAAACGCTGAGAAGGGTGGGGTCTATTCTCCTGAGGGAGAGTACCTCGGTGCTCATCAAACGATCCTCGATGTGGTGGTGAGGAGTGTGGCCTGGAGCTCTCGTACTGGTTATGTGGATTGAAGTGCTGTCCGCTCATCTCGCTGCTGGAAGGTGGGCCTCTTCTCTCCTCATACTGGTTAGGTGGAGGTCCTCGGTATGCTGGACCTGGCGGGGCACCATGATTGTCTTTAAAAATATGGAGAGGGTTTGGATTCTGGTCCACACTTAGCTTGAAAGAGTTAGAATTGTCTCTGTTGTAGTGCTCTGCAGGGCCTCTAGGTTGGTCTACAATCGGGGGTTGAGCCCCATGGTCCCCATACTGAGATGGCGGGGGACCCCTGGGCCCTGGGAAGTGGGACGGAGGAGGGAGTCTGTTTTCAAAGTGACTGGGAGGTGGCCCCGTGAAAGGTGGAGGAGGACCTCTGTTTGCGGGGAAATTAAACGGTGGTGGAGGACCAGTGAATCTTGGTGGAGGTAAACTGTTCTGTCCATCAAAAGAAGGAGGTGGGGGAAGGCCTGGAGGGAGGCCTTGCTGTCCAATGTGCTGTGGGGGAATGGAGGGATTAAACATTTGAGGAGCAGGACCTCTCTGGGCCATTGGAGGGAATGGTGGTGGTACTCTGAGTGGCATGATATTTTGGGGAGGTGGTCCAGGAGGAGGCTGCTGCTGCTGCTGCTGCTGCTGCTGCTGCTGCTGCTGCGGTTGGGAGCCTGGCCACTGGTTCTGATAGGGAGGGTATGCAGTCGGAGGCGGACCATATTGCTGGCTGTTGTCAACCTGCATGGGGAGAGGACCACGTACAAGGGGAGCAACATGCATGGCTGGAGGGGGTCCCTGCATAGGAGGGGGGCCTGACATTGGAGGAAGACCCTGCATGGGTGGAGGCATAGACATCGGAGGAGGCCTTATTATCAGGCTTTGTCCCTGCATCGAATGGTGCGGGGGAAAGTTGGATGGTGGGGGAAGGTCAGCTGGAGGTCTATACTCGCTGTCATAGCCTGACGCGGACATGTGACGCGGCATGTGATAAGGCTCAAGCGATTTGGGAGTGTCAACCATTGATGTGCTCTGAGTGAGTACTGGGATTGTCAAAGGTATTGTGGATGTGTTTGTAGGCTCATCGTAATAACTAGTGGTTGATGCATCTTGGCTATTCTCCTCATAATCGGAGTCCTCATTAGCTTTTAAAATACTGGCAGCATTTGGCCAAATACTATACATGTCCAACTCGGTTTCTGACGTGATTGGCTCAGCTTCCTCAGTTTTCACTTCTGTCTCATCCATGTAGTTGACCTCCATATCAGGTTCCACCTCCTCTCCTAATAATGGAATTGATACCTCCGCATCATCCGACTGCATGAAGGGTAGCGTCTCACTTTTCACTTCCTCATGAGGCAGTGATGTATCTGGGCCTTGTGAGGAGTCTGGGAGTTCAGTTACATTAGACAGCTGAGGTTCTTGAACCACAGCTTGTGAGAAAGGAGTAGAATCCACCAACAGAGCTGATGTCTCCTCTTGATCCTCAGGTTCGTCAGTCGGTTTCTTGCCGGACGCAGCCTGGCGAGGATCCCTGCTCTGTCGGGGATCTCTCTTCTGGTTGATCAAGGGAGAAACCGATGAAGATTTCACTAGTTCCTCGACCTTTTTGCCAAGCTGCAGGAGCTGAGTATTGGCCAAAAGAGATTTGGTAGTTTGAGTTAAGAGTGTGTCTGGAAGTGTCAATGAGGCAATAGGTTGAAGACATATGGAAGACATTGGCTGTTCTCCCTTTTTCTGGAATGCCTGCTCCCCCATCTGTTTAAGGCTCTCCAAGATTTTTTGTGGATCAGGTATCGATTCAGTTGCAACCTGAACTTGACTTGGTACTACAGGTTTGACATCTTCAAATATTGAGTCATCCTCTGGGTCGTACGCCACATCATCAACTTCATTTGTAACCATATCAGACTGCTTAGAGATCTCAGGTTTGCTTACTACCTCAACAGGCTTCTTAGGCACATTGTAGCCCCTACTGGGGTCATACTCCTCTTCTGGATCATACGGTCGGTCATCTTCGTCCTCCTCCACCGGTTTCTCTTTAGAAATCTGTGCAAACTGCTGCACAATAGGGCACAATAGCATTGTAGAGGTCTGGACAGAGAGTTCACCACCCTGATCAGACGGAGAGTTGGACGCTTCCGAGTCATGCATTTTCTTCCCAAAAAGAGTTTTGAGGATGGTCTGAAGTGGAGTATTAGTTGCTGAAGAGGAAGCAATAGAGCTGGATGAGGATGGGGAGTCCCTGCCGGTGGTTGTGCTTGTAGCTTTGACAGAGGACGGAAAGGAAAGGACCGAGGAGGTGGCCACACTGCTGCTTGAGGTCTCAGAGGACTTAGGTGGAGGTGACCCTGGAGGAGTTGTGCTGAAGGGGATTTCAAGACTCTGCCGTGAGTTTCTTTCTGTTCTGACTGAAGGAGATGGCTTTGGAAGGCCAGTGTCATCTGCATCTTTGGTTTGAATCTTGGACCGTTTTTCCTCAGTTTCCAATGGAGCACCGCTACGCTTTCTGTCCTTCTGGCAGATCAGCAGCCCCAAGAGGAGGTTGGGACGAGCTGGTTCAAGCCCTGCAAAATGGACAAATCAAACAAGAATCTTTAAAAACGTTTGCATGTGAACTAACAGATACAATTTACAAAAACAGATGGATATTCTTTCTATTAAACTACTTTTGATTAAGTATTTCTTATTTGCGTCATAAAAACACAAAAACAGGTGAAATGAGAGCCTGTAAAAAAAAAAAAAAAAAAATCCCCATTACATAAACAAAGAATTAGTAGGACAAAAAGCATTATCAGATATAAAACCAAAGTTCTCTCAAATATATCCTTTTATACGACAAATGGCAATGGTAGAAATGTGCAGTATTGCAGTCACTAAACTAAAGTAAAAAACATGCTGACATTAAGTAAATGAGCACGAGCTGCAAAGAAACATTTGTTATCATTAGGCTTGTGTTTGAAGTGATTGTTTTGTAGATGTCCTCCCAGATATAACCAAGAGTTAAAATGAACAAATCAAAAATATAAATCATTCCCTGACATCACTGGATTGCACCTGGAAATTGCCAAAACATGACTGCAAGAAAGACCGCAACATGTAAACTGCAATATAATTCTGGTTAGTCTACAGTCAGGTGCAAACATTTAGTCCTATTGAAATTTGATATAGGATCATAACCAGCCTGGTCACATAAACATCAGACAAAAATCAAGGTGTAATTAATTTTTCCTGAAGCTACTCAATTAATTAAAAGGAAAAAATCTCTTGCATCTAATATTCTCTTTCAGGGGCACAATACGCAGCTGCAGATGTATAAGCTTTTTACTTACCACAGCTGTAATAGCAATGTGGGTACCGTTCAGTGTTGTACAATCACTGGCTGCAAAGTTTACATTCAGCGCTTGTGCTTCATTTAGGAGGACATCTTAAGCCCTAGTGGTTTATACCAGTGGTGCAGCATGCTACCATGAAAACACTAGTGTGGTATAAAAGGACTGACGTTACGTCATTGAAATTTATTGATTCCACAGTTGTTCAATTATGTTTATGTAGGAGCCAAGTCTTAACAAACAACAGGCTGAGACTGGACTCAGATGGCACCAACCTGCGATGCAAACTTCCTTTATTAGAAATGTGTGGTACAAAGTCAGATACACAGCAGAGAGCACAGCAGCTGTTATTTGCACAGAAGTGTGAAACTCAACGAGGAATATCAGTGCCCCCTACAGTACAAACCCATGAATCAACACAAGCTCTCATTTCGACCCGAGTCCAACAACATAAATTACACTAAATATACTCACCACGGGTACGAAGACAAAAAAGACAACACAGTGTAGCAGCAAAATAAATAAAATTACACTCATGTCCCCAAAAAGGTATATTTGTGTTTTCTCGTAAACGCTTACCTGGCCCATCAAACGGTAAGAGTTTGGAGGGTAACGGGTCCTTTGAGCTCAGTGGGATGAGATAGAGGTCTTTGATACGACGGTTGTTGTTCGCCACCACACCGAATCGTTTCCTGCTGCTAAAGTAAGAGAACAGAGAGACGTATGCCACCTCCTCTTCCTCTGTGGCCGGGTGGAAACGGATCAGACACAGTTCCTACAAACACAACGAGAGCAAGAAACAGTATGTGAGTGACGCAGGGCCTTTAAAGAAAGCACTTTTATACAAATTATTGTTTTTTTTCCCCCCCGAACAAACCTTGGACAGCGAGGTTTTGAGTTTCCCGACGTAATCCCACACCGTGCTTGGCGATATCCGGCCTCCAACATGAATGACGTCTGGCAAGTCCTGCACAACATTGACAACACGAAGTATGACAACTCTTGCTTTTATGTACGCACAAAGTCTTTGAATTAAAAGATCACCAGGCTGAATTGCTAACCTCCTTCAGGTACTCGAAGGATCCTGACACCAGGTAAGCCTTGGTCACAAACTTGGCCACAGACTGCATGTTGATTAATCCTTTCCAAATCTTCTCTTGACCGTGGAGGAAGATTGCTGTCTCACCATCAGGAGGCGGCTCAGATGTACTGTGAAAATACAAAACAGTCTTCCTTTTAGAGAGAACACAAAATCCAAGTCTAAGGCCCGTATCCCGCTTACTCTATACAGGGCTTTTCTCAAAGATTAGCACAATGATGCTGTCCTATCATACTCTACTGTAGCACCACCGATCCTGTACAAAAATGAGAGTTTTACGTATATTCATGCAATTTTAGTACACAATGTAAAAAAAAAAAAAAAAACACATTATATTAATGTTAATTCATAAAAGCGTGATGAGATTGAGCACCTTGTTTTTGCCGTCTTGGACGCGGCTACAGAAGGCGGTGGAGCTGGGGGCATCGGCAGCGGCGCCTTGGGGGCCACTTCCACTAGGGCGCTGACGGGAGCTGGGAGGGGTTCTGCGGAGTTGTTGGCGGGTTTTTCTGGAGCCGGGTAGGTGACCGTCACAGCGGAGCTGTGCCTTGCCATGCGTGGGTCTCTGCGGGTGATGCTGACGGAGGACACGGTGGGGTTGATGGGTGCGGGGGCCTGAGCCAGGGGTGCCAGCATACTGAGGTCCAGCTGCTGCAGCAGCAGCTCTGGGACAGCTGGCTCCATGTTAGTCGGGTAGGATGGAGGGACCGGGTAGGCTATGGGGTCTTGGTGCTGGTGAGCCTGTGGGACCTGTGCGTGGCCGGCAGGAGAGACATCCCCCGACTTTGACAAATGCTGCTCTGGTCTGGCAGCCCGAGTCTCAGGCTTCTTGGTCAGTTTGGCCTTCTTCGCTGCCGGCTCGTCTTCGGTCTTCTGGCCTAGAGGGCAAGATTTAAAAGAGTCATCCGTCAGATCTGTACAACAAACTCAATCAAGTTCAGCGGCTGACTTTGAACCAGACGCTTTCTCGCCTCGCGTCGCCTCACTTACCTATGCATATTTTACAGTTGAGGTCAAATAGGTGAGTCCTGTGCTGAGAAGTGGTGTCTTTGAGCATGGAACCGAAAATGTCCAGCATGCCGCTGCCACTGTTCGCCTCCGGAGCGGAGGGCTGAGCCGCAGCTGAAGGCGGGGCGCAAGACTCATCCTGGTCCTGCGGACACAGAAAAGATGGACCTCCGTCAACACTGAGGTGAACTGGAACCGACGATGGTCACTCCCATAACACGTAGAATTCGGGATTACTATCATGTACAACGCTGGATTTTGAGCAAAGTAGATGCGCTTAGGTTTTAATGCCAGAAGAAGAAGAAGAAAGACACAGCTTCAGTGAGAAAGTAACAGCATTGGGAAAAAAACAGGACAGTTGGCAAGACGACGGAGCTGCGATGTCTCGGCTACGGCCTTTACTTTGTCAGACATGTGTCACAGTTTGTTCTTAAGCACCTCACGCAAAGAGGAAAAGGGAAGTGTGAAAGCTAGAGAAAGACCGCATGCCACCACTTACTGCAGCAGAAGCCATGCGAGAGGAAGAAGTGGTGGCAGAGATACATACATCTGTATCAGACGTTGGCGGAGCATCCTCCATATCCAAGCTATGTGAGCCCGCGTCGTGCCTGCTGCCCAGTTTGGAATGCCCCGAGTGGGCCCTCGAACCGGGAGACTGGCCCTGCAAGGGGACAACCGCATATGTTGTAGCAACTGAATGCATCCTGGAGAACACCGTTAACTCTCAAAAAACAGTGAGCTCCGTGAGTGACACTTACCTCTGCGCCGTCGGGCTTCTTCCACTCGGATATCTCTTTGGAAAGCAGCTCTTCCGCACTTAGTCTCACCAGTCTGAAGGGACTCACCTCGCCACCCACCACCCGGTAGAACAAGCCCTGAGGCAAACATAACAACAGCTCAACATGAGGGGACATCAAGCAAAGTCAGAAAACCTGAAGCTCGCCAGGCTGCGTCTTTGCATACAGACAACTCTGCCAACATCGCGGCGTGTACTCGACAGAAATGTGCGCGGTTACGTTGACTCACTTTGTTTTTCGGGTCTTTCAGGTTGAACATGAGGGACCTGTATTTGTTCTTGTACCTGCTGTCAGTGTTAAGACAGAGGTTGAACATTTCCTTCTCGATGGCGACCGACAGCCTCGCCACCTCATTCTCAGTCTTTTTCAGATCGTCACTGTCGTTCACCCTGGTGAGAACCAACGCAGACAAATATTTTTGGTTTTTGCCGTTTGAAAAAGGTGCCAAAGATCTACAGAGCGTTAGTGTTCTGGACTAGGTTTCGTGGGACTCTTACCTCTTATAGATGATGTCCGTCAGCGAGCGGCGGATGTTCGTCCTCATCTGGTTGTTGGGCGGCACGGAGGACGCAGGGGGCGCTGAAGCAGCCGAATGTGATGGCCTGGAGGACGAGGAGTGGCTGGAGGGAGCGGTAGGAACCGGAGCGGACGGGACTCTGGAGGATGAGGAGGACTTGCCCAGGGATGGAACCTCCTTTTGTTGTGGAGCCTTCTTAGGAATGGTAAAGTTGGACTTGGTGACTCTCAGCGCTCCCGTGACGTGGATCGGACCAGGCGGGAAGCGAGACGGAGCGTGGGCCGGCGCCTGGCCTTGTTTCTTGGACTTTGCGGCGGTTTTACTCGGGGGTGCCGCAGGTTTCCTGGACACCTTGGAGCTGGCGGTCTGGAGGGAAGGCTTCTTGCCCTTCGGGGTGACCTTGGCTGCTTTAGTGGCCGGGGACTTCTTGTTTCCTTTGACCGGTGTTGCGGATGCCAGCGGAGGAGTCTCAGGAGCCGGGGCCGGGTCCTTCTGTTCCTTCTCACTCTGCTTCTCTTCTTTCGGGGGGGCTGGAAACCAAGAAAACACATCAAACAATTAAAAAAAAGAAACACGTCATCATTCACGACACGACATGCAGAGTGACCGTATCGTAACGCTGCAGATTATCAGGATTAGGGGCGCGATAACTCAGGAGACTGCATTGTTTTTGAGACACCAACTTCATAGTTGATCAAAGAAATGAAGAACACACATAACCGTGTACAAGCTGAACACACTGCAATACACATTCTGAAATAAACACAACGTTGACAACTGGGCAGTTGAAAAGCCCTGGTTTATTTGTCGCAGTGGATGGCAGATACATTGTGCTGTTTATGCAGGCCCATTTGAGGAAGAGATGTATTCTTCCCAATCATTTAACGGCAATAGTGTGCATATCGCTCCGCTTACCTAACCTCTGACCCTACTTCTCAGTGCACACAGATCCGAACAGGAGAGAGGGAACTGATGAGTCTTGTAGCAAACTCGTACTTAAACTTCCTGAAAAAAGGACCAGCTAGATATTCATAACTCCCTCCTTCTCAAACTATTTTTTTTTTTTTTTTTTTTTTTTTAAAAGTCATTCCCATCAGGGGCTCAACTACAAACCCTAACCACAGCCGATGAGGCGACGAGCTCTGACCCAAACTAGATCCAAATCTTATTTATGGTTCTTTCATTTCAGTAAATTAAGCAGGTACGAATGAATAATACATTTCTCCAAACTATATAAAAAGAGAATTATATCAACCAAGTTGCACCAAGACCTGTATAACAATACACCCTCATTAAGTCTTTTCATCTGCAGATGAGAGTTCACCCTCGATTATGTTACAGCTGCCTTAGAACACGCGTTAGCCCCACTAGGACACAAACTATACACCCACTCAAATGCATGAAACACGACAATGTTGTGCAGAGCAACGGTACTGTGATCCCAACGCAAACAAAGTCAAACCATCTTCTGAAGACAGTCGCAACAATCACACAGAACAGATCAGTGAGCCATCATCTCCTTCCTCCTGTTGATCACAACAAGCAGTGGTCCTGCTCTCCTGACATGAGGGGAGGCATTTGCTATCTTATCCATTAAGATCCTGAGAATGCCCTCAATGACCCCTTATTAAGAAAAAAAAAAAAAAAAGTGGAGGTGAAACCAACTGTCCACATTTCATTGCAGCATCAGGTCTCATCAGGTGCAAAATGTGTGGTTAAAACTTGAGCACAGGTCTCCCTCTTCTGAATGTGTGTGATCAGCCCGGGTCTTCGGCCTCTATCTTCTGCTGTGGCCCTTCTGAACTTCACTGCAGTATCTCCAGGCGGTCTGGTTCCTGTGGCAGAGCTTCATTCTTTTTTCTCGGCTGTTGGCCATCTGGGGGCTCTTGGGTGTCAAGTCTCCAAAGTGTGTGTAGATTTATCAGTTGTATGTGTTTGTTTGAGCTGAACCGCTCAGGATATCCTACAGCAAGCCAACATTGCTCACATAATCAATCAAGGCATCCTAAAATCTGTTAAATCACCTTTTATTTCAAAGCCAGTTTCCCACGAGCAGTTCTGCATCATATTCAATATGAATCAAAAACTTTGAAGTCAGCCTGTTACCCACAAAATTAAGGGGTTGAGGAGGGGGAAGAAAAACACAAAGTAGTGCTCAAGAGCAGCTCAATATGAACTGTTAACTTCATAAGTCCACAATAAAATGGGCGGATTCTGGGACACCTACCTGCTGGAGAAATGGAGAGGACCTTTTTAATAAGTCAACAGCTGAGGTGATGAACCCAGGAAGTGGAGACTTGTGTGGGTTGCAACAAGAAATCACACTCAAAAAGACACACACCCACCCACACACACACCAGTCCATTCATCACATCTCGACGTCTCATGGTGAAGCACAAGAGGTCAGCGTTTGAGATCATGGCCCTCTCATCTCTACCATGTGATCCTGTAAACGTTTTCATCTACAGCTCTGCATTCCAAACTGAGCTATTAAAGAGGCACTGCAGCGATTGAGTGTTGCACTTTCAAAAGAAGTTGTGGGACTCAGGAGAGTTCTATAAAAAAAAGGAATGGTTTAAATTTGATGCAGCATAGGCATCCTTACTTTTAGTCCAACGGTTAAGTAAAGCTGGATCCTACATTTCCCATAATACTTTGTTAGACACTCCCTGCCTGATAAATGCCTTTAGTTTTAAGGCTTTGTTAAGAATTCCCAAAGCTGAGATAACAGCCATAGAAGACAGTATGCAATTGTGTTTGCGTGCCTCGTACCTAATAAAACTAAAAATGAAAGGATCTGGATGAGTGCAACCTGTTGAGTGCCCCTTTCAAAATAAATGTTCTGGATTATTGAATACTTACCCAAAGCCACAAATAGCACTTACCTTTTTTTCACAGCTGCCAACATTTCATTGAGTGACAAAACCTTTTACATTATCAAAATCACAACACTTTGCAAAAATATATCTTTCTTTTCTTCTTTTTTTTTTTTTTTTTTTTTTAGATCTAGCAAACAGCGGAGGTCATCTCCAGAGCACTCATGTCCCCCATATGTACGGATCACTTTTAAATTACGTTAGCAGCACATGAACCACATTTATAATGGAAAATAATAACAATGTGGTTTCAACAACAGCCCCCAGACCTTCAAAGAGATACATACACTTTTTGTTTAACACTGTTGGTGATATGGGTGTAGTCTTTTCTGGTGTTACTGCAATGTAATTATGGTCGCTGGACCAGGACGCAGTGGCCGGCGGGGGCGGGTGTTCCTCAGCATGCTCATCTTCGCCGTCCTCATCATCCTCCTCCTCATCATCGTCCTCCTCCTCCTCATCATCCTCATCATCTGGATCAGCGCTGTGGTCTTCCTCGCTCTCAGACTCCTGCTGGGCTTTCTTCTGCGTCTTCCTCCCACCAGCGACGCTCCTCTGGGTGGACAGGGAGAAACACATTCAGGCCTTTTACTAAAAGCCCTCAGAGAGCAATGTTTGATAACATGACCGGTGACATACAGACATGTTGGACTTGTTAGCTTGTAAAAAATATATTCCATATCCACAAGATGCCAGGAAAATATGTCTGCGGTAAACAAACAGCAATTAACTCTTATGGTCTTCAGTTTGCTTCAGAATGCTCTCAGTCCGTTCTAACCACTGATCACATGGTGTGTGCACAGTACAATTCAGAGTGAATTCATGGTATTACTGCTTACACCACTGTGCATCGGTGGCATTCTACATTGCTCTGCTTGTAGCATCTAAGCTTCTGTAGATCTGGACATAATTCCATGAAATATTTACAAATTTTATACTACATTTTTCTAGGCAGGTCCATTTTAAATGGTCAAAGCCAGCGAGCCAAAACGTTAATTTCAGACATTGACTTTAAGCTCAACACTGTCGTTCATACAGCCGTATGAAGAGTTTCCCTGAATGTACACATGACTTGAAGTAATTAAAGCTTGCAATGCATGCAGGGTAAGATATGCTCGTTTAGAGCATATCGTTGTTTACTCGCTTCCCCCGCCCTTCAAGGTTCAGTCCCAAAAGTCTGTTTGGGTTTTCAAAGAACTGAAATCAAATGGTTTTTAATCCAGCTCTGACTGCACAGGGGACTGTTGACTCCTGTGGAGGTTTCATGTTGTTGCAGAGGCAAATTTAGGTCAAGATTGGGCTAATAAATGAGCACAAACACAAAATTAAACTATACAAAACAGTAATAACAGTTAAAACAAGAATACTTAGTTATAATTAAGGCTGTCCTATACTGTTGACATTTCCAAGCCTATAGTTAGGTATAGTCATTTCCCCTCTGTACTGTCACCATTAACTATAATATTAATGATACGGGACATAAGAAATGCAGACTAGGCATTAGGAGCAATATTCATTTAAATATTTCTTTTGCTTAATAAAACAGGCTCATCACCCGCCATCGTCAAGGTGCATCGGGAAAATGATTCACTTATACAACCCATGACGTAGCATCTAGAAGACAAATTGTCACCTCATAAAGTCACCACGTATTCTCTTGGACTGGGGAACATCAATACCTCTAATGGGCGACAACATTCTTTATCTTATCACTATAGTAAAATAACTCGTAAAGCAAAAACAATAGGGACTTTGGGTTATGGGTGTCTAAACACATTTCGACGCCTTGAAATATTTAAATCTGCATGCATGCAGTGCTTTTGTCCATTTCACGATCCAGTGGAAACGATCACTCAGCTGTTGAGCCGAATGTTCAGTTGGCGGGCCACTTTGGATCTGAGCCATTGAACTTGACCTGCTCCACTGCGAGGTACCAATACGTACAGGTTACCATTGTGAGCCGATCGCTAACCGTGAGTCGGTTTCTTATTACGAAACGGACTATATTAACACCAAATCTAGGTCGCCAACCCACTAACTTTGCCTCTTAACCATCAAGATGACATTAGAAAGTAGCTGCTGGCGGTTACCGTTAGCTACGCAATTTCACTTCCAGGTAGCATTTTAGAGCAACAGTAAATCTTTCTGAACCACTTTAGTCAGGCCAAGATATAGACTCTTGTGACATTATCGAAATGCAGAGGGCGCAGCCATGGCAAGGAAACTAGCAGAGACCAAACTCAATTTTATGCCTTTTAAAAATTCATAATATGACTAATAACTGTGGGAGTGTTCAAATTAGGCAACGATTGATGGACACTCTTGAAAGTTGGTTTTCTGATATGCTAATCAACAGTGAAACCAGCCACCATGACATCAAAACACAACAGTCTAACAAAAAGCCCTTGAAGAAAAAAATGTCTCAAAAGGTGATGAAGACATACGATCAAGAAGTCTAATATCGACACCACTATGACACAGGCTTCCTCTGCTATTGCTGTGATAACGCTGCAACCCTGCACAGCCTCTCATCAGGTGGAAGGCATGATCACGACAGGCAAAAGGCAACATTTCAAGCGGTCCAAGTTACCTTTGGAGCGAACTTGGTTCTCTGAGCCTTGGCCTTGTCCTTCTGATTGGGCTCTTTGACATCTGTGATGGACTTCATGGCTGCAGCGGCATGTCTCAGGATACAGCCGTTGCCACAGTAGACAGAGTCCGGCTGGGCGTTATTCTCACAGCCGGGTCCGATGCACTTGGGGAGGGAGGAGTCCTCGTTCGCCTTCTCCTTTAGCACCTCCAGAGGGGGAGTGGGCGTCGGAGTCGTTTTCACCTCCACGTTTGACGCCACTTTCTCTTCCGTGTCTGGTAGCGTTTTCGGCTCTGCCTTCTTTTCCGTGGCCGGCGCCGATTTCTGGTCCACTTTTGGTTGGGCTGGCTGCTGTAGGGCCTGCTCCAAGTCAGTACACAATAAAAGTAACAGCTAATGACTAACAATGTAATTTTGCATAGTTTTTGACAATACCAGCTTACTGAATTTACTACTCATTCTACTGATAACAGGGATTTCAAGTTGCGATAGGCTGACTGGTGCCATCGCCAAACCGTTAACCTTTCATTTGTCCACAAAGAGATTTAGAATATGGGGCTACTGTTTTTGGGACCTAATCTGCATTCTCTAAACACAGCAAAACCACACGTGCAGATTTATAAATCGCAGTAATAGCTCGGCACAATTAATCAAAATCACAATTTAGCCCACTGCAATTTTCAAATCACAGGAAGCAAAATATTTGTTAACGGCAAAATGTGTCAAAATACCATTTTATATTAAATGTTGTGCCGCAGAAATGTCCTTGCTTACACATCATATTCTACAGATTTAAGAAAGCATATTTGTTTGGCAGAGATCCCACATAAAAATCATACCATAATCATTTTTATTTGTTTTTCAATGAAATGGGGATGTATAAATTATTCTTCCCTCCAATATCCCAAATCATATCACAGTTGCAGCATCAGAATAAATAATCGCAATTTCATATTTGATCAAATTGTTCAGCCACACACAATAACAGCTGGAGTCATGAAGCACTGTACTCTCAAGTCAGAGATTGGGGAATTCATAAAAATGTACTTTTCAACTACACATTTATGCCCTTTCACAGCAACTGTGGTGAAATGGACTTCAATCTGGTTCAAGTATGAACTGTTTACATCATCAAATATTTAACAATGGCATATTAACTTTGAAATTAGACAGCACTTGACATGCCACTGACCACATGACTAGAACTTCATTGCCTTTGTAGACTCCTTATCCTTCTTTGAAGTAGTTATGAATTCAATGACTAATTTAAAATGTATATGGGCTGTAGTGATACTACACATCCTAGTTTTTGACTGTACTTTTTATCCGACTACTATTTTAACTATTCTGACTGTACTGTTTTAACTACGTTTTACGTCATGTATTGTGTTTTGTCCTTTCTTTGGACCGACCCCAGGAAGCTTAGCAGCCGCCAAGGCGTCTATCGGGGATCCAGTTAATAAACATGTACTGACAAAACAATAAGCAGAGCAAATAAGACAAAGATTTAATAGCTTGACTCAGAACACAGTTCAAAGCCTTTTAAGTTGAGATCAGTTGTAACCTACCGGCTGAAAGATCTTTATCTTCTTTTTCCCAGTTGGATTCGTAGCTTTCTCTATCCTGCCTTTGATGCCCAGGTCCTCTGCTCCCTTCTCTTCAGTTCCAGTAGTGGAGGACGGAGGGGCTGCCACAGCCTGAACAGCTGACAGACTGACGTCTAACCCGCCGGTGTTAGTTCTCTCAGCAGAGGTCCCAGCGTAAAAAGCAAGAGCAGAAGTCGCTGCTCTGGGCTTCCCGATATCTGTACTCGTCGAGAGGATAGATGTGGCGGGTCTGACCACCTGGTTTTTCTTGGCGGTGCAATTAGGGCAGATGTAGTCTTCGCCATTTCTCTCCATCAGGCGCCCACGAGCCTCGGTGATGCCCACGCAGTCTCCATGGAACCACTCCTCGCAGCGGTCACAGCAGATCATGAACCTAGTGAGCACAGAACATTCATAGTACCACATTTCTTCAAAGTTAGGCCGAGCAAAAACTGCCTGCCATCCCTCATGGAATAGATTACGGATATAACATGAGGAAAGAGACAGTGGTTGTAGCTGACAACAAAGAGGGGTGCAATGAAGACCAAATTATATTATGCTCATTCAAATCTCATTTCATTAACAACACTTAAAGGTGCAATATAAAAGGATTCAGAGCACTAACATAGCAGCTAACAACTATTTGCTATATCAAGATATTATAGAGTAACGGAGTCCTGAGCAGAGGGCGTTGTAATCCAAGTTTCTCCTTACATCGTTCATAAAGCCCGGCCGGCCGCGTGTTCTTTTAGAGCACGTGAGCGTACCCCACTGGCTAGCTGATAGCCGCCGCGCTGCACTAATACGGCGGTTACAGGTGATAACGCCTATCGGTCGTTGCATGCGCATTGCACCCGACCTCAGGTTCCCCCCCAGGTAAACACTTAGCTCTGCCAGCACGTTTGCCGTAACTTGCACTGTTAGCGGCGATAGCTGTGAGCCGCTGGCTCAGCCCGAGCCATGTTAAGAGCTGTTGAGAGGCAATAGAAATGCTCCGAATCTCTCGTATAGCACCTTTTAAAAAAAAGGACCAGTGTGTAAGATTTAGGGGCGGATCTAAAGGCAGAAATGGAATACATGTTCATTATTATGTTTTCATTAGCGTATAATCAACTGAAATTAAGAATTGTTGTGTTTTTTTCGCCAGCTTAGAAAGAGCCCCATCACATTGGGAGCGGACCACCATGTTGCATGGTCATCTGTAACCTCCACGCTCGATGCCACTACATCCTTACGCACCCGTCCTTTAAAATAGACACCGCAGTCATTGTGATCACATCAACACCAATAAGGGTTCAAAAACGATACGATACCTTTTGTTGTGTTTCTGGCGACAGATGCAGTAAAGGGCATTGGGGTCATAACCTCCCTCGTCCGAATCAATGGACGATGATGATGATGAGGATGAGGAAGATGTTGATGAGTCATTCTCATCATCATTGTCCTCTTGTGTCTGAGGCTTGTGTGCCATTCCAACAGCTTGGGTAGCTTTAGTCTCTCTCTTGACGGGAGTAGTGATTTTGTTGCCGGTGGTAGCAGCAGCAGCGGCAGCGGCAGCAGCAGCAGGACCTTTAACGGGGGTAGTGCTCTTATTGACTGCCCTCTTTTTATTGACATATGTTCTTATTGGTCCACGTTTGACCAACACTGCTGCAGACTTGTCTGTGCTTTCCTCGTCAGTCTCATCATCAGTCTCCTTCTCTGTTTCCACTTTGTCATTTTCATCTGCGTGTTCGCTCTTCTCCTCAATATCCCCTTTCCTCTCAGAGTCCTGCTCTGGCTGAGGCTGTTCTGTATTGGCGCTCCCTAAATCTTCTGGACCGGGAGAACTCTCTTCATCTTTTTTCTCCTCATCTTTATCCGCTAACTGGTCTGTCTTAGCGGCGTCTCTGCTGTCTTCCTCATTCTCAGAGCTCCCCTCGTTTTTGACTGCCACTTCACCGGCTCCTCGGGTCGGTCTGCCACCTCGACTTTTCCTTTGGACCTGCTTCCTTGCGCTACTTCTCGTCCTCCTCTCTGGGGACTCTACCTTGTCCTCTACAGCCCTGGTGTCAGCGTTACCATCAAAGCTGGCCTCTGAGGCAGTCTCTGCATCAGTCGGGGTTTGGGAAGGAGGATCTCCGCTTTCCAGACTAGGGGGGGCGCTCTTCCTTTGCCCTCTTTTAGCAGTCGAGAGGAATTCCTCTAGTTTGTCAGTGCGCTTCGGCTGCCTGCCACTGCGACGTACAGGACAGCGGTTATCATGGCTGTCGGTTGCTGCCTCCACTGGCATCTCTCGCTTTGCAACAGTGGACCGTCGGAAACACCAAGTCTTCTTTACTTCACTGTTAGCCTTGGAGGATTTATTATCAGGCTCCTCTAAGGTCTCTTTGGCCACATTCTCGCTTTCTGTTGTAATCTGCTCTCTAGTCCCTTCTCCAAACCCTGTGAACAAACAATCAAAGAAGGCTGTGGGCAAAGCAGATGGCATGCAACATAACATAGCCAAGAAACTACTAACTGTTTTGTGATCAAGCATACAACCAAATCAAATTCGAAAGTGATTGCTTGGCTTGGATAACACCCGTACGTGCCTACATTTTCACCCAAATTTAAAATCATTCAAAGTTCATAGAACCAAAACTGTGCCCAGTATTACTACAACGACCCCACCCCTTTATTGTGAGGGGAAAAGAAGCTCAGCCAAGGTACCTTGAGAGCAGGTATCCATAGGGTCCTGTCTCTGCTCTGGCTCAGGAGCTAGAGAGAGCTCAGGGCTTGCATTCTCCTCCATAGATGATGGAGTCAATCACTACTTTCAAACAGATAGTCTACAGTTAAAAGAAGAGCACAAAAGACCAGCTATGAGTCACTCTTTTCATTTCATAATATGGAAAATACTGAGGGCTGCCAGGTTTTTATCAATTAGGCGGTGCAGGGATTGCTCCATTTCTAAACAAAAAATGTATATATACTTATTCCTATTACATTCTCGCCCCAAAATTGTGTTACAAATATAAACACTAAAAGTTTAATTAAATCATACAGCGGTAGTTGAACAGATATTTGTAATGGCAGCTCTTTTGAGGGCATGCAATGATGTCACCACCACCAAGGAGCTGAACAACCTCATTACGGCTGCTATGATTGGGGAGAAAGGCTGTAATAGTAATGCAGAACCAATTTCAAGTTCACAAGCATTAGCTATAAATATAGCGACGGTGGAATTAAGTGAAATACCTCCTAATGCACACAAAATATTTTGTATTATTCTAGGTATTTTGTTAACTTCAATTTCATAGCAGAAGAGATGCTTTACAGTTTTATAACCTATGCCTTTTGGAAAAAATGTTTGTTCAGTGTTCATACAGTGTGATGCAGAAATCTTTGAAATGTTCCTTGTTTTTACAATGAAAATAGTTCAGTTTCCAGAGGGCAAAATGCTCCCTAAATCCCCAAGCAAGAGGATTGTCTCTTTTTGACATTTGCACTACTGTCTGTTCTATAGAAATGTGAAAAAAACGTATCCGTATGCATTTGGGATTTTGTACTCGCACCGACCCGACACCTAAACCGGGATATGAACCAATCCATGACTTTTGTGTACCGTTACACCCGTCAATTTCTTTAAAGACCAAAAACTGGGATGAGACCCGAGCGTCATCTTAAGTCAGAAAACACACGTCTAAAACCAAATTAATTGTGGCCCAACACAATAAAAAATGTTTCAGTGTTGATTGTGATTGGTTAATTAATTCCGTTTAGTCTTATTGTAAATGAGAATTATGAGAACTGTACTTCACTTAAGATTGTCCAGGGGCCAAACTTGCCATTCTTTAATTTAAGAGCAGATAATGAAAATAGCCGATGTCTTTACCTGTGGTTCAGCAGAGATGAGAAACAGAGTTGTTTTTCAAACAAAACAAAGGCCTTGCACCAGTAATCATCGGTCTTGGTACAAGGATCTGGCAGAAAGAGGAAAACACAAGTCAATACACTTCAGCTGAGATGCAGTGAGGTCTTGTTTGAAGGATAGAAATAACAAGATGTGATGTTCATTTACCTGGGATATTTATCAATTCCACATCTGCTTAATTCACTTTATATGATCAACATAAAAAAGACACCAAACAGATGGGAATTTGGACATAAACATTTTCACCAATTGCATAAATGTCAGTGTTATTCAAAGTAACTGCAAACGGATAACAAAACCAGAATGTGCAACAATTTGTTGACTAATTAAGAAACCGCAGGGAATAATCTAAATCTTGTAATAATAGAAAGCATGTTTACACTCATAGTTTAAAGCATTCATGTACAATTCTGACGTTACATCCGAAGAGAAAGTGATTAATCAGGATTCTCCCGATGTTGATGATAATGTGCCTCTGGTCACGACGCCGTGCCACGTGAATGGCAGGAAAACTGTTGCCATGAGAGGTGGGAGGGGCGCGGGGCCGACGATCAAGTGTGGTACAGCGGACACATCGCTTTGTAACATGAACAGAATCAGCGATGTCGCATGTCGACACGGAGATGCCCTGTCCGCGTATTGAGGGTCCAGTAACCGCTGCTCGACACCGAGAGGGGGAGGCTGCAGAGGGCCTTGTTGCGCACACTGTAGCGTCAGTAACAACACATCTTCAATTACAACCCCAGTCATACATACACCGTTTAAATAAACGTATATTTATACTATGCGTGAAATAATCCGGATTATATGGTCAACATCAGACTGTTAGCTACCTCTCTCCTGCACACACACGAGCCAGCCAACGATGGCCGCAGAGCCATCCTTCTGCTAAATAACGCTCGACCGTTAGCTCACGTCTCGTTAAACCATAAAGCCTATATTGTGTTGTTGCATTATTGGGAGGGGCACACTCCACGTATAAAGATTAAACACGCGTTTGAATGAGTGTCGACGCTTCGTCCTCGTCGTCTATGAATCGATACACAGAGCGTTGTCAAACGTGCAGCTAACGAGCAGCTAACGCCATTAGCCACCACGAGCATGGGCAAGCTAACAGCAAACGCAACCCGTGGCTATAAACCGTTATGCTAACGTTAACCCTCGAGATATACAAGCATAACGTCAACTACTAAACCCGGACAAGGACATGCATTCGTTATGCAGCAAGAGACATATCCGACTAACCGAAGCAAATTACCGGAGTCAAATGTAATGTCGTAGATTGTAACTTACACACGTTAACGTTGGAGCTAACGCTAATGTCAGGCTACAGCGGAGCCTCGGACACCTGGAGCGGGACACCGCCTGCAAGAGCGACACCACCGAGACAGCGGTGTGTCCACGAAACATCACCAGCACACTACAATTGCGTGAATATTATTTTGTTGCATTCTACCCACCTACACGCTAGAAATACCGATGATATGCCCTCGCTCTTCGGTCAGTCCTCCATTTTCCATTCCCGCTGGATCTAGCTAACTGACTGCGGCAGATGGCTGACGGTTTAGATGACGCGCTCGGTGCGTCTGCAGCGCCTCCAGTGGTCGGGAGGGCGACTGCGCAGAGGCACAATGCGGAGTGGTGTTGGGCTTCAGTACACGGGCTTACCGGATACAAGTTCATAAATACACCGCTTTCTGGCATTTGTAGGTGAATCTCAAGGTATCTTTAAATACCCTAATATAAAAATTGACTTTACTTTATTGGATACAACCTTGAATTTAATGGGAATTTGCCTTAATTTCAATCACTTCAACTAGTTACCTTTAACATGCAATATACTGAATACATTTTAACATACTATTATACTATGGGTCATGTCTTTTTTTTGTTAGGTAACAATGAGTAAGAAGTTGCAATTGCAAAGATTGAATTGAAAGTCAGAATTCCTAACTTCTGTCTGTGGCTGTGCTTCTGATATGAGCCACGTAAGTTGGACCTCTCATAAGTCAGTAATTAAAGTCTCCTCAGGACCCTGACATACATGGTCCTGAAATTTCAGCTACTAAAAGAGTTAAGAACACAGTCAGCGGGAAGCTGACAATATATAGTCTTATGAAATCTACATATATCAAAATAATTCCAACACATGAACAAGTTCCTCTCAGACAACTATGAGATACAACTTAAGATGGCACTACTTGTGAACAACAGCTTCTCAAGATTCAAGATGTATAATCTCATCTTGAGGTTCAGGAATGAAGCTCTCGGTTTAAAACCAATTTACCTACTAAACCTATAGTTGAGACTTTGCTAATTTATTGCCGACTGCTTCATAACTAATTAGACCACAGTGTAACAATAGAAACGGCTTGTTTAAAATGTTTGTATTTGTTATTTTCTTTGCAGTATACAGCAGGCAACATTAGAATAACAAATAAATTAACATAGAATACAAAATAAGGAATTTACAGACATTTCTGTCAACAGTCTAATCTAAATCTGGGTGGTCCATTAGCATGGGTTACATTTTTGCAGTCTTAAACTGTTTAACTGTTGTCCTTTACACTAGATGTATGTTTTGAGACACTCAGGCATGCTTTTAAGATACTGACAGCTCTCTATAGACTGCAAAGCAGTGCGTGAATATGCAGTATACACTTTTTAAACTGCCCCCTCTAGTGGTTACTAACTATCTGCTGTCAGTCTTGATTCCACATTTAAAATGTATAGACCACTGTGCACTGGGGGCAGTATGTGAGCCCTGAAAGGCAACAAAAATATATAAATAAAAATAATTTAGATTGCTCCCTTAACAGCTGCTTGAACAGAACAATTTACATAGACATATCCTTATAGTGAAAAAAAAAAAAAAACCTATACACATTTACATTTTCAAGCACGGTAAACTTGTTCAGGACAAAGTGACGGCAACGTTGTCCGAGCTCTTCTCCATGTCACAGTCTTTGTCTGGTGGTGCAGAGACCGCCGTGTCTCTCAGAGAGTTCGGGCCACTGCTAGTCTGCCCTAAACCTTTGTTTGGGGGGTCTGCTGTCGACTCAGCCTCAGGCTCTTGCTGTGGGGCTGTGGCTACAAATAGAACAAAAGTGAAAAATACACATCACATCTATGAAAATGTCAGGTGTCACGTGGGTGGTGATTGTGCAGGCAAGAAAAGGACTGGAGACTTGCAGGGTTTTACGAGCTGCCGTGAGAATAAAAAAAAAAAAAAACGAATAACCCGGGCATGTGTGAATGTCAACAGCATGTTGATGCTAGCGCGTGCTGTTACCTGACTGAGTGCAGGACTTCATGTGTTCTGGCCAGTGGGCTTGCTGACACGGGTAATCACAGTAGCTGGTGTTCCAGCAGCAGTAGAAAATGGCCTCTTTTCTGCAGTTAGCGCACCACTGTTTCTTCTTTGTCTCATCCACGGCTTGCTGCTTCTCCAGCTCCATCTGTTTCCGCACCTCGCTCACCAACCTCTCTCGCTCCTGTTCCAGACTTTGCCTCATCTCCGCCATCGTCAGCTCTACGGGGAAGTGCACAGAAACACGATCAAACACGAGTGAAAACTCATTCCACGGTTTTGGGGGATGAAGAACCCCGTGCATAGTATTTTGCTGATTGATGAAGTTCTCACCAAGATTGTGCTTCATTTCTGACAACTCTTGTTGATGCAGCCACTGTAATTTTTCTATTTCGATTCTCAGTCGTCTTATCTGAATTAAAAAAAACTCATTGGGTTAGGTTAAGTAAAGGGTCACATGCAAAGCCTGGTCTGAATAGTATTTCATCTCTAGAGGGCTGAGAGCAAACACTTACCTCTGCTATTGTATTGCCTGAAGTACTCTTTGAGAGGTCATTGTAGATTTCAGTCATTGTACCTTTGATTGCATCCATTATCTGAAAAGAGTAGAACATAATATTCTGATTTAAGAAAAAAGTATTTTATGGACTTCCGATTAACACGGGAACTACCGACACTTATTTGCGTTTCTTTCACTCGTCATCTTCAAGTTTTATATATTTTATTTTATGTAAAATATGCAGTTTGAAAGCTATCAAGAAATGGTATCAACTGAATCTCAGTTTATTGTAGACACCTGTCATTTGTACATTTCACCATGTGAGAAAAATATACACCAAATTGCTCTCAGGGCTTGTTTTCATCTAAGTTATTTGGCCACAGAATGATCCGTCAGTGCTGAAGTCCAGTGGATTTGGCATTTACAAAGCAAATGGAAATGGACATTTATACTAACTTTATTTGTGTACTTGGCAATGTCTGCAGCTACATCCGCTGAGGCTGTGGGGATATACAGGTCGGATGCTGCGGGTGAAGACGTAGCAGCTGTGCCTAAACTTGATGCCGCCATCGTGGCAACAGAAGACGGGCTACTGGATACCAGAGTGACAGCCGACGTGGATGTGCTAAGTGGAGTGTCTTTTTGTTGAACAGCTGGAATTGGAAAACACTATTGAATCAGAGACATTAAGATACATGAATATATGATAATACTTAGCAAGCACTTTGTTGCTGTAGAGGGTAAATGTTAATTTCTTCCCAACACTATCCTTGGAGGAATTTTCGACATATTATTCGACACACACTGTGTTAAGTCATTGAATACTTGAATACTTGTTCTCTACCTTTAACAGCCTGTCTGGTCTGGTAGCGTGTGCTTTGAGAAGACTGCTGCGCTGAAGAGGAGGACACTGCCGTGGAGCCGTTCCCAGTGGCCGGTGCCTGGGTCAGCGCTTGAGCCTGGCCTTGCCTGGGAGACGACGCCGGCGTCTCGGCGCCGGCCGCAGGTTGTTGGTTCTGTTGCTGCCGCTGCACCTTCTGCATGTGCCACTTCTGAGAGGAGGTCTGAAACTTGGCATTGGGACTCCACACCACAGCTCTCTGCACCACCGGCACCGTCTCTCTGGGCAGCAGAGGACGCTGTTTCTTCAAAGCTGGTGTGGTGGAGGCTGAGGAGGAGGAAGAGGGGGGTGTTGCGGTGGCACTGGACACGGTTGCGAGGCTTATGGTTGCCGGTGAGGGAGTAGTGAAGGAGACCATGGTGACAGGAATGGCCATGGAGGACTGTGTGGAAACGCTGGAGGGAGTGGAGGGAGCTGTACTGTTTTGAGACGGGAGTGTCGATGGGGTCAGGGATTTCCCTACAAGGGAAAGTGCATTATTTACCAGTTCCGCCTGTACAAAGTTGGTGATCCTTCCACTTTTACATACGCTAGAAATAGACATTACATTCTGTGTGTGTGTTTGATTATTTCTTGTGGGATGGACACAAAAACGTACAACTCTCACCTTCAGTCTTACCAGCAGAAGACTCTTTAACGGCGGTGTTGTCTTTCCTGCTCCTCTTCCTGTCCTTGCCCCCCTGTTCCTCCCCGAGGTCAATAACCAGCTCTCTCTCTGAGTCGGAGTCGTCCACCGGCACCGGCTGCTTTGCCTCTTCTTTCGCCTGAGCCTTCTCCTTGAGACTAGGTGACGCTGGAGGCGCTTTGGTCTTTTCTGGGCTCTCTTTTTCAGAATCTGTACTTATTTGCTCTTTAGTTGAAGCATCAGATGCCGTTGCAGTGGCGTCGCCTGCTGCCGTCTCGGATGCCACGTGCGAATCAGCTTTACCCTCCTCTTGGCTCGGGGAAGGTTGGTCTTTGGCTTTGCCTTTGGTAGAATCCTTCTGGAGCTCATCACTGGGTGCTGCATCCTGACCATCCTTGGTCTTTTGCTCCTCGTCACTGGCGTACTCACTGTCACTGGAGTCAGATTTATCAGAGTCCTCTGAGTCACTGTGTTCCACACCTTTGTACACATCAACGGATATCTCATCTATACCTGCAAAACAAAGTAAACGGAGGGATATATCACACATCATCACATATTCACATCCCAAGATGTGTTCTGTGAAGCAGCTTTTGACTATCCTCAACAGAAATACTTGAGACATTGTTATTTTTGTCTATGCATACTCCACTGACCCAACTGTGCCTTGCAACTCTCGATGGTTTTGTCCAAGTTCAGCTGGAAACGGCTCTTGATCTGTCTCTTTGGAGAGGTGAGGACTGGTGTGGCTCCTTGTTTCTGCTGAACTGTCTCACTGAGCTCCTTCAGGTCCATTTCTGCTTTGCTACGATCTGGAAGAATACAACGGAAAATAGTTACAAACAGCCATATCTGCACAAGAGAAAGACTTTATTTCAAGCACAATCGTGTCCAATGGGGACCTGTATTAGCTCACAGAGAATGGACATTATTACTCTTTCATGCATACTACATAATTGCCAGAAAAGATTCACCTAGATTGAGGTTTAGTATGCTTCCTGTCGGTGGTGCCTTCTCCTGCTTGGGAGCGCCAGGAGCTTGAGAGTGGAATGGTTTAGGGCTGTCTAAGGAACTGCCTGCCGGACAAGGTCGAGGATGGGCAGGTGATGCTGCAAAGAGATATTCAGTGTTAGTTGGTCCCCTGACATTAGAAACAACATACTAGTTGCTACTCTAAAGTGCACCTGGTGAACTACCTGTACAGTCCATGGACTCTTCTCCTGTACTGTACTGGCTGTTTGGAGCCTTTGTCTGGGACTTGTCTGCTGTCTCCGTTTCCCCATCCGAACCAGTATGGGCGGAGGAGTTGGTGCTCATGGGGGAGCGAGGCATATCACTGAGGGGGAGCCGTCGGCCTGCTGTGCTCCCTCCCACCCCGGCCCCAGACAGCATGGTCCTGGCCAGAGAGATCTTGGGTGACGCCGTCATATCAAAGCTCAGCTTGATCTTCTCCTGCTTCTCAGGTTTGATCGGGGTGGATGACGGGTTGGAGGGATCCAGCAGCATCTGGAAGTTGTTGTCAGGAGTGTAAGGTGTCCTGAAGGGGGCATAGTTAAACACTCCGAACTTCTTCCTCATGTTCTCCACATAGACCTCCATCTCTTGCATGGCACTGTTGAATATGCTCTTGGTCTTCTTCACAGAGAATGGAATCTCTTTGGACATGAGGTAGCAATTGTTTAAAGGCACCCAAGCCCTACGGGATAGAGATTCACATCATGAACAAAGTGTGACATGTGCCAAAGTAACGGAGCGACTGAAGCACGGAGGGCTGATACCTGTCATGCTGACCAAAAAAGCGAGCATCCACTTGTCCATCTTTGTCCCGCAGAGCTTTAGCAGGCCAGAACGGAAATCCTTTCAGTTTGGCCCACACTAGAGGGTGTGGGTTACTCTGCAGGCGTACAGTACAACACTGGAGCTGAGTGGTTGCATATCAGTGATCTATGCTAAAAACGGTAAACAATCAGGGGAAATCATCAACAGAAACTTCAAGTCACTCAACTAGCTTACACAAGGCTCACAGAACCAGTTGTCCCTCTTTTGGCAAGCGGACAGATAACACTCGGGACAAACTTCGATCTCATTCATCTGCAATTAAAGAAACAGAAGACACATGAAATGAAGTTTCAGCTGTCACGTCTCGCGTTTCAAATCAATCAACTTATCAATATCAAATATAAAAGGTATTTTCTGACCCAAACCACATACCCACCTCATGTTCACAGATCTTTACTATCACTTTAGCTGTAGCCGTGAGTTTGTGATTGCCTGAAACAAGGACATACATTTATGTTAAACTATTTAAATACACAAGTATCAAATATTATTGTTATTGTTATATATTGTTATTGTTATATATTGTATAATAACAGCATTTTATCATTTGACAACATTCTTTTATCCAAATGAATCATTCTGAGAATATTGTAAATAAAAACTAACAAAATAATGAACTGACATCAGAGAATCAGAAGGTTTGAACATAGTTGATTTCATTGATCAATCAACTATTCATGACATTGTATATAATTTTATCAAAACCATGACATAAATTTAATCTGCTGTAATATTCTTAAAGATTGTTTCCACACCATTAAACGTACCTCCATTGTATATAATACAGTTGTGCAAAATCCATTTTGCATCTGCCAAGAAGGCCTCTGTGCAGCCATACATTTTCTTTTTAATATTCTGCGGTGCAAAAAGGAAAGATGGTGCCCGACTGACAAACTTTTTAACATTGTTACATTCATACTATCAGAGAAAAGTATGTGATAGCTTGGGGTTTACCTTCTCGAGTGTGCAAAGGTCCATAGCGTGAAAAATGTACTCTGCGTAATCTGGATGCTGTTCAAGAGAGACCGGTTTCTGGAAGGGTTCGGTCTGTGGAATCCAGTGGACAGAAAAGAAAATGAAGGAAAATAAACTCTCGGGCCAAACTTACTGCACAGCCTTCCCCTCTACGGCACATGCTACCACCATGCTACTACTAAAATAAATCTAAAAAGCCACTTCAAACAAAAGCTGGAAAACCAGTGGAGGAAGAAATCATGATGGGGTCTTGTTAGTGTTGTAATTGATTACCCAATTAAAAGTCTTTCTCTGCGTGGAAGCTGCATGGGGGGAGCGAGATGACAAGCGGGGATGATCCTGAAAGAGAGTGAGAGGGGCAGCTGTATCCTCACCACCAGCTAGCATGTTCAGCTTCATGGTTTCCAGTCATGACAGGCCCATTATAGCACAATGACTATGATTGTTAGTTCTGTTATTAGAAACAATTTGCACATGCAAATCAATAATTTATCATGCTGGACTGAGAGGCAGATCTTCGGGGTGCAGATCTTAACATCTGGCACGACTGATGGGAATATGATGGTTGCGTAAGCAATCTAAAAAATTAAGACTGGCTGGAAAAGAGCACATGCCAAATGTCTAGGTGATACATCTGAATGTAGAATTAGAAAAAGCAGCAATGGCAATAAACAGTGTACCCCATCTGTAATTAGACCGTCTGCCACAACACAATGTAATCAGTTTGGTAGCATGAATTCCCTAGAAAGACAGAGCGACCAGAGTACTTACACCTGGCTGTTTCATCTTCTGAAGGGCAAACTTTAGTAGGTAAGACAGCTGCTCTATAGTTAGCATCATCATGGCTTTGCTCTGAGTCTCTATACACTCAGCAACTGTTATTTTCTGAAAGACATCAAGAGGAAAACAGTTGAAAACTTTGTTCTTATCCCATAGTTGCACAGAATGTATGTGGTCTCAACATGCTTCTTTTTTTTTCACTTACGTCCGAACTTACTGAGAGGCCCTCCGTAATTAAACAAATATCACGACAGGTTTTTGACTAAAGGCTTTTACAACAACCCTACACTGCACATATTCCTGGGTGAGTACCTCACACTCCGGACAGAACCAGTCGCCCTCGGGCTCGGCTGGTAGTTTGAGGCACTTGGCGTGGTACACCCTGGGGCAGAGCTCACAGCAGAGCACCTGGCCCTCGCGGTGGCACAGCCAGCAGTAGAAGTCGTTCCTGCCGTCCTGCGGTACAACATCAACAGGGTCTGTGGTGAGTGCTGGCTGCTTCACATAGTAAAAGGGACCATGTCTTAGTTCTGACTGGAATGCAGGCAAAAGAAAGACAAAAGTTGGGGGAGGTCAAAATCAGGCCAGAGATTAAAGAAGCCAAGCAGACATGCACAGCATCACAAAAAGAGGGCACACGTGTTGCACACTAACTGGTTCCAGGACACGACCATCACCAATGTGCAAAAGGGTAAACAGTGTGGCCGGCCTTGATTAAACTGGCAAGGGTTCAGATAGTTTCAGTTGCTACTAATCATTTACAAAGGTCAACTGAATGCGTCAAGTGTAAGATACTAGCAATCATTTACCTACTGTGCATTTGTGAACTGCTTTACACACAAAGGGAGCACAGCATGCACTTAGAACTTTCTCAGATTGCAGGGAATTTGACTAAAATACTGTTGACTTTAAAAATAAAAAAAAAGAAGCATTTGTTAAAATGAGAGGCGCACCGGTAGCTTTATATCAGACCTCAGAAAACACACTAAGTTACTAGTACCCGTAGTATCCAATGCGATTGAACAATTACATAAAAATATACAATAACAATATGGATTCATATGAGCAGATAATCCTGATCATAGCACTGTAAAATACAGTGACATAACATGCTAGTGTAAGGAAATACTTAAATATTTAGATCTCAATGGAGCAGACAAGAGGTGGAAAGCGTATCACCCCTGATATGTTGTAACAACATCACAATATTTCACCAGTGATGGAGTCAGACTTACAACAGAGGAAATTAAACATGTATCAAAGTGCAAACAGTTTCAGTTACATGAGAATATTTTCCATTTTCAAATGTCAAACAGCGATAAACTACCAGGAAGTCCAACCGATCACGGTTAGTAAAGAGGACAAAAATACCGCCGCCTCGGTAGGCTATCACAAGATAATGTACCGTCCCACTGATGCAACAACATGAAACAGGACACAGTATCGCTTTGACCCAACCCGAGTACACTGCACTGGGGGAAAGTTTACACAACATCTCCCTTTTTTACAAGAAATGAAATGAACGTAATTGAAAGAACCCCCATCTTCTCCAACGGAGCTGCGGAGTGGCCAACAGTTAAGAGTGTGGTTATAGCTTCCAGGTGTGTGTGCCTAATGTGTGTTGATGTAGAGCAGCTGGGGATCCCTACTAAAGAACACGCATGCTCAGCGAACCTACCCTGAATTAAAAGTTTGACAGAGTATGAATTACCGATCACACATGGGCTTTATCGGCACCTACACCCATGCTATGGATTTTTATCAATGCACCTATAATTATCATTCACTGAATTTGAGCGGCTGAACAAGATCAGCTTTTAGATTCAGAGTTTTTTTCTTTTTAATATATTGCAGTGTTATGAATAACAATAAAAAAGCAGATTGTTTTAAACTGATCTGAACAGGATTTGGTATCCCAACGCGTCCATAATATCTAGCTGAAACCAGACGGCATTCACCGCAGTTTAAAGCAGAGAAAGTTATTTTCTGCCAACTGGAGCTAAGAAAACACTTCCAGTATCAGAAAGTGTAGACAAATTCAAAGGAAATGAATACTAGCAGCATACTATGCAATAATGTCCTGGAACGTAAGTAGAAAAAAAAACTTAAAATACATAGAATAAATTCATAGTACTTAATATGATTCAGTTGTAAATAACACATGTGAATGAGATCTTTATGGATGCAGTGAGCGTCACAAAGTTTCATGGGTGATGGTGGCAGCAGACTTCTCAGTCGCAGACATCTCAGACCTTCAGCAGGTAAAAGCAAAACGATCCACATTGGGGGTAAAAGCAGAATAAGTTTTAGTGTTTTCATTGAACTGACCCTTTAAGACAACTGCATACGCTGTGTACATTTGAGGTCTAGAACCTTTCCTCTTGATGATTGAAAAAACTTTCAACAGTGGTTGCCGAGTGTGAGTGTGAGTATCAAAAGGCAATCAACCAATGGGGTTGGGAGTGATAGCCGGTTTGAATCCTCTTTTGTGGTGACTGGTACCTGGTCTTTGCTGCTGCTAATGGCACCTGGTTTCTTCTTCTTTTTCATTGGGCAGGGGGATGTTTCAGCAGAGGAGTGACCATTAGATGAGTGAGAGGGACTCGGCATCTTTCGTTTTTGGGTCGTCCGTTCCGTTGAACCCGTGTCCGAAACTGCACACAAAAGGTAAAGAAATGACTTAAAGCAGGAAGAAACACCAGAGATGACACACGACACCGTTCCCGCGCTCTCACCGTTGGGTGAAGCCAGTAAGCATGGTGATTTATATAATATAGAACAAAGACAAGCACGAACAAAACCACCTTACATATTACTGCGTAGAGACACGGAGCTTTAGCCAAACTATTCCCAAACAAACCTGTGAAGTACTAAATGTTCTTACCCTTGGATCGCGTCGAGATCTCCATTCCTTCTGTCGTAATCTCACTTTTCTCCTCTTCCTCTGCCACACTGAGGCAGAAAAGAGCATCATCACAGCGTTACCAGTCAAACACAACCGACAGCGGAAGATTTCTCATATCTAACACTGTTATCATCATAAGGACGCTGTTTGAAAGTGTTCTCTAGAACAACACGTTCTTGAGAGGTACGCTCCGACGTCACAGTCTGCGAGCCAAAGCGAGCCATTGAAGGCCAACTGACAGATCCGGGAATTTGATCAACATGATCAATACATTCATCCAGTTTCAAAGTCGCAAATAGTGTTAAGTTTCCTCATCTGAGCATTTTATATCACCAAACACGACTGATTGAACAAAATCCAAACAATCTACATCGTTGGTGTAAATGCTCGGTTTTTCAGTGTTACGACTGTAATACATTTCTTAAAAAGTTTGTTAATAAACCGGCTCACCCACTTCTTAATACATGTCCCCCATCCTACTACAATGGGGTTGTCCTGTACGAGAAAGGTACATTTTGCCAGCAGGCAAATACTATAATTCTGGTTTGATTTTGGCGCTCAGTTGGTAACAGAAGCATCGTAAAGCCTCTGTAAGCATTGCTATGCGTATAACATAGGTTTCAGAGGCGTACCAATTATAAAAACGGTAAATTAAGTTATTACCAGTAACGGGCTGCTAGACTGTGTCTGTGAATGATCACATTTTTCACCAAGTATTTATGGTCTGAGATGGTGAAATGCTGAAAAATGTCGAGTGTGTGAGGTTGACAAGAGCACAGTTTTCCAACGTTTTCTACTCGGCTGAAGGTTTCGTGATTTCAATAAAAGATGAAAGAACTAGGCTGTATGATAACAACTATAAAGAGTCTCCAAAATACCATACGCCAGACGAGTAATGTATTAGAAGTGTCGCCATAATCATGATATTAAAAAATATATATTGCTATCATGTAAAAAAAATACACACATGATGTCGTGTAAACAATCCAGCCCCTGATTTTGTGCAGTTGTAGTTACAGACTCTCTTTCCACTTCCCTACACTCGTATTTTGAGTGTCATTCATTTGCTAAAAACATGAAACAAAAGGAAATCATTCGGCCGATAGCATTATTATTCCATTTTTTTTCGATAGCTATCGCGATGTGAAATCTTTTGGCCACGATAATTGTGTAGTAAAGTCTGGTATTGTGAGAGCCCTACACTGCACAGACAATATTGATATCACAGCAATGGAATCACTCAAACCACACTAATGTCAGGCTCTGACGTAGAATTAGACCACAACTTGGTGACTCAGACAGACGTCTTCTCAACGGTGACAACACTCTAAACTCAATTAAAGCTAAGTATAACCGACCCTGAAACAAAAGCGGCTCAATGTGCAGGGCCACGTCCCAATCATAAACAGCAGGCACCTTTCTCCCATGACCACCGATCTATAAATAGTAAACATGACAACACGGAACAAAAGGATCGCCAGTGGCCGAAACCTTCTGACATCCAGAGAAAGTGAAAAGCATGCAAATGGGAGTTCCCTGCTGTTTTTGAACAACCACACATTATTCATTGATCATGTGACCTAAAAACAGACAGCATATCAGAGTGGATCGCACAATCACAGTCCCGAGTCCTTTTTCGAGCAACATCCTTGAAAATGCAGGCTACAACGTGCTGTGAAACCACCTTCTGTTCAAAATCCGCCCAACAGGTTTTTCTCAGTATCAGTTCAACGTGATTCACCTTGGTTTGCAGGCGCCCTGTTGTCGATCCTACTATTATTGCCATTTTCTCTGATGCCACAGCAGATGCGCTGGCCTTGTCGTTCAGCTGGCTTCAATTCTGCCAATTTCTATTTCACTTACTCCCGAGGAAAGCCCCCATTTGAACGTTTTGTGTGAAGAATAGACGGGCATTCACTGCAAACAGAAATACATGCTTACATTTCAATAATCTTGCCCACTAAACCCCCCCCTCCTCCCCCCCTCCCCCCTCCACCTCCTGCTCCTCCATTACTAAAGAAGGATGAAATATCAGACAGGAACACTGCACATCTGCAGAGGCAGACAGGGGAGCAGTGTGCAGGGAAATGGCTTTACTGGCCTCCTCGTCTAACCTGTCTGGACAGCCTCATACAATCTGCCCCAGCAACATCCTGTCATGTCCAGGGCAGGAAACACAGCAACAGAAGACAAAGAGAGAGAGAGACAGGGACAGGCACAAGGACAAAAATCAATACTACTCAATCCTGACAACGACATTTCTAAATCAAAGACCACAGAGCACACAAACGGCCTATTGTAACCTACATACAAGCCTCTCCACACCCACCATTACCACAACACCCATGCTTCAACGTAGGAAATCAACAAGCATACCTTTTTCTTTTTCTTTTTCCTCCTTACTCACATACAGATTCTTCAGCCTATTCTTTAATCTTTTTCAATTATTGAGGGCGTTGGGGGATGAGGGAAAAGATGGGTCCAGGTTTCCCAGAAGGCCTTCTCTCCCTGCTGCTCTCTCCTGCAATTGTCAATCTTTAACCTCGGCTGCAGGCTGCCGATTGGCTTGAGCACCACACGGAGGTGGCTGATTGGGTGCTCAGCTCGGTGTGCCACACAGGCTCTCTTCTCCCCGCTCTCCTCAGCCACAGTGCTGCAATGCAGAGAGGAGACTGCTCCTCACTGTTGCTAAAAAACCCCAGAAAAACCAAGTGTGTCACTCTCTCTAAACCCCCGTGCAGACATATACCGGCCGTGTGGCTTTTATCAGACATGTAAGATGCAGCTCTTGACAGGGAGAGGATCAGATTCCCTCCCTCGCTGTGCTCTCAGCCACTGTATGTGTATGGCATCCATTTTGAACACACACTCTCTCTCTCTCTCTCTCTCTCTCTCTCTCTCTCCCTCCCTCTCTCTCTCTCTCTCTCTCCCTCCCTCTCTCCTTCTATCTCTCTCTCCCTCTCTCTCTCTCTCTCTCTCTCTCTCTATCTCTCCCTCACTCTCTCTCTCTCTCTCTCTCTCTCTCACTCACTCTGACCACTGTGCACACTGCACACACGGCACGTACACACGGCACCAGGCGAATCTGCTGTAAAAGACCACATGCAGCTTATTATGTGCCCCAGCATGTTGATATGCAGCATGGGCCTAATACTGGACACAAAGAAAGGACTGAAAATGTCACAGGCCTCCCAGACAGCATGGACAGCATAACCCCCTCCTTCCCTCCTTCCCTCCCTTCCTCCCTCCCTCCCTCCCTCTCTCTGCAATGCTTCTTTAACGTATACCGTCTCATAATCAATATCTGCCTGGAGATTTAAGTGTGAGCAATAGTAAGCCGACTAAAACGCGAATAAACAACTGAGGGCATCGCAATATACATTTTTTTCCCATCTTTCCGTGGAAGTTGAATCTGTTTGACCAAATGTGTGCATTTCCCTGAATCACTGTAGAACTCGTGAATGCACCCAATAAAAAAAAACAACCATTGGTACAGATTCAGTGCAGCACAAGTATAAGACGTCCTTCGCAACAGACACACACCCAGGCCAAAATATCAAGGCCAACTACATTATCCACGCAGGTCCAAGAAGGTCAACTGGTGGATATTTTCAAAGACAGACACCCAACTGAAAAGGCAGTGGAGGTCTACACCAATCCCCACACCAGAGAGGAATGAGGGGATTAGACGAATTACCAAGCACCATTCACAAAACACTGAGGAGGGGGATTTTCTGTTTCAGTCAATGCAGCCTGCTCCTGAACTCTGGTCAAGCAACATTATGTGCGCCATTATACCCAGGCCATAGTTCTCCTGCTTATATTCAAGACAGAGCCTTTATCAGACAGCCTCCTCTAATAATGGTAAAACAAACTCCACATATTCCACCTGGAAAATATCAAATGTTCAAGAATACAACAACAATATTGATGATGGCAGAAATAGGTGGAATCATGAACTAGATTGAAAACATTTTTTTGATCTGATTCATGCATACAGAAAACCAACACCAACATCTATATCTATATATATATAGATATAGATATATATAGACATAAACAGAATTCAATCTAACCTTGTCGACTTCAAACAGGCTGTCAAGCCCCTCTGGATGAGATGAGGTTTCTATGCAGAGCCTTTTCAGAGGAAGTCCTTCCCCTCTTCTTTCCTTCTCTCTCACATACAAATACTCAGTGTGCTTGGAGCAGAGGGACAGAAAGGGGAAGCTCTCTAAAATGGCTGACACTCGGCAGCAGAGAACAACACTGGGAGGCAGTGCACACCATTAGGCTCAGGCAATTCCTCCAACCCTGGGATAAATAAGCCGCTCCGGCATATTTAGTCCGCAGATAATTGGTATTTTAGAAAAACTGGTGAGCAGCTTACAGGTTTAGGCTGGCGAAAAGCATTTCTTTTATTCACCCAGTAAAAAAAAAAGTAATCATGGTGAGGTGAAGTGGGTTTTGGGTGAAGCGTGGAAAAATGAGACAACTAGATAACCCTACTGCCTGTTTTTCATTGCCATGTTGGTCTGGCAAACAATTACCAAGAGTGCAACGCTGCCTTGCATTCGTGCCAGTTTGAGGCCTAAATTAAACTTGCTGTGCTGTCAGTTTACCATCTGCTAATTCCTCTGGGGACTCCCCTCTGCACTGCTCCCTGTCTCTCCCATCCTGCCCGGATCCCCTCACCAGGCCTGCCATCTTGACAGCATAGGCCAGGGGCAGCCACAAAAACTCAATCCTCTTTTGATCTTGAGAAAAGAAAGCAGGTTATAGTTAGTACCCTTCGAACACAAAATGACCTTACACTTGACCTGTGGCCCCCTACTGTCTGTGTCCAGACGGCCAACCAGTTAGCAGAGGCAGTGTGTTGTACTGTGCCATGCTATGCTCTCCTTCCAAGCTCCACTCCTCTGCTGTGGGGTGACAAACACTCTTCCCCCTCCCCCAGTCTGTCAGACAAACCTGTATTATTACTCAGGCACGGACCACACACAGTGGCTGGTGCCTTATCAACAGTGTTGTGTAAAAGAATGAAAATAGGGCTTACCTCTGTGGATGCATGGCTACAAACTCTGTGTGATATGTCAATGCTTATTAAAACATGGAGGACAGCCCTGTCAGCCCTCACCCTGCTCAGAGCACAGCCACGGCTCTCCAAGCTGTCCGACTCACTGCTCCGATATAAGGCACACTGAGACTGGCCACGCACGCTGACAGAATGTAAGGCAGCTGCTGATTGGCCGGTGCATTTCCTGGTTGCTTGTCTTTTGTTTAGCACAGGGGAGCTAAAAAACGCAGTACTCCGAGCATGAGGAGCTAGGCCTGGATCTGCACACCTATGAGCGACCAAGAAGACCCCATACAGCTGTTATTATTCCCCAACCTTGCTATAAAGTAGGTACAGCTACGGGTGTTAGTCAGCAGATGTGCACACAAAGGAACAGGCCTGTGGCTGTGTTCCTAAGGAGGAATTTGCCTCACTAGTTCCCACCCTCAAATTCAAGCAACCATCAAAATGGGCCGGATACAAACTGCTGTATAAATAAAAGAAAAGAGCAAACAGGCAATAAATGAAATGTATACTCCCGTTTCTTTGGCCTATAAAAGGTTTAATAACAATGCTAACCATGCAGACTAAATTACAGTCATGTGATTTGCCTGACACTGGCTCTTGAACTGCTGTGATCGTATGTTAACAAGGTGTTTCCACACAGGCCACAGTTGTACTGTTAAAGAAACAGTGACTTTCAGTGCCTATTACATCATTCCACCACGGGGCATTATTCAAGAAGATTTTCAACGACTTAGAAGAATATGTATGGTACCTGAGAATATATTGGAAGCACAGTTCGCCTGCATTTGTTGCCATGTTAGAGGCTCCTTGTTTTCTAATGTATATCTTCAGAAAACGTGATATTATATCAACATTATTACGGATCAGAACTTTGCTTTTGAAAAAGTAATTTCACAAAAGTCAAAGAGGAAGTGTCATTTTGGCAAATGCTCACAAAGCTTCTGCAATATTTTCTCACCAAATCTTTTTGTTAAAAAATTAGCTATTAAAGAAAAAATATCCAGTCTCATTTTGAAAGATTTCACAGTGTTATATGTTATATATATATATATTATATGCGTTGTGACTTTAGTTACGCACTTGGGTGCAGCTCCGTCACACAAACTGCATGAACCAAAGAGCTGTCAACACAGACACAGCCAGCAGCAGGGACAAATATGAACCAAAGAGTAATGGGGAAACTAGCAAAGCAAATTACATAGCAATAGCAACACTAGTTTAAATCAAATTTGCAAACTGTATGAATGTTTAGGGCATATGTTTTACTTCTAACTTTTGTGTTAGTACTTGTGTTTAGATATTCGTTGTATTTGCACTATTCCTTGTTCAATGTGGTTCGTTCTTATGTTGTTGTTGTGACATGAGACTTTCCCCTTGAGGATAAATAAAGGATCGTAACGTAAACCTGCAATATAAAAATTATAATAATATAATAAGCAAATCATCCACTGATCTATTTCATATTTCTTAAGATCTATATAATTAATTAGTAACCACTTGGATAACTACTTGTTTCCAGAAAGCTGTCCCTGTCTTTGAGAGGATCAAAGTGCTCATTGTCAAAACTAAAACGTAATTGCTTACTTACAACATTCACTGTTTGTTTCACTTGGTGATCATGCCAAGTGTACTTTGCTGTTTCTGAGATTGGGCTGTAGAGAGGCACCTGCCCGCCTGCGCCGGTCAGTCGGCCTCTGCTTCTACAGGAAGAAAGACAGCAGCGGCCTCTTGTGGCAGAACCTCGTAACAGCTCAGTAACAGACGAACCCGGAGGTCCTCACGTCAAGAACCACCGAATAAACAAGTTAACCAAGGAGCCCGTTTGATAATATTAGTTCAAAAGGGCCAACAGATTGATACAAGAGGGGAATGCACGGGAGTAGACGATGTAGGGTGGATTGTAACGGGCGAAGCCCGGATCAATGTAACAACCCTGTCGTCACTCACTGGGATGACAGTTTGAGCTCACCTGTTTTAATATTTAAAATGACTTTAAGTAATCAAATCCTCATTTACTTGGTGGGAAATGGCCTTGGGCAGTCTGTGTGGGTGGTCAGCAAAGTAAGGATACAAATGTATTTATTTTTTAAACAAGGTCTAAATAACTGTTAAACGACAAAAGGGTGAGATAGACTTGGTTTAAAGTAAGCTAGTCTCTCCGCTGCTAGGTCACGAGCTAAATTGTAGCTAAAGTGATACAAAATAAAAGAAATGTGGCTCGGTGTATTAACTTGAAACAAAATAAACTCGGAACAAAGTTGCGTTTCTTACTCTCAGCTAAGGTTACTCTGTGTAATTGGGACGCTTGACGTCGACATTAACGTCAGCCCCAACAGGTAACCTAGTTACACCTAGCTAGTTACAAGTTACACGTGTATCGGCTCAGGTCGAACTCACGTCACCATTCGTCCATTTACTAACTAACGCTAGATGTTTTAAGGAGAAAACATAATGACTCTGGTGGCGCCTCGCATGGAAACAAGGCTGTCGGGTTGTAACGCCGCTTATCGTGTCACCTTTGTCCGTCTCCACTGGGAGTTACCGTCCGGAGTCCGGTCGGCAGACGACGACCCAGTGAGGTGAAGAAGCAACGAGCCCCGCAGTCCCCAAGATGGCGCCCTGTAGCGAGGCTTGGCTGCTCGGGTCAGAGTTTCAACAGCTTTAGGTCTGCCCTGGACTCAAGGCCTTGAATACAATACATGTGTTTTTTAGGAGACTCCTTTCAGAATTTTCTCCCCCCTCTCAGCTAACACATTCTTTTCTAATTCATCAGTATCCATATTTCATTGTTTCCACTAAAAGTCATGACATTCATCACAGTTAACCTGCAGAAACTTATGTTCAGCAGAAACCTCCCTTCAACCATTACTCGAGAGTTAGACACAAGCCCAAGTGTCTTGCTGACTTGTGGTTTTGGGAGGCAATAAAACACGTTCATGTTGCCATATAGGGCCTTTTAAATGAGACAAAGACAGTGTTGTTGTTGTTGTTTTTTATTCCCACAATCAAACAATCGATTATATGATGCGGATCAGAATCTGATTATCTGCTTACCAAAAAGAAAGAAAAAACACACAGACAACTCTGTGTTGTCAGCTGAGTTTTTAGTGAGTTGATTTGAAAAGGTCTTAAAGTTAATTACAATAGAGAAGGCAGAGGAAATATATCAACGATTTGTCTATAAATTATACCCCTTGCATGCTTTTTTTAGAAGAAAAACAATTAAAAACCCACCAGCAGCTGATGGGACAATCAATGTGTCTTACTGAACTTTTTTAACTTAACCAGGATCATGGGATGTGCACTTATTGTCAACCTGGATTTTAAGTATCAGACTCATCCGTCATGTTTAGTTATAACTTGTGTTATAGCTGATAATAGGTGTGCAAGATGTGTTTGTGCTGCATGCATCTGCACAGTGTTGTGAATTTGGGGGATGGTCTTGGGCTTGGAGAAAAGAAAGGCATGCTGTTAGCTGTTTGCAGGTAAACTAATCTGAATGCATTAATGATTATGGGGCTATCTCCTGTCCTTTCAAACTGTTATCTCCTGTCCTTTCATAGTAGAGAGGCTGAGTATAGGGAGGGGGGGATGGGATAAAGTGTCTCACACTCATTGAGGGGGAAGGTCAGTTTGCCGTGTTTTGTGGGGGAAGGGGCACAAACAGAGGGCCACTGGGCCCCTCTTTGGGTCTCCATGGAATGTAATTGAGGTTCCCTCGCTCAGGAAGACATACAAATAGACCAAAAAACACCCAACAAACAATGCACAAGGGATTTTTTTTATTTTTAAAAACGTTTTGGTGATTTCATTACGTCACGACCCGAACAATAGCAAATAATCTACCTGATCTGGATTTACCTATATGTAACCATGTTTTGCATCAATTTGGTGAAAATTCGCATGTGGCTTGTTGACCTTCTCTACCAGTTGTGTAACACTTCTGGGAGTAATCCTGCGCTACATCTGCCAGCTATAGCTTTGTCTGATTACATTTTTTTAATCGGTTGCACGACATAAAATGCTGTGACTTTGGTAATCTACACACTGTTTTATTTAGCTTTTCTTCCACCTCAAAGTGTTTTAGAGTAAGGAGCTAATTTGAACTCTGCATGTTCTCTTCTTTACATTCCCTTAACCCCCCACGTCCTGCTGCTCTCCCTCCATCTTTTGGCACTCACTCCCTCCTTAATAGTAAAAATTACAAACGTGTGTGCCAGGGGATCACCATGGAGATGATTTCTTCCATCCTCTGTTGCTACAGGACAATTAATATAACTGACACTGGACCCAGAATCAGTGGCAGTTACTTTATAACTGACATATCAAGGTATTAAAAGGGCATAATCCAAAAGAGTGTTCTAATTAACATATATAGAGACCATATATCATGAATGTAAATTCATATTTGGCAAATATATTTGTTCCTGCTTAATGCAGGGCATATTACATACCAAACACCCTGTCAAAGCTGGACATTTGACAAAATGTCCAGCTTTTTACACTGATCTGTTTTATTAGAAGTCAGAAACATGTACACATTGTATGGGGGATATAATGTGTACATGTTTCTGTTCACTAAATTCCAAATGTCCACTTGTCTTCTGTCTTCAAGTCTCTAGTTTTTGTGAAACATATACATTTTAATTGTATGTAAAGTGAATAACATAATAATGTAACACTCCCGGGCTATGATAAGTCATTTGCATAAAGCTGCTTTTCTGCCAGCCTATAAATAAGTTTTAAATCTCTCCCCTAATAATATCAGCCACCGCTGCTCATATCGCCGACGGGTATTGGTGCGCGTGTAGTTCCTCGGCGGAACGCGGCGAGCAGCCTGGTGCGCCTCGCGCTGGGAACGCGACGACATTACCCAGAAGTCACCGCGCTCCGCTACGAGCTGGCTCCCTCCGCTCGGGGAGTGTTTCGCATTTAAACAAACACGGTCCTGCTGAAGATGGCGGAGAGTTTGTAGAGGCGAAAAAAAGAAACCACTCCACTCAATGAAAGCATCGAAGCCGGTGAGTTTTTCCTGCGATTCGTCTGCGGGTCTGTTGTTCCCGGGTTTAAACCCCCGGCGGCAGCGTGTGTTTGACGGTGCACATTTGTCCCAGAGACAGTTGGAGCTGCTCCGCTTCTCAGCGGGCTGTGGGGCTTTTCTTTGAGCTGCGGCGGCACAACGACCATCGTCCCTCCGTCTGTTTGTTATGGAATGTCTCCTGTGACACTATTGGCTCCTAAAGTACCAAATAAGATGCACATTGGCGTCACGTCTCGCGTGTTATTGTTCCATTTGTGTCGGTTGCGGTGGGGTTTTTTTTCTTCCTTTCTTCCCCCCTCAGTATCTGCTAGCTACAAAGTTTACGAGATACAGGAGGCTCTCTGAGGCTCTCCGGTCCGCTGGGCTGCGATAGCCCGACGTTAGCGGGTACATACTCATCTCCGCTTAATATCACTGAGCACTCGTTGGTGCTTCAAAACACAACGTGAACTTTGTGGAGCCGCCTGGTTGTCGTGTTCGTTATCCCGCAAACAGCCGAGTGGCTCTGGGTGCTGCTCTCTTTTTGTGAGTGTGTGAGTGTGTGAGTGTGAGTGTGTGTGCGTGTGTGTGTGTGTGACTTGCTTCACAGTTTCGGTTCAACGGGGCTGCAGGAATCTCCTGTGTTCACAGCTAACGTTAGTCACACCGCAGTAGTACTCTGGTGGAACGAGATTTTAAAAAATAATAATAAAGGTTTTATTGCTCGTTTTGTCAAGCCTCCACTATGACCGTAGTGGAGGGTAAACACGGTGTGTCCTACCTGTATTTTGTATGTGACAATAGTTTTTCTTACCTTTTGTGTGTGTGTGTGTGTGTAACACCATCTAAAACAAATGGCAACACTCTAATGTAGTCAAGTCACGTGCCATGAGAGGTGCAATTTTTTTTCTTATTTTTTTTTTCTTTATTTAGAAAATGAGACTGATTTTCTTGCTGATTGATGTATGTATGACGTCAACCAGCTGCAGGTCACGATTAACCCACCTTGTTGTCCTCCGCTGCTGACAACCAAACTTGAACTGACTGGCTCAGCAGCGTGGCTGCTCTGGAGGATCCACAGCATCTGTTATGTGTTTGCATGGCTGTAGTGAGATTACGTAGCCGTGATTGTAATGGTTGGTATAAGGGCCAATCACAGTATGATAAATGTTGGCGTTTCACTGCTGATAAATCATATTTATGTGTGTGTGTGTGTGTGTGCGCGAGTGAGTGTGTGAGAGAACGGGAGAGAGACAGAGACAGAGAGACTGGCAGAGGGAGATGGATGTGTTTCAGTGCAGCGGGAGGACGATCACTCACAGGGTTCAGGTAGAGTCCAGGTTTGCTTTCTCTGCTCTGTGCTGAGCACTCAGTTTTTGTGAGGTGGCAAACGGGGGACCATCCTTGGAGAGAGCGCTCATGTAGAGGCTGAACAATGAGCAGGTAGGTTAGTCATTCCACTGAAACTGTTGAGGTCGAGGTGTGCTGTCGCTCTCTCTTCGCCCGGGGCCATCCCTGTCAATACTTGCAGGCGTTAGCGGCCCAATGCACATTTCCACGTGAGAGTTTCTGAAATCATTTGCAGCTTAAACAATGTGGGGATGCAAACGGGCAAGAATGATGCTGCCAGCAGTCCAGTGCCGTCAGAGGAGCCAACTTGTCTTTATTTTCAGTCTGATGGAATGCCATTACTCAAGCCCATGGATGTAGTGTGTTTTTTTTTTTTTTTGCGAGTGGTAGAACGACCACTGTGGGAACCTGTCCAATGAACTGCTTCTGCTCATATTCTTGGCAAATGGAGCCCCCTGTCCCCCATTCTCTGTCCCTTTATCTACCACTCTCTTTCTCCCTCACACAGGGTGTCAGGCTGCGTTAACAATGAATCAATCTTTGGGGGGATTCTTTGACTGCAGATGGGGCGAAGAAGTGACCGGGACGCATGGCTTTCGCTCTTTGTCTGTCGGCCCCTGTGCTCTCAATAATTCATTAACTTATCACTTTTTCTCATGGGACCGGGAGACATCTCTCTCTGGTGGCAGATTCTGTGGTTGTATCAGATCGTGTGATTGATAATGGTATGAGCATACGTTTAGTGCCATTGCTGATATTTAGTTATTTCTCATAGAGGTTACGTGTGACGTTGTTATCGTCCTGTCAACAATACAATAAAAGAGTAAAGCACAGTATAGGTTCAAACTGGATTCCTGAAGTCCGTACGCTGAATTAGAAATCGTGTTTCTCAGTGAAATTCTTCTGAATTTGGATCGGTGTTCGAAGTTTAATGATTAAAAAACTTTGGGCCACTCGTCTAGTTTTTGCTGCGTGATCTTGGGTACATGTTGCTGCTATGTGGTTGCATTGAGTTCAAAACTACTGGCTGGTATCATCAAAGAAGGGAGGGGGAAAAATAAGTGGAGAGCGTGCCACTCTTGGATAACTGTCTCCAATCTGTCTTTGTCAAGCTGCATTTTTGCGTCACTGAAGTCTGAATACATGGCATTCTTTGAGCGTTTCGTCAGTCTGTGTGCCTAAAGAGAGGCAGGGAGACTGGGATAATGGGTTTCGTTTCGAGTAACTGCCAATCGGTCATGTGATGGGCCTGCGTGTTAAATTTAAGATTAATGGCTGTGTGCGTGAGCGGTAGCTCTGGGAGGACTCTTAATGACACACCGAGCTGAAAGCAAAGCCTGTTTGTTTCCCTTTAATTGAAACGTGACTCCCTAGTACCTTTTTTCTTTGTCCGACGGCAGTGCAGGTATAGTGTAAGGTTAGTCAAGTTGCTGCCTCTGACGGAGAACACGTTACTGGGAGTTTCCTGTTTCCAGGCGACGTCACACGTTTGTATGGGGATTCTCTGACTCTTTACTGTGTCTCATTTACACTTGGCTCCAGGAGGCTGGTTTACAACCGAGGTTTAAGAAAGTTTCCCCGTGGTCAGCTCAGGCTGTGTAAAACATCCCGTCCAGCCCCCCGCCGTCTCAAGGTCACTCACGAGGGGACAGCGACCTGTCTTTGTGTTCGTCGAAGTGAGCGTCCCCTCGCTGGTGTGGCAGCACTCAACCGGTAGGGCTCTGTCCTACCTCATGTATGGAGCTAAATATAGAAAACGCTGCTCGACAAGACAGTCGTGTTTCCACTGCTAAAATATTTACAGCTACTTCGCCCAAACAAGTGAGAGTGAGAATATGAGATGAGCGCTCCTGGAGCCGGGTTGTTGTTGTTCTCTAGTCGGAGGAAGCCAGACAGCCGGCCCACTGAGTCCAAAGTCAAGCGGTGTGGTTTGCACTCTGACTCCATTTGAAGTCCCATCGCATTCATACCCTCGGTCCCCTCTTCTTCAACTCTGAGGTAATACCCAAGTGTTGGGCTAGCCGAGCCATATGGGAGCCATGCACACTTCTGAAAGCCAAACGGGCAGCCTGAAGCAATCATTGCACCCAATTCCACTTTATAACCAGCAAGGATTTGGAACAGTTCACTCTCTGCAGTCCTCGTTGATTGGACGAAGGCATGGGTTTATTAGGGAAGGGGGTGCCAAGAGCTTTGTCCCCCCCGCCCCCACCCCCCTCCTTGCCCTTCCTCTTTAACTTCAACTCCCCCTTTAACTTTCGCTCCCCCAGCTGAAGAATGCTCGTAAAAGGGGTTCACCTGAACAAGCCAGTGGGAGGGTAGCTCCCTGGCCTAGTTTTGTTACCATTGTAAATTGTTAGCAAGACCTTGTTTGTGTTTTTTTTTTTTTTTTTTTTTAGGGCCCCCCTTTTATAAAAAAAAAAATGCTTTGGGGGAGAGACACGGGTGAAAAAAAGTTTGGTTTGTGAGATAACTGCTACCAGATGCTCTCTCTGTCTGTTATTCAGCATAAAGAGAAGGAGAAAGAGAGGCTGGGGAAGAGAAAAGACACACTGTCGTTTCTGGGTGAACTTCTCAACTTGTTACATGAACACTCTCCCTCTTCTCCTTGTCTACGATTGTCCTGTGTATACTCTACCGCCATTAAATACAATAAAGTTGTGTTAGCGCAGGCAAAAGAGTTACTTTGCAACCAAAACGACAAGGGGCTTTGGCCTCGACCTCTGGAAAGGGAACAGGTCCTCCGTCACACATTTTCCAAAAGCTTTGTAATATCGAGGGCCTCAATACTCCGTCCCCTGTAATTGAGCACCGCGAGGTGGTCGGTTGTGTTCATCCCCTTTTTTGTTTACATTGTCTCCCTCTCTGTGCATCTCCGAGATGAAACAGCTCGACGCTGGATTCATGTGGCCGTGGGGTGTGGTTTCTTGGTCTGTCTGGATTGGGAGGCTGCGATGGCTGGCATAGCGCTGCAGTTTGCAAGTTGTAAGGGGATACGTGCGCGTATGTGACCGCGCGAGCAGCAGGGACCGTAGCAGGGACCGTAGCAGGGACCGTAGCAGGGGCCGTAGCAGGGGCCGTAGCAGGGGCCGTAGCAGGGGCCGTAGCAGGGGCGCTCACCTGCAATTTTAAATGCGCCTTTCATTAAACAAAATTACCACAAATGGCAGTGAGCGTGCAGACGTTTTGCTCGCAGCACCGAGGTAGACAGCATTTCGGGGGGTTTTCCACATGCGATTTCTCCTTGTTTTTTTATTGCGGTCTTAAGTTCAATGTAAAGTCAAGTTGTGAATGACAGACCTCCACGCCATCGTTAAAGGCTCCAGACTTACTACAGTGTTTCAACACCGGCCAGGCATGTGTCAGATAATTTATTACCATCCCGTTTCTCTCTACAACATTTATTTCTTAATTGGACAGATTTTTTATTTTTTTTTCTTCTTTTTCTCGTTCTAGGATAAAGTGGAAAATGTTCCTTTTCCCTTCACTGCTGACGTCAGCCCTGTGTATGCGGCTTGTCGTTAAGGCAACCCTCGAGTCAAAAGGTGGTTGCCTCCTGACATTGCCACATTGCATCAAGCTTTGCACCGTTGCAATGTTTCGTATACCAAAAAACACTCACAAAATTTGGTCATTACTCGTCCGAACCAGTATTCTGTGTGGAGGTGGGCTCTACTTTTGGCAAAAGGTCCCCATGTTTCCACGGGGCTTGTTTCTTGTGGCGCTCATATATGCTCATCTAATTGCTGCACTGGAACGAGTGATTCTACACGACTGCGCTATGACTAAATAGGAGCACTGTAGGCCCCCGTGCTGTTAGCACCACCGACTGATACTACCCAGTTCCACGGGGCCACACTTGAAATGGGATGAAACATAATTTAGAGGAGCTTTGTGAGTTTGGTTTAAAGCAAAGATGGCAGAGTTTTGAGAGTTGTGGGACGCAAATGCAGTTAAGTGAAATGAAGTCAACCCGCAATTTTTTTTTTTTTTAAGCTTCAGGTCATTTCCTTTGACAGACCAGCAAACATAGCAATCGCAGCAATGGAGTCGGTACAGGAAAACAGGGTTAGCAGGTCAATACTTTTACATTTTTCATTTCTTTTAAAATAAAAACAGACTGGCAAGAAGATTTCTAACTCAGACTTCAATATGCATGAAGTGCAGAGCAGTAGTTTTTAAGTTAAGCCTATCCTCCAAAATATGAACTTAAATGAGATCCAATGCATGTTTCAAGTTGCAATCAGATTTACGATGCTGTGTTGTTGGTACAGGTTGAGCAGTGCAGCCTACACACTGTATTACTACACAGGTAGGCGAGATAAAGCTTCCATGCATTCCATGCACTATCAACGGTAAGAAGTCCATCGTCATGGTGAACTTCACACATGAGTTGTAAAATGTATCATATTCCCCGTGTTTTTTTTTTATCTAATGGGTTCAGTGTAATGATATGATGTATGTATGCAGCTACTCTGTGGAGAATGTGTTGTTGCTTCCACTGCAATGCTACCAGCAACATGTGCCAGCACGTTACCATTACGCTTTTAGACCAGTTCTGAGTTCTTCTTCCGACTGAGAGACGCTGCACAATTGGTCCTGTAATAATTGCAATCAAGATATTTTTGCCTTCACAATGAAACCCGATCTGGTCCAGCATTGATGCTTTCTGTTTAGTCTCCATGTTCAGTTTCTTAACTTATACCCAGAATAGGCAGAATCACAGTGATGGTTATCGTCAGTCATTTCATTATTCAGCCTCATTTTTACTCCTCAACACACCAGTAACACACCGTGAGCTGCACTACAGTGTTACACAGTAATGCAGTGTTAGCAAAGACTAGAAACGGCAGACCGACTTTAACGGCCAAGAACAGCGAAGAAGGAGTTTCCTGGTAGGAATGAGTAGTGCAACGTCGTTGCCGCTCTACTACAAATAAACTCAACCTAAATACGGCTTTATAAAGAGCTAGCAAGGATTCCAGCAGCTGGAGCTATTTAGCTTTGCGACCGTGAGGTGCCAACATCAGTTTGACAAAACCCGTCACTAAAAAAAACTAATAAAACGGTCGGCCTCCGAACAAGTACGGGGATCAGTTTTGATTTGACGAAAGTCGAGTCCAATTCAAGGGCCCGTACGTGCTCCTCCATTAAGACGTCACAAAATGAGCAGACTCCAGTGTGTTTTCTTTTGGTGTGACAGTTTGAAAGCCTCTCAGCAGCATTTCATTTGGACCAGTATGTGGGTCTGCAAGAACATTGACCCCGAACTTTTTTTGATTGTTTTTTTTTTTTTTTTGTGGCTGAAAACCAAGAAAGAGGTTTGAAGCAAAAAGCAGCGTGAGTCGTCCTTTGCCCCGCTCCCTTACAGTATGAGGGACTTGATTAGCGGTGCTGGCTTAATCACTCAGCAGATGGGAACAGAGTGCAGTGTCACCAGGACGAAAACAAACCCACAGTTAGATTATAGCTCAGCGTGTGTGTGTGTGCGTGTGTGTGCGTGTGTGTGTGTGCGTGTGCGTGTGTGTGCGTGTGTGTGCGTGCGTGCGTGTGTGTGCGTGCGTGTGCGTGTGCGTGTGCGTGCATGCGTGCGCGCACACACAGTCGGACCGAGCAACTCTGATTTGATTCCTAAACGGATTCCTGCGTGTTTTTGTACAAGCCCTGCAGTGCTCCTTTTTTATTTTTTATTCTAGTCTACTGAAATGGTCTGTACTCTGTGCGTCAGACTGTAAAATGATCCTCGTGATTTTACGATTTTAAGGTAAATTCTGCAATTCGTCATTTTGGTTGCACCGTGGTTAGCCGCTTGTCAAAATGGGAGATAAAAGAAAGCAGGCATTGATAGTTTTCTAGCAAAGCATGGCTGTGAGGACTCGAGGATTAAACCCCCCCCCCAGTTCCGCTCCTGCTCTCTGGAATCTTTTTCACCTAGGCTCTGTCAACACATGAAACTGGCCAGTTGAAAGAAAGGAAAAGGAGTAGTAAAGGGAAAAGTGGGAGGTGGGGGGGTTGCAGTTGTGAAACTGGCGTCAGACCATCTTTTGAGCGGAATTCTTTGCAGGGGTCAGAGTTCAGGCGCTGCAGCGTGGCACTGTGATTGGCTGAGGAGAGGTGAAATGAAAACCACAGTAAACTTTTGACCCCGGCGCAGGAGCTGTGCAGGAACGCCCAGCCCAGCTCTGGCGTGGTGGAACAGAGCCCGCTCTCTTCCTGTGTTTACTCCACCAATCCAACAGGGACGGCGGGGAAGAGGAGGGGGAGGATGGGGGAGGATGGGGGAGGACGGCGGAGGGGGAGGGAGAGGGAGCACAGAGAGGGAGGAGAGAAAGGCACGCAGGAGGGAGGGAGGGAGGAAGGGCAGCAAGAGAATCGTCAGCCTCGCTGTGGTCTGAAAATAAATATCTTTTATATATATTTTTTACAGAGTGGCACAAACATGCACTGCTTCTGAAAAGAAAAGGTAAAACCAAGAAAAAAAAAAAATGTGTATATATATATATATATATATATATATATATATATGAGAGACACATATTGCCAGAAGTAATTACAATGGTGGACAAATCTTCACAGTGAATTATGTGAGGCTACATGAGATTTCTCTTCACTGCGCATCTCCATCCGTCGGTCATGAAGAAGTGTGTGTGTGTGTGTGTGTGTGTGTGTGTGTTATCAGACCGGCCAGTATGGCGGCTGATCGGGCCCTGGCGCTCTGGCTCTCCAGATAAAAGGCTGCCTAGCCATTGATTAATGAACTAATTTCCATAATATTAGCCCCGTATGATCGCAGCCGCCTGAGTCCCGGTTGGTCGCTGGGGTCTCTCCCCTGGTTGTTGCCGTTGTTATCGCCACACTTTTTACTCCCAGACATGTCGAGCTTCAAGAAAACCAAGAGGTTGTTAGAGATTCGGCCGGTTGGTGCTGTGCCCGTGTGGTCCTTTCTGTTCTTTTGTCCACATTAATGATGGATAGTTGTAGGAGATGCATGCGGGAAACACGCACACACACAGTGGAATCTGCCATCTCTTTGTTTCCACCTTCATTTATTTTCCCTGGTTTTTCTACACGATGCAGTTTGTGTGAGGGGAAAAATGTGGAGATGCACACACAGCCTGTCTGAGATGTGTGTGTGTGTGTGTGTGTGTGTGTGTGTGTCTATGTTGTGTGTTTGTGTGTGCTGGGCACGGGTGGGGGATGTTTGGTGTTTTTTTTCAAGGGGAAAAAGCAATCCTATGAAGGCAGTTTCTCTGCTTTGAACTATTTTCTCTCCCTCACTACGTTCATCTATGGGCATCTTGTACACTACAAGTTTGAGGAAAAAGCCACAAAGACAAATTATAACTGTTTTGTGTTTTTATACATCGAATGTTTTTCATGGGCCCTTGTGAATTTCTTGAATGAGAAAATGTCTTGTATATAATTTCCCTCAGCGGTATGTTTTTTTTTTTTTTTTTTTCAGTCAGGAGAAACAAGTTGTAGAGCGGCAACGCAGTGTTTAATTGATTGATAATCGACCCCCGCATTTATTTTTCATCTGCAGAGGTTGTGTGTGACATGGATCGAGTTGTGGAAACTTTTTTTTTTTTTTTAAACGTATAGAACATAGCTGGCCACGTTTATGTTCGTCGCACATTTTAGGCCCTGATTGGTCAATCAGATTGAGCCTTAAAGGCTCCCATAAACACTTCTTTCTGATGCTCGTCCAAAATGTTTCTCGAACTCCAATAAGCTCCTGTGAGCGAGTGTTCCAGTCTGCTCTCCCGACTCCGCCTCCCCGTCCTCTTCGCTCACATTTGCGTCACTGCCAGGGTTTTTGAAAGGTGCGCTTTATTCCAGTGTGAACCGCCCCTTGTGGGACTTTGACTCTAAATCAGTCAAACTTGTTGAGGCTTTTCATTTGAAAAAAACGTATCCAAGGGAGTGAATATAGTCAGAAATGAAATGAATTTGGCTTTGTTTTATTATTATAATTTTTTTTTGCACAACGCGGTTTGAATGGATCATCACATCAGAAGTATTTGTAGGAATAAAAAGACTAAAACATATTATTCTACCACCAGACACACTACAGACAAACCTGTTTTTAGCCTGGTGTTTGCTTCCTTCCTTCCTTCCTGGAATTTCACCGCTGCCTCAGCAGCTAAATAGAGTATTTATCTGAACAATTTACAGCTTCACTTTTTTTCAAATCTACACTTAAACGTACACATGTGCTTGACATATGTCCTCCTCGTCCTCGTCCTCGTCCTCGTCCCTGTCCCCGTCCCTAAGTCACATTGTGTGGTGACACTCCACATCTTGCCATTAAACCCTCCTGCTTCAGTTTAGTCCCTCTGGCCCATGTTTGATTAAAATCATGTGGATTGTTGGCAGGAAAACAGCAAAAAAACAAATAAAAGAAAACAAGGGTGCATTTGAGTCAGTGAAAAGTATTGCCTCTGGAAGTTATCTTCCCTCAAAATTTAAAGGGGGAATCCCCAAAACGTCAAGATGATGGATTGCTGCTAAACAAAGTGAAATGTGGTTCTAAATCATAAGAAGAAGTAATGTCGCCCATGGTTCCCTTGTTTTTCCTGCGATCTGGCAGGGTAAAATGAAGAAAATAATATTGGTTCCAGCGTGGCGTTCACCGCATTGAAAGTTCACAAGTGTCGAGACGCGTTCCTGACTTATCTCCTCACTCAAAATGGAAAGTTAGTTTTGAAATCAGATTCCTTGCAAGCAGAACTAATTAAGGATCTTAATGCCAAGAGGGCACCCATTTTTAATTGCCCCTTTTCTAATTCTACTGGCATTACTTCCTCTCAGCAGTATGACCTTTTTTTTTTAAAACCATTTAAATGATATTCACGTTTTCAAGGTGGGATGTGTTCATTCACTCAGACCAATGGAAGTTCGTTGTGGGAGCACCTCTTTTATATTGGTGGTAATGGCAATTTGATTTCAACCGAAGTAGATTCCTTCTTCTTTATTCCTTGATGAGGAGCAGAGTACTTTTGGTACGTGCATATCAGTCGGAAGGGCATTAAGACATAAAGAAAGACCATTTATTAATTACCCTTTGCTTAACCCCTTCCCCATAATATTTATTGTGTCTTTTTTTTTTTATGCCTCTCTGAGAGCGCAAAGGTGCAAGGAACAGATTTAAGCATAACATTACGTTAGGTCCCTTTCTCATTATGCCAACTCCTAGGGCTGGGCGGTATGGCCAAAAATTCATATCACGGTATTTTGTAAGATTCTGGCGGTTTCACGGTATATCACGGTATTTTTTTTTCTTCGAGTAAACACATTCATTCATTGACGCCGAAAAGAACCGCCGGCCAACTGAACAGGTGTTCACCGCTCGCGTGGCTGTCTTCCGTTCTGTCTCTTCCTGTTTGTTTCACCTACATTCCCCTGGGTCCTAAGTCCCTCCATGTTCAGCTTATTAATTGTTGTTATAAAGTTATAACCATGACTCCATCTCAATACCCGTAAGACAAGTAGCTCCGACCGCTGCGCCCTCAGCGGTGAACAATATATTCTGCTGCCTGCCGAAGAGCGACAACAGTTGTTACGGCTATGCACTGGTATGACGGTATATGAAAAATTCATACCGTATGGAAATATGAAACCCGGTATACCGCACAGCCCTACCACGTCCTCATATATCCACCATGAAAACATGATGAATTTTGTTGCACAGGACTAATTAGGGTGAGTGTTGGTCAGGAGTCATTGTTGTGGACAGTATTTTAGTGCAAAATCTCAACAGGTGGGTTGTAATGGACAATATGTGTCCTTCATCAAACCAGTTATAAAGGCAGCCCTTCGTCCTGTAATTTGGAGAGAGAGCTTAACTGTAGCTCACATCATAACAAGCTCACATCATAACGGTCAAATGCCTACATTTCAGGTTTTGCCCCAAAACCTTTTCAATTTTGCAAAAACACCCAAAGAAAGTTTGAGTATTGTGTGTATATATATATATATATATATATATATATATATATATATATATATATATATATATATATATATATATATATATATATATATATATATATATGAGAGATACAATTGTGATTGAAAGGAGATTTTATATATATATATTTCATTTTATTCATGACCGTAGTCCGAGAGGGGGCCAAGTTCTCAAGTCTAAAGGCTGGGCATTAGGATTCAATAAAACATGGCTTCCCTGTTACCCAGGATTCGGTCTTGAACAAAAACAGTTTGTGTGAGCTCCAGTTGCACTTAATCCAGGAGCTGGTTGTATGCTCAGCAGGAGGAGAAGTTCTTTGAAGCAAAACAGGAAGTCATTCGGTCCTCTTGTTTCATTTTTACTCTTGATGTCCCAAACGCTGGTGGACACCTTTTGTGTGTGCGTGTGTGCGTGTGTGCGTGTGTGCGTGTGTGTGTGTGTGGGTAAACAAGGAAGTAATGGTGCTAAGTAGCTCATGTCAGCCATGATAAAAAAAAAAGACAGAAGCTCAGAATATATTTTGCTGTCTTTCCACATCCTCAAATCCTGGGCTGTTTACCCACACACACACACACACGCACACACAGTTCTAATAAAGATAGTTTGGGCTCGTGTGTTTTTCGGGGGTCTGTAACTGTGTATCTTTGTGTTGGGTGGGCCTCTGTTTATTGTTGGGCCTGCCACTCATTGTCTCAGGGAGCTCAGATTGCAGGCTTTATTTCAGGCCGAGCAGGAATTTCCTCCTCACTATTCTGGTCCTGAATGACCGACGCTGCTGCCATTCTGGCCTCTAACTTGCGCATCGCAATAATGCACTTTTATAACACTGACTGAAGTGCTCTGATACAACGGAGTGCAAAAAACAAACAATGCAGTGTCATTCAGTCCCAAGTTTAAGTAATCTCATTATCATCATATCTGTAAGAGAAGAGGCTTTTTTGTTTATGGTGGTCTACGACGGTGTTTGGCTCGCCTGCTTATTCCTTGAAGGCACGCAGGTAGGAGGGAAAAAAAACAAACACTTGCTCATGTGTTCCCTCATGTAGTCCCCTCAAACACGTTCACGCGTTCAACACATTCAATTTAATGAGGAATGCTATCATTTGAAGAGTCTAGAGGTTTTTTTTCCACTCTGACTGCAGAATGATGAACATTAGTTGTCTAACATGTTAAAAAAAAATTATTCGGATGAGATGAGTGTGTAAGATCCCACTCAATCAGGGGACAGATAGCCCCATGTCTTTGGAGATGCTCCCTTTATTTACTCGGTATGAGTGAAGCTGTGCTCGATACCAGAGCTCTGAGGCGTGCAATGCTTACAATGTGAGCTAATCGTGTCGCCGATGAACCCCAAAACCTGCCGCCGGGATGGAAAAGCAGTTTTTTATTTATTTATGCAATAGCCAAAACGACACAGTTTATCATAGCCAGAAGCTGTAAAAAAACGTCATTGTCGTCAGATTTTGTATCTTTCTGGCAGTCCTTGAACACATCATGTGTGACTAACGCTTCCTTCAGAAAATGCAACCAAAACTAAGCTCAAAATTGTGATGATTCATCAAAAACATTTGATACTACACGTCTCATTTCAAATTTACGTCTGTGAAACTTCGACTGAACTGCAGGCTGCTGAACACAGAGCATTGAGGAGAGGACAGGAGCGGTTATAAGTAGAGGTTGTAAAAATGTAAATAGTGTGTATATATATATATATATATATATATATATACTATTTACATATAGCACGTGGAGCTTCCTTTTCCCCCCCAACATTGGTAACACTTGTGGCAACTTGGAAACACGTTGGATATATAGATTCCATTGTTTGCCAATTTTTGTAAAAGAAATTATCAAAGAAATTCAACTTCCGTTTTCTTTTTATGATTTTTGCATTGTAACTGTGTTATACTACACAAAAGACATGTTTTTCTCTCTACTTCCAGCTATGGTTGTGCTTTTTCCATAGAGGTGCCGGATATATATATATATATATATATATATATATTTGTGATGGGAGTGGAAAAACGCCCCCCGAAACTGCTTGGAGTTCAGAGCATTAAACACATGTTTTATTTATAACACACTATCGGTACGGTGGTGTTTGCAATGTTGGCGGATATTTTTGATGAGGATATGAGAAAGCAGTCAAAGGGCCTAGATAAAGGAGATAATGTATATCTATTAAATTAGCAATTTATATGATCTACTGCAGTATTCTTGTCCGCTGCTGTAAACCCTCCGGAGCAGAAGGCCCCCCCCCCCCCACCCCCCCACCCCCCCACGTCTGAAATTTGCTAGCCTTGCCGGTGAAACTCTGCATGCTTTTTAAAATCTGACTTGACGAGCAATAACAACCCATAACCTGAGGTCTTATCCATACAGTTACTCTAGAGCAGTCGACATTAGCCACATGCGCCTCACTTTTTTGCACCGTTTCACTGTAGCGTTGATATTTTGGATCCTTTGCAGTCCGACTTTTTTGTTTGTTTTTATGAGTACTCTTTATTTTAATGCAGTAAATGATAGATACAAGTCGTGAACAAGTTGTGTTGAGGATCTGTTTCAATGTGCTACCAATAGATCTACATTTTTCCAATGGATACCCGGCCCTATTTGTGTTGGTGCTCTGTGTCTCCTCTCTTCTCCCCTCCCCCTCCCTGTTCTCCCTTCCTCCTCCCCCTCTTTATTCTACCCAGTCTGCCCCGACTCCGCCTCCTCCTCCTCCTCCTCCTCCTCCTGCTGCGGCCATATTCATACCAGTGCTTATATCTTCTGGTCTGAATTACATTTCACTACCAGAAGTCACTCATGCACGCGCTGTGTGTAGTGTGTCCTCTGACAGACAACTGAGGGATTAACAAAGTTGAACAGTCATAGTGCACACGAACGAGAGTCGAGGGTACAACAGAACCAAAAGAATTCTCAGAATTATTCATGCGTCGCTCTCGAGCTCTCTATTTTTTTCCAGTGAATTGTTTTGTTGTTCGGAAGAGTCGACTCAGAATTATTAAACTGTGTGTGGACAGCTGACAGAAAGAAAACGCTTTTCTCTCTTTCTCTGTGTTAAATTATTCAGCTGCAGCATTAGCTCAGTAGCAGCTCTGCGTTTAGGACTGATGTGATCAGTGGTCTGTGGTGGAGGATCTCACTCACACTCTCTCTCTCACACACACACACACACACACACACACACACACACACACACACACACACACACACACACACACACACACACACTGTGGGCATAGTAGGTTGCAGGCTTGCAACTACTAGCTGTGTGTGGCTGTGGTGACTGTGTGAGTTGTGACTATTAAGCCTAAAACTGATTGGAGGCATCATAATATTAGGATTTTTTTCAGGAGTTGAAATATTTTTTTTTTATGGTTTTAAACTGTAATTATTTTTTTATATGTCCTTGGAGAACACCAGCTGTTCAGTCATTTCTTTCAGTGAATCTTGGAGCCGCATGCTGTTCTGTATTATGAAGATTTTGTTTTTAGAGCAGTGCGATTATTATTAGATTTCATGAAGGAAAGGACATCTGCTTATCTGTGGCAGTAGGATGATGGCGCTAAAGGTCACTGATTTTGGGAGCAGTTTGTCCCCAAACACTGAAGGTCAGGCTCCCAGTTTTGTGTTTTGTGACATTTATTTATTTGAACTTTATTTACATGATGCACCTCCATGTACAGTTAAAAAACATAAATGTGTCACCACTTGCTGCACCGTACCAGATTCAACCTTTTTAATCTAATTTCCATCTGTAGTCCCTTGACGCTTAAAAAAAGAACACACAAGACACGCTACACACAATAGCACAGAAGATCCCTTGACGTGAAAGTGATGCTCGAAAAATCCTAACAAAAAGTTATCATTTTTGAGTATGATATTTTAACTTCTATTCTGAAATGCAAACACTTTAAATAGACCTTAGCTCAAGAGGGATTCCTCTCTGTTGCCCCGATGAAAGCTTATCCAACTGCTGTGAGAAAACACAAAACCCCAGAGGGCCTTCTTCACTGTGGCTATGAATAGGATTGCACTAAAGTATTGAAGGTTATGAAGGCTTTGACAGGACTGGTTACGAAGCACATGTGCAGCGTCTTCTCTAAGTTAGTTAGGTACACAAGCACGAAAAGGTGGGAGAGAAGGTGACTCGGCTTCTTTGGTTGCCATAAATAATGACGCAGCAACAATTGCGTGCACAGTGAGGAAAGCTACGTCGCCGAGCAGAGTTTAAATTAATTTTTTTCTGACCTTTTTGTGAGGATGAGTTAGTTCCCTATGCTTTGCATGGCCTCTGATGGCCGGCAGCGGTCAGGTGTGAGTAGGAACCGGCACGAACAGGGGTCCCGCCGGATTAGCAGAACATGTAAATAGGGTGGATGAGTGGCCACATTTCCAGGAAAGGGAAGTGATGACGCAGTGGAGCGGGCGGAGGGGAGACACAAACAGGATGCTATCTGCTGTGGCTTCCTGTGCAATTTTAGAAATCTGTTGTTGTTGTTGTTGGGTTTTTTTTCTCCCATGAATTTCTGTGAAAGCAAAAACGTATTTAAAGGCCTCCCGCTACTTTCACAGGGAGCGGTGCCGTTCTAGTCATATCCTGCCTGGCACCTACTGTTATTATCATTATTTCTAGTTGCATTGCAATTAGTATGGTCAATACCATTAATGCTTCTATTATCATTACTATGCTCTCATTACATAAACCATTTCTGTCATGTGCATTGCACGTGTTGTAACTCTGTTATGCTGTTCATTCTGTACACATGACATCTATTGTACTTCTGTCCATCCTGGGAGAGGGATCCTCCTCTGTTGCTCTCCCGAAGCTGGGGGGAGTTTTTCCTGAACCGATGTGAGGGTCCTGGGACAGAGGATGTCGTATGTGTACAGATTGTAAAGCCCTCTGAGGCAAATTTGTGATTTTGGGCTATACAAAATAAATTGAATTGAATGTTGAGATGGCCAGACATTCAGGAGACGCCCCAGTTGATTGGCCGCTTTTGATTTTTAACCTGTCTGTTTTCAGGAGACATTGACGCGGCACTAGACCCTGAATGGAGCTTGACTGGGGCTTATACTGTGCAAGGTGAGCATGTGGGACACACACACACACACACACACACACACACACACACACACACACACACACACACACACACACACCCAGGTGGACAATCTGTTTCAGACCATTATATTTTTAACTATGAGCTGTTGTGTTCCTCGCGTCGGCAGCTGCTGTTTGTGCGCCTGATGGTTTGTGCAACGCACCTCGTCTTGTCCCCATGTAAGTTTCACATTGTCAAACGGAGCTGATTCAGGCCGGTGGCATGCTGCCAGGCCTGTTGAGACTTAGCTGTGGTTTTTGGTGGGCTGCTGCTCAATCTCTCACTCTGCTGTGGAAGTGCTGCGTGTGTCAGTTCTCAGATTTCCATCGTGCCAAACTTTCAGAAAAGTGCAAAATGTCAACATGGGTGAACTAATGAGACATACTGTGTAAAAGAAGCGCAGTTAGCTGTCGTGCATTTTAAATCCCATGAGAGCGCGGCTTTTTTGGTGAAGTTGCATGTAGCAAAAATGCCGTCGGACGTTTTCAACATTGTTTTCCCACGGCCGAAGTAGAAACCGCGCCGAGCCGCTAAGCATTGCCTGTTCTCAGAAAGGCCCCCCCCAGCAGCACCCAGTGCTGGCGTTTGTCCGGTTCAGGATGTGAGACTGACTGAGGGCTGATGTCATCTTTCTCCACTGCTGCAGAGGTGAGCCTTAGGACAGAAGGAATGAAGGAATGAAGGAAGGAATGAAGGAAGGAAGGAATGAAGGAAGGAAGGAAGGAATGAAGGAAGGAAGGAAGGAAGGAAGGAAGGAAGGAAGGAAGGAAGGAAGGAAGGAAGGAAGGAAGGAAGGAAAGAAGGAAGGAAGGAAGGAAGGAAGGAAGGAAGGAAGGAAGAAAGAAAGAAGGGAAAGGCAGTGAGAGTCCCAGCCGCAGCGGGACGGGCAGATTTAGAGAGGGGTGCTGAAAGGCAGACAGACAAGAAGCATGCGATGCAGATTTATGGCGCAGAGTGTGCGTCTGAGACTCTGTGTGCTCCTCCTGTAGGAGTAGCGGCGGTGGGTGACGGGGCTGCGTGTCCCAGCCTGCCGTTGCGGAGCAGAAGTTGCATAACGGCTCCCATCCGTCCTATAGTTTTCCACTGTGGAATGAGCTCACTCGTGTGTGTGTGTGTGTGTGTGTGTGTGTGTGTGTGTGTGTGTGTGTGTGTGTGTGTGTGTGTGTGTGTGTGTGTGTGTGGAACAATCTGGTTGTGAGGCCGCACGCTTTGTGTGTGCGCGTTTTACTGGGTGGGGATTGGAAAGAGCAGTGACCTTAGAGGCTGGCTTCAGAGGTTTCCTCTCACGTGAACTCTGAGGGGGTCAGACACAGGGCAATGCCAGAGCAACAAAACAAGGGCAGGGTCCACAGCCCAGTGCTGCTACACAGGGAGGGAAAGCAGGGAGGGGTTGTCTTAGGATGGTGAGGGGAGGGGAGAAGGGGGGGGGGCAGTTAAAAGCTATTGAAAGAAAGAACGGATGTAGCCTAGTATGGAGGAATGCGGAAGAGGGATAATTTTTTACTAGACCCTGAAATGCTATGTGGAGCCTCGTCTGGATTGTCTCCGGGCTCCACAAGCCCGAGCAGTGTATATTTTTATTTTTTTTCCCCGCCTTCAGTGCTGTCCCAGGCAGTTAGACAAAGAGGCAGGCTGGTGAATATGTGCCTTGCTGGGACAGTAGCTACACACACACACACACACACACACACACACACACACACACACACACACACACACAGACACACACACAGACAGACAGACAGACAGACAGACACAGACACAGACTGTGCCACGACATGCCTGTACATGCAAGCAAACTGGAAAATGGTTTGTATGCACCCAGTGTGCTGCTGCTGCTGCTAGCAGAGTGGTATCGTTCCAGCGGGTAGGCTGGCTGAACGCAGGATGACCCATCTCCCCCGAGGCTCCACATCACTACATCATCATCAGTCGCTCCTCGCAGTGGAACAGATGAGATTTCACTCCCATCGAGCACTAAGCAGGAACCAAGGCTGCTTTACTAACTGGATAGTCTACCCTCATAAATCTGTGTGAATCCACAATCTACTCTTCCCCGGGAAGAATCACTTCACTTACAACCTCAATAGCTTGGGGATTTTGTTGATTTATTATTTATCTTTTTCCCTTCTCTCCATAACGTGACACTAAGCTTTTATGGTTTGCCTGTTTTTGGCGTAATTTCAGAGTGAACTTTGCAAAAAGATTAACAGCTGAGGGCAATTTCCAATCCACAACTTATCCTTTTGATTAGGTTGTACCGCACACGTATGAGCATATAAAACCACTCTGTCGGTTCATTCCCTCTGATCATGTTGCACCGCCTCTGTGTGTGTGTGTGTGTGTACGTGTGTGTTTACATGTATATGTGATGTGCAGCTTTGTGCTTTCAGGTGCTGATATGCGCTGAAGATGAGTGGCGTAGGAGACAACTTGTTGGAGCCGCTGTGCGCCGACCGCAAGCGTAAACTGTCCACCTGCGACACACCGGGCTTAGGGTGAGTGCTGTGACTCCTGTTAAGTGTCGATCATATCGCAGTCCACTTGGTCGCTGCTGTTTTTGGTGAGACTGTCAGCAGGTGCATGCCCTCCCTCACCCCTCCCACCCCCAAACGTGCTCTCCCCCCCACCCCACCCCCACCCCGGTTCACACGCGTGTCCGCTGCTACCGAAGCATCTGAAGCATCTGAACCAAGGCCGTACGGCCCGCGTACGGACGGGGCATGGGGAGGTGAGGTTGTCATGGCAACATGTCTAATCCCCTTGGCGCCCCGGCAGGTGTGACAAGCGTCGGAGGGAACAGGAGAGCAAGTACATCGAGGAGCTGGCTGAGCTCATCTCGGCGAACCTCTCCAACATTGACAGCTTCAACGTCAAGCCTGACAAATGTGCCATCCTCAAGGAGACCGTGAGGCAGATCAGACAGATCAAAGAGCAAGGTACCACCACTCTGCAAAGTACACCCATACACTCCTGGCCATGAGCAAAGCCACATATTATTATTGTTCTGGTTGTATTTGTGCGTATATTTTTTGTTGGTGAATTAAGTTAGACGGAATCTTGTGAAGCGCCCTGCTGCAGGACAGATGATGCCAGTGATGAAGTGGTGTGTTTGGTTCATGGCCAGGCTGCTTCACACTGACAGCCACTTTGGCTGTTTGTATTGCTGGGGGTAAACGAACACCAGTAATTGAGACCAGTCCTTGGTGGTCGCAGCTCAAGGCTGTCAGTGGCGGTGTGTATCTGTTAGTGCCAGACCGAGCTTCTCTCTGGGAGACAAATGACACTGGTACTCAGAAATCAGACCTTTTATCGCTCCTACCCTTTGGTCATTTTCCAATTGTTTTCCAGATTTTACATGATTGGATATGCCAACAAATAAAAATAAATAAATAAATAAAAAAAAAAAAAAAAAAAAAAATATATTGTCCACCTGTTTTATCTCGGTTTGAGAGTAGATCTGTGAGGTTAAGTGGGTAAGGAAGAGAAAGAGAGCAATCCTATTGGAATCTACCCAGAGGGTCACAGCTGGCTACTGCTGGCCCCGGTGTTATGCAGCTAGGTTGCCATAGCTACAGGATGGGAATGATGGAGGGCCTCTGTTTTATTTTTTTCTTCTTCTTTTTTCTGTCTGTCCTTTTTAACACATCTTTTCCCTCCCCCTGTTTACACATCTTTGCTCTTTGCGATCAGTTACCCCTCTGTCTCCTTTCTTATGTCAATCCCTGCTTTACTCCGCTCTGCCTGCTCAAACAGCCAGTTTGGTTAGAAATTATATTAAATCCAGTGTCCTATTATTTGTTGTCTTGCTCAGTGTCTCGCGCCACAGATGGTTCTGCTATATAGAGTGGTATCTAACAAAGCCTCCGACACATGCTGATTTTAAAAATAGAAAGGCATGCTAGTCATTCATCCGTGACTCATGCTGCCACCTGCTGGCCTGGAAAAAATTAATGTTATTTCCTAGTATGAAGGAAGCGGCTCCCACAGCTAACTGGATATCAAATTCTGACCAACAGTATGATCAGGAAAAATACTATAAAATAACATCTGTGTTATTTTACACTGTGGAGGTCGTGTGCACTTGTCAAAATGAAGGTCTTCTGAACAGCAGCTGTTCTACCTGAGTTACAAAATAAAACAAATCCAAAGACATAGAAAGCTGTTGTAAAATGACAATTATCTTCATCAGGAGTGTGATGTGCTTCATCTGTCCTCAGGAAAGAGCTCTTGCAGTGATGACGATGTCCAGAAGGCGGACGTGTCTTCCACTGGTCAAGGGGTCATTGACAAGGACCATCTGGGACCGCTGCTCCTACAGGTCAGCTTGGGGACAATCGCTGTGGGGAACAACACTTATTAGCTGCCCGTCCATATGCTGGACCAGTACCCTGTCATTGCTCAGTTGGTAGAAATGTCTCAGCTGGTTGATAGAAGGACAAACAACAGTGACCAAATATGGAAAATATCACGTTATTTTCATTGATACTTCGTCTTCCATTCAACTCTCCATTTTCCATTTTTCAGGCGTTGGATGGCTTTCTGTTTGTGGTTAACCGGGAGGGCAACATTGTATTTGTGTCGGACAACGTGACGCAGTACCTGCAGTACAAGCAGGAGGAGCTGATCAACACCAGTGTGTACAACATCATCCATGACGAGGACAGGGAGGAGTTTCACAAGAACCTACCCAAGTCTAATGGTGAGTCGCGTGTGTGTGTGTGTGTGTGTGTGTGTGTGTGTGTGTGTGTGTGTGTGTGTGTGTGTGTGTGTGTGTGTGTGTGTGTGTGTGTGTGTGTGTGTGTGTGTGTGTTTATGTAAACACCTTCAAGATCACACATACCTAGATGTACGCTCAAACACAGTCAATCTCTCTCACACACACATACACACACATGTGTGTGTGTGACTGTTTGAACTTGTTTTCACCTGTTGCCTACTTCTCTTCATAGCACCGAATGGGGCATCGTGGGGCGGAGAGGCACCCCGGCAGAAGAGCCACACCTTCAACTGTCGAATGCTGGTGAACTTTGGTCATGGTCAGAGTCATGGGTTGTCAGAAGAGAGACCTGGGGGCCAGCGCTATGAGACCATGCAGTGTTTTGCCCTCACTCAGCCCCGGGCCATGATGGAGGAGGGAGAAGGTAAAAGTCCGACTTTCTAGGCTTACCCTTAGTGTGTAGCTATGCTTTTCTACCACATTTATTGGTCAATGTGTGCTTAAATGTTGCAAATAATGCCAGTATGCACAAGATTTTCCATGTCCAGTTTGTCCCCCCCGGCGTCATCAAATGAGGCCTCAACATTGCGTTGTCTCTTTGCTTTTAGATTTGCAGTCATGTATGATATGTGTGGCGCGACGCATCATTGCAGTAGAGAGGACAGAGAGGTTTAGCACACGCCACGAACTGTCTGGTAAGTTTCCACTGTGTTCTATCTAATTAATGCAAGTACATTCCCACCGTGTATTCATTTTGTATACATGCGTCCCTACCATTGGAAATATTTTTGTGCCACACTAAAATTCCAATTGCCCACTTGTGCTCATTACTTGTGCTGATATGACAATGTGACCTTTCAAGCCATGCCAATCTAGATATTGAGAGATGTACACCATAGATTCTTAATTCCCTTCGGCACACACACAGTGCATCTAAAGTTCACTAACCATTACCCTTTGTGTAATCCCAATGGTGCGTCTTCTGTTGCAGGTAAGCTGATTGGAATTGAGCAGGAAACCTCTCTTAGCACCACTATGCGTCCAGGCTGGGAGGACCTGGTGAGGCGCTGCATGCAGATGTTCCTCCATCGAAGTGAGGGACAACCGTGGTCCTACAAACGGCACTACCAAGACGGTATGTAACTCTCAACCTCCCTGACATTTAACCTCCCTTGTCGCTACCACGCAAGGCCGAGCATTTGCTGCATTAGCAAGCGAATGCCATCGCAACTTTATTTCCGCCCTCGTTTCGCATGGGGAATGAACACTGGCGAAGGCATGAGCCGTTATTAAAGGCGAAGGCTGCACTGACAAAAGTACACAAGGAATGTACCAGAACACAAGTCACCTCGTTAAGACGTTTGGTATGTGGGACACGGCCCTTGCTAGATGACTCATTAATGCTTTGAGCCTCTTATTCATCTCTAGTACAACAGGAAACGTTACTGGATTTGTAAGACGGATTTGAATAACACTCTTGACTTCATGGGGTGGCAGGAAGAACACCCAATACTTTTAACTCTCTACAGTTACATTTCAGTACTGTTGTAACTCCTGTGTAATGTACGAGTCTCTGTGGTTTGGAGTTTTTTTTCCTTCTTACTTATCACAAGACAGCAGCCTGTGATCCACTTTGCCAAACTGTAATTGCTGAGTTAATTCAGTCAGCTTCACATTAACAGCTTTCAGACAGCGATCACTCGAGGCTCCATGGTAGTTTTATTTGTTACATTTGCGACTATAGGTTGAGCAACAGCTTGTACAGTGCCGTTGTGTTGTGATGGAGTCGCAGGCTCTGACTATTCCCAGCTCTCACAGTACAGAACAGTAAGCATTAACCAACTGTTTGGAAATTCAGCTTAAGTCCCTGCCACAACCTGGGACAGCTGTTTATAAGCGTCTCATTTTTCTTATGTTGCGCATGCTTTGTCCCATTGTCATTCAGTTTTTAATTATTTTTTTCTTTTCTTTTTTATGCTCTAGCTTTCCATAATGGCCATGCGGAGACCCCACTCTACCGCTTCTCACTGTGTGATGGCACCCCAGTCACAGCCCAGACCAGAAGCGACCTCTGCAGAAATCCCAGCACCAATGAACCGCACTCTTTCCTCTCCACACACTTGCTACAAAGGTACGAATGCAACTTGCAGGAATGATTTCTCCTAAATTGGATGATTGTCTCATTGTGTTGTATGTGCTTAAACTTTGTTCTGTTTTCATTTTTGGTTATCTGCTGTATTCCCTTGTAGGGAGCAGAATAGTTATCGTGGAAACCAGGTTGGAGGCATGAGGCCTCAAAACATGGGTGTGAACAACCCCAACCAACCGATGAACATGGGCCCAGGAGGGGGCATGGGCAGGGGCTACGCCGTGGCTGAGCAGGGCAACATGCCACAAAGAGGAGTGCCTCCGTACACTGGGGGCACCCGCATGAACCAGATGAACCCCATGCATCAGATGAATCAAATGAACTCCATGCATCAGATGAACAACATGGGTCAAATGAATCCGATGAATCAAATGAGTTCCATGCATCCAATGAACTCCTCCATGAACCAAATGGGGCCCGTGAATCAGATGGGCCACCATGGCATGCATCAGCAGCATCAGCAGCAGCAGCAGCAGCAGCATCAGCAGCAGCAGCAGCAGCATCAGCAGCAGCAGCAGCAGCATCAGCAGCAGCAGCAGCATCAGCATCAGCAGCAGCAGCATCAGCAGCAGCATCAGCATCAGCATCAGCAGCAGCACCAACATCAGCAGATGGGTCAGTTCCATGGAGGTGGAGGTGGACCTGGTAGTGGAGGGTATGGGATGGGAATGACCAGCCCCCCCCAGCCCAGTCCAGGTATTAATGGCCCCCCACACAACGTCATGGGTTCACCCAGAGTCCGAGGAAGCCCCAAGATGGGTGCCAGCCCCTTCTCTCCCGGAGGTATGAACCAAAAGTTTCTCGAGAACTATTAGTTCTGTAGAAAATCACAACTTCATAACGCTCACATTTTGTGACACTTGTGTTATTACATTGAATAGATGACATGTATCTGGTTGTGTCTTTTGCAGGTATGAACTCTCCCATGAGCTCCAGTCACCCTGGTAACTCCGGAGGAGGGACCACGTTCTCCAGCAGCTCCTTGAATGCCCTCCAAGCCATTAGTGAGGGAGTGGGCAATCCGATGCCCTCCCCCCTCACCTCCCCTCCCCCTCACAAGCCTGACAGCTCCCCGAGCATCAACTCCACCAACCATGCAGCAGGGGGACCCTGTAAACCAAGCCTCCCAGCCTACTCCGACTCCAAGAGCCCAGGCAGCTCACTGGGAGCTGGAGGAGAGCAGCAGTCTCAGCAGAATCCACGCACCCCCACCAGCGAGGGCCCTCCTGACAAGCCAGACAGCCAGGCCAGCAGAGAGGCGGGTCCGACCGGGGGAGAATCCAACCGACGGGTACCTGACACCAAGTCCCACAAGAAGCTTCTGCAGCTCCTCATATCCCCTACAGATGAGCTGGTGCCACCCAATCACACACCGGGCTCCGGGCCCGGCTCCACACCCGAGGCTAAAGACGGAACAGCCGGGGTCACCAGCCCCTCCTCAACAGGAGTATCCTCCTCTACGGGAGGGAATCACGGCGCTGTGTCTTCTTCAGGCGGCACAGGACATCTAACAAGTCAGTCACTGCAAGAGAAGCACAAGATCCTCCACAAGCTTCTGCAGAACGGGAACACTCCCGACGAAGTGGCTCGCATCACAGCCGAGGCCACTGGGAAGAGCAGCCTGGATTCAGGGGCACCGGAGCCTGGACCTGCAGCCGCTGGAGGGGCCAGGGGATCAGAATCAAAGCAGGAGCAGCACAGCCCTAAGAAGGAGAAGCCCCACGCCCTCCTTCACTACCTCCTCAATAAGGACGACTCTAAGGAAGGTGCGGATGTCAAACCAAAGCAGGAGGAGCTGGAGGGGAGAGGAGCTCAGGGTACAGGGGTCACCAGCTCTGACCCCCACTGCATGGATGGGAAGGTCAAGTTGGAGCCGTCCGATGAGGTAAAGCTTTTGCCAAGAATAAACGTTTGTTCGATGTAGTTCGAAATGCCCACTAGAACATTGTTTGTCTGATCATTCTTGTGTCTCGATGGTTCAGGCGGAAACCCTGGAGACCATTCTGGGTGTCCCAAGGAACAACCCTGGCTTCTACCCTGAACCGGACTCCAGAGCAGGGAAGGAAGGGGGAAACAAACCGGGAAATATGCCCGACAGTTTACATGGTAAGTCAGTCTATTTGAGTATCGAGATCAAATCTGGCTTACTGTGGAAAAACACAGAGGAGTTTTGCATTGCAGCCTTGATTGACACACGTTAGGTCAAGTCTTGCATGAGGTATGCAAGAACCTAAATGTGAGGGTGTGTAATCCAACGTTGGTATTGTGCGTGTTTCAGATGCGGAGAGAGGCCCCATGCCTCCAGCGCAGCGCAGTGCCTATCAAAGAGCCTTGTCCGTGGATGCCAAGCCCATGGGTGGAGAGGGAGCAGCAGCAGCAGCAGTAGTAGTAGGAGGGCTGGCCGGGAGACGGAATGTCCCCTGTCCCACGTTGGTCAAACAAGAGAAGATGGATGCTCCGATTCGATCTGGGCCCGTTCCCAATGGCTTTCCCGGGGGCATGGGCGTCTGTCCACCACGGGGCAACCCAACAAGTAACTTAAACACTTATTTCTGTACTTCCCAGAGACTAGACAGCATGGGGATGTTTTTTTTCCTTTTCATTTTGGAGCTAAACCCACCATATTTTAACGTACAGAAGCTCAGGGTCCAGTATTCACTGTGTTGCTAAGCTCACTGCTGAAAACACTCAATGTTCATGGTGTTTGTGTTGATCAGGAGGAATGGGCAGAGGAATGGGAATGCCTCAGCGGCCTCCCATGTCCGGGCCAGGGGACTGGGGGATGCCGAGGTCCAGTGGCAGCCCCGCGGCCGGACCAGGACACCCTGGCATGGGTCGCTCTGGTCCAATGGGAGGACACATGATCAACCGGTCCAACAGTGTACCTGGGAAAACCAGGTCTATGCTGCAGCAGCAGCTCATGGATATGGGTATGTCTCATGTGGTGTGTGAAACTGGAACATGGGAATGTTTGGTGCTTGTACTTAATTAATACTAAATATGATAGAGTAATGCAATTGTCTGAATTGCAATACTTTTCTGGAAATTGACTGGTGGATAATTTGACTCATTGTATCCACTCTATATTGATCATACACTACCCATTTTCATCTCTGCAGGTAACAATGACGCCAATATGGGCATGAGCCCGTTTGGTGCACATGGGCCCCCACCTCAGTCCCCGTCTTGGCCAGACTCTGCTATGGGACTGGACAGGCCAAAGCCTAACCCAAAAAGGTAAACCTTCTGCACTGGTCCCAACTCTATCCCTCGGAATGTTTGACAACTTGGTCTTTAAAGGGATAGTTTGGATGTTTTGAAGTGGGGTTGAATGGGGTACGTATCCAGTAATACAGTGACTACAGATATATAGATCTTCTATGAGATACATACCTCATAGAAGATCTACATACTCCTTAGGCATGGACCAAAAACCCATGTATGACCAAGGTTACCCTGGACCCGCAGGGGCCTCACCTGTGGGCATGTCGCCCCGGTTACGGTGGCAACACGATGCAAGACCAGTCTCCTCCTAGAGGCTTCAACCCCATGATGGATGTAGGCAATACATTGACTGTTGACGCGTACTTCATAGAACCCCACTTCAAAACACCCACGCTATCCCTTAGATCATGGTTGTCCCTGAACTAAATTCAGAAGCTGGTGTTAATGGTGTTTTGTGAATCAAGTCTCATTTCCTTGAAGTGATTTAACATTTCCCCTGTCATTTGTCATGTTAGGGACCAGTTTGGGCACCCCCTGGAGGAGCTGCTGGGGCCCCGGGTCAACAGCGAGGGCCCGAGTGATGAACGGGCACTTCTCGACCAGCTGGACTCTCTGCTCAATACCACTGATGTCATTGCTCTGCAGGAGATAGACCGAGCCCTCGGCATCCCTGAAATAGTAGGCCAGGTACAACACTCACTACAGTAGATATAATATATTGTATATACTCATTTTGTAGAGGAAATAGTGACACATTATCAGCACCAAAGGGGCGTGAGCCCAAATTTACTTCAGTTCTTCTAAAAGTAATTCCAATTCATAACGTGATTAACGAATAAAGCAGAAAGCTTTTATATGCATAGTTGTCCATTAGATGATACGACACAAAGTGAACAGGTTGCTGCACGTTGAGTTGAAGAGGACTTTATATTATTCTCCCTGCTGTTCTAATTAGACAACTGCGTTTAATTTGCATGTGGGGGTCCTAATCCACAACTTAATGTTAGTTTGCAGCAAAAGTTGTTAAGTTCCAGATGTTTTGTACTGTCAGTAGTTTAATTACATAGCTACTTTCATATTGCAGTAAAGTTTTCTTGTCCAAACTAGCGTGACATGCAGCTTCTCTGTATCCTAGAACCACGGACCCGAAGGTCACCAGCAGGGCCCGGATCGAGGCCAGGGTCGGATCCCACCATCAGAGCCTTTCCCGGGGCCAGACTCCTCCTTAAGCATGGACCAAAAACCCGTGTATAGCCAAGGTTACCCCGGGCCCCCAGGGCCCTCATCTATGGGCATGCAGCCGGGTTATGGTGGCAACACGATGCAAGGCCAGTCACCTGGAAGCTTCAACCCCATGATGAATCACGTGGGCCAGACGGGGGGCTTCCCTGGCATGGCGGGGATGGGCATGGGCAACCCCCGCGCAAACATGATGCGACCTCGCATGATTACTGCCACCAAGCCTCTCCGACTGCAGCTGCAGCAGAGACTGCAAGGACAACAGGTGAGCCCACAGAACCCAGATAGCCATCTTGATATCAAAGATCGAGCCGGTCAGCTTGTGTCTTAAATTGGCAATCAAACTGGCATATTTAACTCTTCATCTCGTCTCATCTGGCAGTTTATGAATCAGACCCGACAAGGCTTGAAGATGGAGCATGCCCCCGGAGGAAACCCAGCAATGCATTCAGGCATGCAAGGTGGCATGCAGCCCGGCATGCAGCCCGGCATGCAAGCTGGCATGCAAGCTGGCATGCAGCCTGCAAGCATGGGGGCTCAGGTACGTGATCAGCACTTCCTCACATCTAATATATTGTACATTTCCTTTTTAACGACATCATCCAGGTCACCATTTGTGGAATTGTGGTCAAAATATTGATGTTTGTCTGCAGCCCGGTTTCCTGAACGCCCAGATGATGGCTCAGCGCAGCAGGGAGATGATGACCATGCAGATGAGAAGGCAGCGGATGATGATGCTGATGCAGCAGCAGCAGCAGCAGGGGCAGGCGCAGGGGGCAACGAGAGGCTTCAGCCCGCCTCCAAATGTCACCGCACCGGGAGGCATGGAAGGCTCCATCGGAGGCCCCCCCATGAGCCAGCCTGGACAGCAGGGCTTCAACTACGGAGGTAACTATGGTGAGTTGACTCCGAGCTCTGGGTCATTTTCTCCTCGATATTCAAGTTTCACACTCGTGACTCTCTGTTCTCTTGTTGTTGTTGTTGTTGTTGCAGCGATGAACCAGCAGGGGGACCCATCATTCATGGCTCCAGGAAGCAGCCCGCCAGCAAACATGATGCAGGGACGAATGGGGGGTCCTCCACAGACCACCATGATGCCAGGGATGCAGGGCAATCCACAGGGAGGGCCAATGTACCAGTCAGGAGACATGAAAGGATGGCCCCAGGGCGGCATGCCACGTAGCAGGTATGTAGCGTCAGGCTTCCTTAAACTAAATGATTTAGAGTCACCAATTATTCAAGTGCTTCTAGTTAAGCATGACCATTTTAGCACAATGCTCAAAAAATAGTTTCCTTGTATGACAATACATAATTTGCAACTTATTTTATTTTTCTGGTTTTCCAGCACATACACCCAGCAACAGTTTCCCCAACATGGCAGCCAGGGTCAGTTTGGACCCATGATGATGAACAACTCCATGGGTGGACCCGGGCCAGTCAGCGGGGTACCCGTTGCCGGTCAGATGGGCCAAATGCCAGGCCAGAGGCCGGGCCAGATGCAGGGCCAGATGCAGGGCCAGATGCAGGGCCAGATGGGCATGAACCCCATGGGAATGGGCAGAATGCCAATGGGACCTGATCAGGTAGGTGATGCACTGTCACCGGAGTTAAGTGGCCTTATGTGAGGGTCAGCTGATGGTTTTTGAAACGCATGGAAAGGGAAATTCCATTTTTTCAACCCCTAAGGAGAGTTTGCACATCTGACTGTTTTTCCCTCTCTGCAGAAGTATTGCTGAAGACCTGTGGCTGATGAGAGAATCTGGAGCCTTTCAGCTGTGGCGGAGCGGTCTGAGCCCTCAGAAGAGCTGGACCTACACACACACACACACACACACACACACACACAGACACACAGACACACAGACACACACACACACACACACACACACACACACACACGGACACATGGACACACAGTAGGGGTTCTCCAGCATAAAACGTGACGCAGGAGACTCTGCACAACACACGGCTCCTCCTGGAGGAAGCGGGCTACAGGGACAACCGACGCCTCACATACTGTACCTCCGGTTAAGGTGATGCACAAACACAAAATATCAGCGTTGTGTGTGTGTGTGTGTGTGTGGTGAGCGTGAACGACCCTGGAGCTCGTCGGGGCAGTATTCAGCGCCACGGCCGGGCTACAGAACGGGACTATGGTACAACCAGCTGTGGCTGCACTTTACCTGGAAGCTTCTGTGTGGAACAAAGATCGATGCAATATTTCTTCATCATTACAGCCTTACTAGAGATTCAATGCCTTCACAACGATGGGTTTCTTTTTTTCCTTTATTTCCCTTTGGATGCGCCTCATTCTTGAAGTCATCGGAAGCTATAAGCACAGTTAACTACGTTATGCAGATCGGAGCAATAACTCTCGCCTCTATGCTTTAGACTGTAACTGAGCGCCATGACACCTGTTATAAGCAAACAAATGGTACTGCAGTATTAGATGTCTCAATTGTCCTCTGTGAATATGAATTGTAAATATTCTACAAAATATATCAAACATGCTTTTTAAAGGCCCATTATTGCACAAAGTATGAGACCTGGTTGTATTTTTGTGTCCCATAGGTCAATGTTGATTTTTCTTTTTTCTTTTCTTTTTTTAATGCTCCTAGCAAATGTTGCAGGTGTGTTTGGGGTGTCCTTCCCTTGTTTGTCATTTTCTGAATGCTGTATTTTTCCAGTTTTCCGAAAAAGTCGTGTATTCCATGTTTTTAGCGAGGCACTTTTACTTGTGACGAGTATCTGATGAGTTGAAGGTTTTTGAGCTTTCGCGCCGTCGGGAGGTTTTTTTCGGAAGGTGGCGGAAGTGAATTCTGTCTGGACGTGAAATGATGTGTTTTTTGTTGGGCTCTGTGTGAGGTGAGCTGTACAGGTTGTTTTCTTTTTGTCTGCAGCACAGTGAAGAGGGGAACACGAACCCCTCGGTCCTTGCAGTGGTCCCACCCTTCCCCACAGCTCTGTCTGCCGAGTGTATTTTTATTCACAGCATTTTCTTTTGACTTGTTTATTCTCAACTCGCTGAATCTACCTTTTCAACATGCGCAATCCAAAGATATTTTTCCACATCTCTGTATAGTTTCTGGTGTACATTTTTAATGATATGTGTTCTATTAGTCTGATGGTAAATGGGTACATATCACAGATCTTTTAAAAGCATTTGATGGGTTTTGTACTGCAAGTGTAAGGAGCATGGGGCCGAGTCCTTCCACAGTGGGGGGGGGGGGGGGCTCTCGGTGCGAAGAGGACTGGAAACTCAACCCTACGGCAGAACGTTTTTACATCCAGAAAAAAACAAACCACACAGCATGTTTTGCTGTGAAAGAGAAATACCAATGGAATGAAATCCACTTCAAGACATATCAATATCTCTTCTCTCTGTCAGGAAGCAACTTTTATGTCCAGATTTTGTTACTTCAGGAAAAAAAGGAACTTTGTAGAGTTTGAATGAAGTGCAAAAAAAAGAGGCTAAGAGATCATTTGGTTTGTTTTTTCTTTGTTTGGAGGTAAAATAAGCTGTCATTTTACAGGATGTATATTACAGATTTTGTCTGTTGTTGATATTGATGTAAATACAAATTTCTATTTAAACACCCTTGACTCCCGTTCTCCGATTGTCTTCTGATTCTTGGCTGCAGTTCACCCCGTCTGACCCGAGCAACAGTAAATATCAGCCAGTTTATTACATTGGCAACATCATTCAAACAAAGCTTATTATTGCAAGATGCTAATGAGGGCCCAAATACTAACCTACAAACGAAGCATCCGGTAAAGGTAGTGATGGAACCGTACATAAATACTTTAGAAGAGATGTAATATGCTGAGGCAAAGTGCTGCATTATAAAAAATACTCCATTACAAGTAAGAGCCCTGTGTTCAAAACTCTACAAAAGCAAAAGCACAGAAATGTTTGCCGCAAATAGAAGTAGTTAATCTGTCCCCTGTGACTGTTCAAGACCTTATTGTATTCATATTAATCATTGAATCATATTTTACTGCTTGAGATGGCGTTAGTTTGATTAGTTTTAATCCGGGGATTCCCAAAGGTCAGACCTCTCCTAAAGGTCACAGGGTACGTCAACATGATTTATGGAGTTTTAAAGAAGGAAAAACAATGTGGAACTGCTAACCACTTATCTGAAATATCAATTGATTAAAAGCTTAACATGTATTTTTTTTTTTTATGTAGAACCCTAATCTAAAAAGAAACAAGTAATTGTAGCTGTCAGATAAATTCAAAGCACAACATTTCTACCACGTAAAGTACAGGTACCTCAAATATTATACTTCAGAAAAAGTACTTGAGTAAAATGTAAAACACTTGGGAAGCTCAATTATGTTTGTCGACGACCATGTGTTTTGGAATGTAAATTAATTTAATATTGCTGTCACAATATTGCTGTTGAATGTCGGCATACAGAAGTACCAACACCATATAAACGCATCTTTTTCACATCACTGTGAACACAAGGGGGCGCTGCTGTCCGCTAACGGCCCGCCCCGCCGCTCCTACGGGGCGCTGACGCTGAGATACACGTCGTGGCCGCGGGAGGGCGCTGACTACAAGGGAGCTGCAGGAAGGGACGCGAGGTTTGATTCATTTTCATAGACGGAGGGATTAAAATAATAATGATAATTAAGTAGCAAGCGAATATAAAATCCAAGGCACGGTCCTAATTGGATTCAGTGACAAGACAATATCGAGTTTAATGGTGACCACAGGAGCCCGCTCTTCATTTCCTCCACAGGCTCAGCCCGATTACGTAAAAAAAGGATTTGTAGATAATTATGTGATTAGAAATTCAGAGCTGAAAATTATTTTTGTTCATTGTAAAGGAAGGCATTAAATAATTGTTTATGCTAAAGATTTCTGTTCAAGCACTTATGGACAGTTCTCAAGCTGGTGTATGTTTTTATATATATATATATATATATATATATATATATATATATATATAAATAATAAAAAAAAAAACAGAAAGAAGAGGGAAAAAAAAGAAGCATATAAATATATATATTAATAGCACATTTAGAACATACGACTGTACTGTGGGAATCTCTACCAGAGAGCAACTCTCCCTCTCTCTCTCCCCCCCCCCTCTCTCTCTCTCTCTCCCTCCCTCTCCCTCTCTCTCTCTCTGAGTGTTGGCGTGGTTCCCGGCCCATCTGCGGCCTGGCCCGTGGATTACTGTTTGTTAATGTTTCAATCAGCTGTGTGTTGAGGAATGTGGAGCTATTTAACCTGAACTTCCCCAGGTGTGCCGAGGCGCCGCTCAGTCTGGGCCCCGCCGCCCTCCCCTGCCCTTGGCACAAAGCTATCACACAAACACAATCACACACTGGCCACGCCGGGGCTGCAGCTGTGCGCATCGCACCGCAGGGAAATGGGAAAAACATTGCACCAGGGAGACAGAATAAATCTTATAACGAATCGCCTCGCCAAAGCCATTTTAACCCCTGCGGTGCCGAGGAGGAGTTGGGGGAGGGGGGGGTGTAGGCCGAAACTGATTTACACGATAACATATCGAAACACCATATTTGAATGGATGTTTTATGGAGTGAAACTAACTTTTGAATCGCGTTCATTTCATCTTGTCTTGCCTAATAAACCACTTTTATCTTTTGTTTGTTTTTATGATTCAAAGTTTAAAGTAAATGTGGAATCTCACATCCTCTTGGGACAAAAAGAAGAAAAAAAAGGTTTTGTCACGACTGGGATTTTTTTTTTTTTTTTTTTTGTAAATTGAATCCTAATTTTAATTCCAAACTGCCTCAATTTGTCAAGACCTTTAGACTTGACGATTTAACATGAGACTTCCTCTTGTAATGCGATACGGTAATGACCCATAGAGAGGCAAATTACCAATTTAACTGGCTATGAGCCATTATGTTGACCTCCAGCTTTAGTTTCATGTTACCTGGAAGACTTAACAGCTTCTTCTGGGTGTAGCCCTTTTTTTATTGACAACCACTTCGCACTCCCTTAGTACTCAAGTCAGCATCAAGATAAGCCATTCCGATGAATCCGAGTAGGCCTGCTATTAACAATAAGGCTATAACAGCCCATAACCCCCACCCCTCTCCAAGTGTCGTGTTTCACAACTTTGGTTCTAGTATTTTCCAAGAAATCAAAACTGAGACTCTCCTGGCATTTGCTGTTATACAGCAACTAATATATTTCTCTTTCTCTCTCAAACACACACACACAGACACACACACACACACACACACACACAGACACACACACACACACACACACACACACACACACACACACACACACACACACACACACACACACACACACACACACACACAGACACACACACACGATGACACCGGAGAGTTCTTGTTCAAAAATAATTGTCTTGTTTTAATAAAAACACAAATAAGGTACATTGTAAGAAAACAATATCTTCACATACTGTGGCATTGTAATATACAATACAGTTTTTGTCGCTCAGGAATCTGAGAAATTTACTTTTTTTTCCTTTCACAAAATGTTGAACATCTCTATATGGTTTACACAAGATACAAAGAGCGTAACAGAAACATTAGCTTTCTTTAGAAACTCTACAAGCAACGAGCGATGCTGGTTGCACTGAACATGTCTTGGTCCCCCGGCTAACCCAGTCTATATCTGGACTCCGCCGGTCTTCTTCCTCCTCTTCTCCTCTCAGGGCCCTCTGATGAATCGAGAGCCTTGAGAGACAGAGATCCTCGCCGCCGGAGGATGTCCACGCAACGTCATTTGTCTAGCATTGGGAGTTTGAAACGTCCCTACACAGTTCAAGGTTTATTTTTTAATAGATGTGGTCGAGAAGCCACATCAGATAGCCTTGTTCGTTCTTCGCGGTGCTCGCTATTTGGGTGATGGCGCGATGCTCCACGAGCTCTTAGCGGCACATAATCCTGTCGTCCGAGCATCCATTCTGCGGAGGGGAGAAAAAGGAAAGAGGTTGATTAGCACATCTGCTTTACATGGAGAGGAAGCAAGCCGGTGCGCAAAAACAAGCTTTACGCACGGTCGTGGCATTTTTACGCACGCGTACTGGATTTAAAAAAAAAAAAAACCACACACACACACACGTTACAGCTGACACCGAGTCCCTCTTAAGGGTTTATTCCGCAGTACATGGCAAGAGATATTTACCTCGACTGCGATGCTAGCGATCTCTGCGTTGAGGGTGGTCAGCGGTGTGCGGGTGACGCCGCTGGCGGAGTGATGGCGGCTCTTCTCCGGCTCGTCGAGCTCGACCTGCAGGTCCCAGATGTAGTCGATGACGTGCTGCAGGATCTCCACTTTGCTGGCCTTCTTGTTGGTGGGCAGGGTGGGCACGAGCTCCTTCAACTTGCTGTAGCAGCTGTTCATGTCGTGAAGGAAGGCGCTCATCTGCTCGTCCAGCAGCGGGATCTTGCACTTGGCGATGCTCAAGCTCTGCTCGGACAGGCAGCGCACCATTTCCTCGCCGCCGACCTTGCTCTTCAGGGCGCAGGTAGATCCGACAACCTTCATGATTAGTGTAGAAAGTGTAGTTTCCAAAGATGACGAGGGAATGCGATAAAGTAGTTGAGCAATGAGGCTTCTCCTCCTCGTAAGAGAGATCTTGGGCAAGTTTATGTTGACAGTTTGCAACATCCACATGGGCCAACCTCCTCGGCTTTATAGCAGAGCAGGAGTCGGGGGGGGCGTGCCAGAGCTGTGCCGTTTGAAGGAAGCAAGCCAATGAGACGGCCGCGTTTGTATTGATGGGAGCCGCCGTTATCGGATTTAATCTGTTGAGGGATGAATGGCAAATGTGTTCTTTATGGGTAATGGGAATCCAGCTGTCCGTGGCTTGGGGACTCTGCAGGTGTAGATAGCCTGGGGACAGTCAAGGGGTGGTGAATGCCTGGGTTTGCACTGTGGGAATGTGTGTGGGATGGGCCAGGATGAATGGGATGAATGGCTAATGATAATTAGGCTACCACCGTGCCCCAGATTTGCCTCTAACAATTGCTGCAGATGTGGATGACAATAGTACAGTAAAAAAAATAATAAGACAATTGATGGCATAGAGTGGCCAAACAATTCTGGGAAAAGATTCACTTTTTGTTAACTTTAATTAGTTCAGGATGATGAAGTTTGTGTAGACCCCCCCTCCGCCTCCCCCCCGCCCCCCCCACAACCTTCTTTTTTTTGAATAACAGTGTGGAATGCAGTCGCTAAAGAGATTAGCAGCTTATTCAATTTATTTGAGGACAGATTGTTGATTGTTTTAGAAAAAAAATACACTGCGCACTCATTCCCACACCACTTCTCCCAGGACAACATCTCGAAGCTTTTTCTAAAAAAGTCAAAGCTGCCCTTTATGCTCACAAACTGCACTTCTCTCGCAGCACAGACTCTCCTTTTCCTGCTGAAGGAAGCCCAGTGTGAGAGCTGCAGCTTCACGGATTCCTTCACATGTTTCTGCAGTGTGTGCTCAGCCTTGTGTGCACACTCAGATCGCATCGCTCTGTTCCGAAATCTTCCCCCCAGATTGTCCAAACAAGCCCGAGCAGACTGGCAGGCGCCAGCGCGGTGACGTCACCCATTCATCCGAGCCCGGTCAGCGGCCCGGCCCTGAGAACAAACCGGCTCCGGAGCATCACTTTAAAGCAGCGGGGTGAGATTACCGCCCAGCGCACCTGCAGAGCCAAGGCTGTCAGAGGAGGGGGAAGGCATTATGTTGTTGCCGCACTTTTACACAAAATGACTGTTGCATTCCACCACATCGCCCTCTGACGACTGTGTCCCTGCATGTGTGGTTACTTTAAAACTTTTACTTTAAAAAGTTTTTTTTTTTTTTTTTTTTTTTTTTTTTTATTTGACTCCATGCATTTTATTTGCGGTTATGTAGTTTACCCCTTTATGTCCCTCATGGCAATGTAGTATGTCAAATAGGGTGGACTACATCGTGCATCAAATTAATTTAGGTTATTTAAAGATAATTACATTATTTATTTTTTTGGAACAACAAAATGAGTAAATGCAAATCCCATTTTTATTACTTCATTTACTGGCTGGCTGACTTCAATTAAAAAAAAAAAAAGATTTTTTTTTCCTCTATAATATTGCAGCAGCTAATAAGTGGAAGAAGTATTAGTATCCCATACACAAGTAAAAGTCAAAATACTAAAATAAACTATCCTTAATTGGTATCGTTCCAAAACTTACTTCAGTAAAATTCTTAAATATTATAAGCAAAATGTGCTCAAAGGGTGAAAAGTTTCAGCCCTCATTAATTAAGACTATGGCCCCTGTCAGTGTCATATTATTGATTATTAAATTATTAGATTACTGATCTATTATGTGTGTATCGTTGCAGGTTAATGTAAAAATCTATTCTTCATATGTTGTACACTGTTGGCTAGTTTAATCCGTAGCAATACATCACATCAGAATATTTAATGTTATCAGTAACTTAAGTTATGAAATACAGTAAAAAAAAGTATAGTATTTGTCCCGTGAAATGTAATGAAGTAGAAGTATAAAGTTGCATAAAATAGAAATAATTAAGTAAAGTTTAAGAACCTCAAAATTGTAACTAAACACATTACTTGAATACATTAGTAACATTCCACCACTGTATTATACCATATGTTGTGCTTATAAGCTAAGTATTGCATTTGACTATGATTAGTAACATATCATAGTTAATAAATGCCTGTTTTTTGTTAAGAGTATCATTAATATTCAAGGTATTGAATAGACTGCCGCGCTGCACAGTTTTCATCACGTTTTAAAAGAAATTTGCATATTGAAGGAATTAAAAACAGCTTGTTCTCTTCACATTTGAACATAAATGCCATTTAAAGGGCCCCTTTTTTTTTATATCGGCACAGATGTTGTAGCAGACCCAAGATAACATCAGCAATGCTTTGCTGTCTTGTAACAAAGTTAACTACCACCGGGCTCGTTTCTTCTCGCTGTCGCAGAAGCCTGTAAAAACTTTTTAAGAAACTTTCTCCTTTTTGCCCTCTGTCTAGGTCGCAGCCACGGAGGGGAGGGGGAGCGGGGGGGGGGCAGAACATGGGAGTGGTGCAGGATTGTGGAGAGAATCTAGGCTGGAGCCACAGTGTCTGGAGCGCCCCTCCACTCCCCTCATCCAGCTTTTGTTCAGCTGCAAAAGCTATCAGCACTTCCTACTGACACCAACAATAACTCCACACAGCTGGGCCCTTTTTAGCCTGTTTACAGCACATCAAGGCGAGGGGAGAGGGAAGACAGAGGGGAGAGGCAGAGGAGGGGAGAGAAAAGTGAAACATATTAGCTCCTGATTTTAACTGACAGAATGGCAGTGCCCTCTCTCAGCTCCCCTTCCCTCCTCCATCGCTGACACACAATTCATTTCCCAGCGGACTCGTTACATGTGAGCCGATTATCACTTGGTATTTTATTGCTGTGACAGGCTACTGTTTGTGACAGTGCTGTTGCAACGTCCTGCATCCATTAAACAGCAGAAAGGCAACACGTGCCTCTTTTCTTCTTTCTTTTTTTTTTGTTGTTCAGGACATTGTGCTATATTTGTTCCAGCACACAAACCATTTCCCAGTAGCGTTTTTCAGGATAAATTGTTTTCATTTGTCGGAGAGGAAACGTATTAGTTGAAACGCCCTCTTTATCGCCACAGCAAATAGATCTACAAAAGCACACTACAGGAAGTTGCTGCAGGAATTCACTCAGAGGAAATAGGACATTCCAGTAATGCTTTCACACTTTTGCTGCTGTTATTATTGCTGTGGGGACAATAAGTAGTGTGCTTACTACTTCCTGAAACATGAAAGTGACCCAAGCACAATAATGGTAGAGGAGAATAAATGGCTCCTTAGACGGGAGGATTTTACTTCAGCGTGATTATTGAGATGCACTGATGAAAAGAAATATTGAGGAATTTGATTATGAGAGGAGAGCGCCACTTGCAAGTTTTCAACAATTTTTACTCACATGCACACAAACACTCACACGCGCACACACACACACACACACACACACACTGGCCATCTCCTCGCAGCTGTGGGATTAGTTTCCAGTTCCCTGTCACGCTCTTCCTGTTTGCTTGATAATGATCACACCTGTGTGCAGGTGTGTGGAGAGGCTCACATGGGACTGGGAGGGGTGATTGCGGTGTCGGATACAAAAAAAAAAAAGTTTGCCACACAACAACGTCACATCTCTTTCCGGCTGACTTATGAATGACCGGTGGACGTTCAGGACTCATCAGCCACAGGTACAGGTGGAGGAGGTCTGTGCTAAATGGGTGGTTGTTGTATACTGTGTGTGTGTGTCACGGCTTCTGTGGGTGTACGTTGTGTATGTTTCTGCTTGGATTCCTGGTATGTCCCGCCGTGGCCTGGCACCTCCCTGGGCAGCCCAACCTCTGTAATGACTGAGGACCGGCGGTTGGGAGTCACTTCCTGTGGGAGTCCTGGTTCAGAGATGTGTCATCAGCAGCACAGACCGGCTGGAGCCTTCGCCGCCTGTCGGGTGTTTTTCCTGTGTGCAAGCAGCAGACTGGGTGGGTGGATAGATGCCCTTCCCTGAGAGCCAGGGGCAAGTTACAGGAACACTATCTCCATCCGATAGTTGATGTGCGGTGAAGCCTCACAGAGATCCTTGAAGCCTCACAGGTGTCCTCTGCTCTGTGTCCTTGGCCCGGGAGGACTCGCAGGGACAGCTTGGTCTCTCTCTATCTCTTTCTCTCTCGCGTTTATGTGTTTGTGTGTGCATTCACCGGACCCAGAGCTCACCCCTCCTTTACACCCCTGTGGCCATCTCCCTCCGCCTGGTTCCCACACACACTATCAAAGCCCTTTAATGGCTTCTAATTAGCTCCCCATCTGCTGGTGACAGCGCACTGGTGGCATGCTAAAGCACCCATTGAGAGCATAGGCATTGTGCTCTGGAATACTTTCCACTCCAGTGGCAATTGCCTGAGAGAGAGCTTTAGTTGGGGGTGTGGGGGTGTGGGGGTGTGTGTGATGGGGGGGGTGGGATGCTGGGGTGAGGCTGGGTGAGGAGGGGGTGAGAGGGTGGAGGAGGAGGAGGAGGAGGAGGAGGGGATCTGGGTAGTGTTCTTTACAGTCAGGGGCTTGGGGGAGGGCAGGGGTGGAGGGATGCACAATGGGAGACAGTGTTACGGCTTGTTGCAAATCTAATAACGCCAGAGTCCCTTTTCCGTCCACTGGTCATCCCCCCCCCCCCCCCCATCCACCCCCCACCACCAGCAACTATTTCACAATCCCATCTCACCCCTCCCTCTACTTTTTTCACTTTAGCAACAGTTTGCCGCTGACATCACACACACAGGATGGCCGGTGAGTTACATCTGACTCTGCGCCGAGGCCCACGGTGAAACTGGCAACGCAACCTGATGAGGTACTCCATTGTTCTGAGGAGCCCCATGGCTATTGCTCCCCTCTTGGATCGAACAATAGGTGTACCTCTATAGAAACTGTAAATGTGGCCTAATGAGGCCTCTTCATTAGCAGAACCTGTCTACGTGTGAATGCGGCCTGTTTGTCAGATCCTATGAGGCCTTCTCCTCTCCAGGACTTCCAGCAGGGCCCAGGGTCCACTGGTAGCAGAAGGGGGGACCAGCTGTTCCCAGCTGGTGGCCAGAGGATGCCTATGGGGGACAGGCCTGAATGCTGCTGGCCAGCTGCCCCCTACTATAGGAGGGAGATGGAGGACAAACAAATAACTGCTCCTGGGGAACCATCAGATCAGCTCCAGCATTGTCTATCACCAGGGTTGGCTTATTTACACCCCAGACAGCCTTGTTGGACTGTATGTATATATATATATACATATGTATATATGTATATATATATGTATATTTATATATGTATATATACGCACATATCATTTAATGAAGATATAAGGTTGAGTTAATCGAGTGTATTACAAGCTGGACCACAAGCCCAGGTTGTCATCATCAACATCCAATATAAAAAGGTGAAAGGTCACCCACAAATTCCCCTGAGAGTGTTCCTGTGATTTCATCAAATCGATAAAAAGAGCAGTGAAATTAAGAGCCATGGAGATAAATACATCGTTTTTTTATACACCCCAATAGAAGTTGTATTAAGAAACTGAACCAACGTATTAAAGATGGGAACTCATTCTGGTTGTTTTAAGATTCCATGGCAACAGAATGCACTACTTTGAAATGACCATGTAGTGCCATGTATTTGTGTGTGTCTGTGTGAGAGGAATGGTCTGTCACCTAACCTCTCTGTCCATCCCACGCGCACACACACACACACACACACACACACACACACACACACACACACACACACACACACACACACACACACACACACACACACACACACACACACACACACACACACACACACACACACACGCACACACACAAACCCGCACATCCCCACAGCTGCACAGAGGCGTCCAGTCAGCACGGCCAGGGGACATGGGAGCCAAAGCCCAAAGATGCAGCATGGACAGTGGCAGCTGGGGAGCTGACAAAGCCCCATTCAGAGGGCCCAGGCCTGGGGACAATGGCTGGGCCAGGCTGAGCCCTCTCCTCCACTCTTCCACCCAAAGATTAATACTTCAGATGGGCTTCCCGGTGGCAGGCAGGGCTAAAAGGAGAGCCCTCCTGTTTGTCACTGGGCATTGTGCGAGTCGCCTGAGAACCAACCTCTTGGATGGGCTTGACAAATGAGAGCCGCCATTGACAGTGAACAGATTGGGCCTGCCACTTTTGTTTTGATTGTGGAGCGGGTATAATCAAGTTATTTGGGCCTCGGGGAGTTTTTGTTTCTCTCTCCTGATGCTCTTGACACTAAAGTCCCACCTTAACAGCCTCTGCTGGTTCAGCTGTGATCTGAGCCTGCTCAAGTTTCGCCTCCTGTTTGTTGTTTCTTTTTATGAAAGCTGTATAGGGGGCACAACAGCGAGAGGAAGTTAATTTTCATGGGTGTGGGAATCTGGCTATCTATTCATGTGCCCTACAGAAGGCAGTGCAGGTGCAACAGGTGTAGGTGTGTGTTTTCTTGTCACTGTCAATGGGCCTGCAGTGCAGACTTATTGTAATGTTTTCTATGCAGATGTCCCCTGTACACCTGTCCTGAATAATGTGTTAAAAGAACAACTCTGAGAACAGACTACAGTAACCAGAGACCCTGTTGGGTAAGGGTTGGGGGTAAACACAGGCATCTCAGGTGTAAACCCTCCCACCCCCCATCCTCTTACCTTTTCTCTCTCTCGCCGTGAGTGCAGCGCAGGTGTTTAGCCCCCAGCAAGGTAGCATTTCAGGTTAAACTGTTGGAACGCTGCCCCGCCTATAACACCGCAAACTAGAGCTGGCTCCAGAGTACACAGCGTCACATCTGCACACCTGTGCACCCTGTGTGTGTGTGTGTGTGTGTGTGTGTTTGTTTTGCTACTGTGATCACATCACATGATTTCACAACAGGAAATATTCTTCCAGAAAAAACTCGTCAGATTAGAGAGAACTCATTCACTCAGCGTGTTATATGCAAATGTAATTTTAACCACAATAGCTAAATTAAACAGACCCAACATTAATGTTCCTCCACCGAGCAACCTTTGGTTGTCTGACAAAGCAACAAGCAAGGATTGAACGTTTGTTTTCATGTGCTGTGGCTACAGTAAGGGAGACGGGGGCCATCTGCCCTGTCTGTTGTCCCGGTGTTATTGCTGTGCATCGACCAGCCATTCTCACGATAAAGGAATGTGCCCTTCTTGTAAACATGCATCGACCCCCCGCAAGAGCCACAAGCGCCATTCCCTGTTCCCTCCTCTCATCCACCCCAATCTCCATCAACCTCTTATCCAACCCCGCCCCCCCCCAGATCCCGCTACTACTAGTCCCCTCAGCCGCCCCGGGATGGACCCTCCCCTGGTTCCCATGTAGAATCGAGAGACAAACATCTAAGACAAGTGGCCTGCTTTTAACCCAGGGCCCACTTCCAGGAATCTGCTTGTGTGAAACTTCGATGCAGCAGAAGGTGCCCTACTTTTAAACGTCATTCTTCTCCCTGGGATTGTTTCAGGGGGTTTAACAAAAGGCGAAAGAGCCTGTGTGCGGGTCAGTAGGGGTGTGTGCGTATGTGCATCTAGGTTATACTCGGGTGCGTGTGTTCGCGTGCACGTCTGTGTCTATGCAACAGTGTCTATGCGTGTGTGCACGTGAGGGGAGGGCCGGAGGATTATAAAGAGGAAGTGAATGGGAAGTACACACTCAGTGACAAAATAAGAGGGGGACATTCCTTTGCTGCCCCTCCCCTCCTCCTCCCTGCTCCCTCTTTCTCTCCTCTCCCTCCACTGTGGCAGGGCCCTGGGAAAATCAAACAGGTGGTTTGGGCCTGGCAGGAAAGCTGGCTGGGCCCGGGGTGGGCAGGCCTACAGGCTGCTGGGGGCTATCAAAAGCTCTTAGGCCCAGCTTTAGGCCAGCACTCTGAATGGCCCCGGGCTTCATTATCATGTGAATTCTGGGAACTGCCCCGGGCCCCCAGTAACACCAGTGAGCTGCCCATATGGCGTTCGCTTGGCAACTAGGGAGACCCCCCCCCTCCCCTTTCCCTTCCAGTGCTACTCCTCCATTCCAGCACTCCTGATATCAAAGGAGGACAAGGAGGAGAGGGAGGCAGAGGCCCGAAGCCCCCCAGCCCCAGCCCTCTCCTGGGGGGGCTGGACCACACAGAGCAGCACTGGACAGTCCTTAGGGACCCTGGATAACACCGCTGCCCTACAGGGCACTGCAGCTAGCTGGGCCCCGGGTAGATTTAGCCATTGAATTAGCATTAAAGACAAATTCTAAAGCTGTCAATTTAGCATCAGAGCCAAAGCTTTGACAGATAAAGATGTCGGCCGCCTCTCCACTTCATACGGTCACTCCTCCTTCCACCGTACCGTTTCTCACCGAGGTACTTTGGAGGTCAAATGTTTTCTGAACAATCACTCTTAAGGCCCAGTCACACTAGGGAGTGACACAGCGAAATTCATAAGAAAAATGTTTCTTACGAATTTTGGTGACATGGTGACTTTTTGCAGGGCTAGCTGGTGAACTACTGCAGCTGGCAAGCTAACTTCTAAGCTAGCCAGCAAGTAACATGCTAGCACAGCTCAGTCACAATAGTTTGTCCTCAGGCTGTACATCCTTTTACACAGTAAGGGTTATCCTAGGAGGATAAAAGCCCTTCAAGCTTGTTAGCTTGGTTGCTAATGGGACAATACATTGACACAGATGATTCAAAAGATGCATTTGCACCACTGACTTCTGTTTCACATCTGTCTGAAAAAAACATTCCTTTTTTTTGTGGAGAAGTTTGTGACACTAAGTAAAAAGTCGTTGTTGAAACACAGCTAATAGTAAACGATAGCTTACTCCTTTTTGGACCATCTAGGTCTCCGTTTCCTCAAAGGTCAGCACTATCAAGGTGGCTTGCTTTTGGTCAACAGCGTAACATTCTGGTAAAATAACACATATGGTGTTGATTTACTTTTCCGAGATGAATTGATTTTACCCCAACATGTTGCCATTTAAATGCTGACGTGACCGGGCCTTTTGTGAGCCGCAGCAGCCAAAACGCTCACAATAAAATATGACGTCTGCAGCAATATTCTCTAGGTGTATTGACCCAAAGCATTCAAGATATTAAAAAAAAGGAAATCTCAATGAGATCCATGTGAGGTAAAAAAGCTTGTGAGTCATCTCGTTTCCCTGCATGAGGATGAGGACACTTCTGCAGAGGAGATGTCACTTAACAACCAAGCAGGAATGCTGCTCCGGCTGCTGCAGTCAGCCACCTGCGTTAGAGTGCAGCGGGGTGGGGGAGAAGGAGGAAGTGTGTGAGCGATGTGGGTTATATGTGCCACATGATCTCATGCTGATGAAGAGACTTTGGATGCCTCCAGCATTGTTCATTGTGATACTGAGGTGTGTGTTTTTTTTGTGTGTGTGTGTGTGTGTGTGTGTGTGTGTGTGTGTGTGTGTGTGTGTGTGTGTGTGTGTGTGTGTGCACGGCTGTGAGATTGGGGTGTTATCATAGATTGCATATGAGGATAATCTAGTCAGCTTACTTCACTGCTTGCACCTGTGATAAACAAGGCGAGGTATGGAAAACAGAAGAGAGGGAGGAGTGTGTGAGAGGGAGTGAGAGGTACAGGGAGAGAGAGAGAGAGAGAGGCCGAAAGAGAGCTGAAAGCATGAACTGACTTCTGAGGAACTTTTCTGGTGATTCATGCTGTTACACATGGAGTGATTCACTCCCTCTGCAGCTGTGCGGGCCACATGCGCAATATGATTTCACAACATCTTCCCTGTCCTTGGAAATTCCTTTTTTTTCATACAGCCCTCTCACCCCCTTCCCTCCTGTCAGTGTGCTGGCTGTGCTACCCTGAAAGAGAGGCAGGTGCACGACTTAGTCATTCTTTTCTTCGCCGAATGGTTTTGTGCCTCACTGAGACTTTAGATGGCTAGAAGGGCTTGACCAAAAAGCCCTGTCAGAGTCATGTGTTTATCAGGCGGACAGTAGGCCTCACAGTGCTGCTGGTGATGGTGTTGTTGTAACCACTCAACTCATCACTCCTCCCTTTCGATGTCAACACCGAGCTGGGAACATAACAGTCCGCAGAACTCCAGTGACTCAGCATTCTAGGTTTCGGCTCCTGCTTTTTGCCCTACAGTGTGTTTGTTTTACCCCTATCTTTACAGTATCACTCTCGTTCTACAGTTCGGTCAACTCCATGTCAAGTTGGGACCCAGGGGCGGGATCACACCCAGGATGACGTGTGTGTGTGTGTGTGTTGTGTGCGTGTGTGTGTGTGTGTGTCCACAGCTGCCCCCCTGACTGACTCCAGCTCTGCAGGAGCAACACAGCCAGCTTTCAGGCTGTTTACAAAAAAAACCCGGCTCACAGCAGTAAGGAAACTAAAGCCGCTTTCGCACTTGGATGCCGCAATGATGCCATGTTCAATTATCCAGGTAACATGATTGTTCCGGGTAGATTAGGCTGCGCTCACGTGAGACTTGGCATCTGCGAGGCTTTGGTTTTGTCAAAGCTTTGTTGTCGTTCCATGGTAATGCACTTCAATGCAGAAACTAAATGCCATAGGGATTGTATATTCAACTACCCTGCTCTCAGCTAAACTAAAATTCATAGCAAATGAACTTTTTTTTTGCTATGACATCCTTGTACGTGTTTCTACTGTGAATTCAGTAGGGAGGCACCAATCCAGATCTGAACTGGTCTTGTGTCGACCGTGACATGACCGTTCCAAATTAAATGTTTTTTTGTTGTCAATATCCTTCAGTCAGTGACATTCACTCAGCCACAGTAACCAAGTAATCCCTGGACTCATGTTACCTGAAATAAATAATGAAATACTCCAATGAGTTCCTTGCAGGGAGACTTACCAAAAAACAGGTATCGGATCAGTACTCGCAGTACGTGAGGCATCAGAATCCTGTTCTTCAGCTGTCTCCCACCAACATGCAAAGTTTTTGAGTTTCCTTTAACCGACTCGCTCGTAAAAAAAAAAAACATGATACCAAAGAACATCATAACTTGCTGAGTGTTCTGAAGAGTGCTTTAAAAGTGTCTCAACTGTGGTTCCAGTAACCACCTGACAAAAACAATGAAAACTACCATAAGTAAGGTTAAGTTGTAGCCTAAAGCTTTAACCCGGAACCAAGGGAGTTTTCCACATTTGATTATGGGATCTGAGGGGGTTGATTAGCATTGAACTGTGTGACCGATACTCAGTAGCTGATCATTTAATAGTGGTGATAGTGAAGCTAGTGATGTACGATAGAAATGAAAGAGAAATAGTACAAAGTTTACCAATATTACGATACTGAACCTCAATACTTTTTTTGCCGTTGGAATGCATCCATGTCATTGAGAATCAAAGGCTGGCATCAAATGTCAACAATCCTGTCTAATCTTTCACTGATCTGATACTTGATTTTGATCAAAATGTTGCCAATTGTACGCGCAATTTTAGTCTTTTTTTTAACTAAAAGGATTCTGTAGCAACACAAACGTGTTGCTACAGAATCTGAGATATCTGTAAAGTTTTGGTATCGAAACATATTGGAAGTATTGCAATTTTCAAATAATAACTAGCCCCAGTTAAGACATTAACTTTGAGATAATTTTAATTAGTAAACTAATTTAATTTGTAAACTTTAAGTAACATCTTCAAGTAAGCTCATATTCTCCTGGGTACATCAGTTAAGTAGGCGGTGTCTTTAATAATAGACCTTTAATGAATATAGCCTGTTTGATATAGATGCATAGTATCTGGTAAGAGCTATATTCATTGATTCATGAAGCATTTCAATTCCTAATCCCCCTCTCCACCCACCCACACACACACATATATATATACCTCTTATCCCGCCAAAAGAGCCAGCAGGAGAAACTGAAAGAAAAAGGAGAATGGGCCTTCGAATGGCGAGGAATGAGAGTTGAGTTGAGGAACAAGTGAGTGAGTTAGAGAATGAGAAAATGAGAGGGAGAGACAGCATGGATTCTTTTCTTTGGGGCCTTAAAGACATGTTTCCCTCAGATGTTGGCTCTTCTTCAGATGCTAATGGTTCACTCTTATTCCCAAGCTGGTCCTTAGCATAACAATGCAGTGGAAGTGAAAGAGCTAAACCTCTGCTTTCTTTAAGAAGCCAAAGCTGGGCTTTTCTTGTGGACTAACGCCCCTCTCTCTCTTTGTGCTCCCAGTGAAAGGCCTGTGGAACGCAGAGGCAAGGTGATCACAGAGTTTACTGAAAATGAGACTGAAACAACACATGGGCCCCGGCTGAAATTGCATCGGTGAAGTCATTTTAAGCCAGGAGAAATGACCAAATATAGAGCAGTGAGTTGGCTGGCCCCGAGCCAGAGTGCTCACTCTCTTGAGTATGATGACAGCGGTCATTTTGAATATTATCAGCTTTTGCTATCAAAGCTGTGCTGAATTATGTCTGTTGGAAGACTCCGACGCAAATGTTATGACTGTGTGTCTCGTGCTGACTCCAAGACGCCAGAGTCCCATCTGAAAAGCAGTTGCGAGCCTGAAGGGTTTTTGGATGAACTGCGGCCTGACCTTGATGGGGCCCTAGTAAATACTGTTGGAAGGCCCCGATAGCCTCTGATAGCAAAAGGACAACATAACGTATTCTGCTTTATCATACATCGCGGGAAAATGAACAGGATGGATTTAAAGGACATGCAGGAGGACACGAAGAGATGCGTCACACGGGCTGTGCCGAGATATGACAACTTATCCGCGTTTGCATGGAGTCAAACTGTTCCTTCTTATTATTCGTCATTCAATTCCAGAAATCTGGAGAGATCTCAAAGGGCACTTTTTGAGATGCGGTTTCAAGACTGGCTGGAATTTTACAACTGCATGTTTATGGCATGGACGCTCGTAAAAATATTGTATGCTGAAAATATATGAACATGACATCCAGTGGGAGTTCACCCGTTTAAAAGGAACAGTCTGTTCATAACGGGAATGAGTTATGATAAAGGGTCAGATTGACTTTATTGATATTGAATTACAGTGTCACAGCAGCAAATGGAAGTTCAAAAACAGATGTATAAGTAACCTAAAACACTGGAATACCATATAAAATGTGAAGTGCAAACAATAAAGGTAGTGGAATAGTTCAAAAGTGCTGGGTTGGGATGAGGTCAAAAGAATACTGGAAGAAATGAACTGATACGAGTTAAAAGGTATCGGCGCTCCAAGTGGCACGTGAACTCTAAGAAATCCAAATGAGGCTTCATCTGTTGTCCCTCGGGCATCAGGATGACAATAGTCGACTAAGTACCCCCCAATTACCAGGTTTTAACCCATTAACACCTCTGATGTTCCCCCTCTTTCTCCCACTGTCCTGGCAGCTCTCCTCCACTCCCCCTCACTCTTTATGCAGATGAGCAGTCGGCCAGGTGCAACACAGAGGAAGTTAGCACCTCCTCAGCACAGCGACACACTATTTACATGCAAAACGCCGGGCTTAGGCGGAAAATGTGTGAACACAGGTGGGCATGTGAGCGGTGGGGGCGAGCCACTAATCTGTTTGTCCTGACGCACTCTGCTTTGCCGGTATAGTGTTGAATCACAGTATTGTGTAATTAGATGACTTATGGAACACACATTTAATTTTTCGATTGTAGGAGATTGCAAGGGATATCGAGAAGCTGAAAATACGCCTCTCACGAACACAGGCCTGCATTTACTTGTGCTCAATTGGGCTTTTTGTGCTCTTTCATTTGTGTGCGTATATATGTGTGTGTGTGTGTGTGTGTGTGTGTGTGTGTGTGTGTGTGTGTGTGTGTGTGTGTGTGTGTGTGTGTGTGTGTGTGTGTGTGTAGGTTGAGAGGAAGTCGGTGGTGGCACCCAGTGTCATTTGAAGCGGAGTGCCTGGCGCCACAACATCAGGAACATCACTCCCTGGTGCCAGGCTCATTTTTTATAAGCGCTCACTAAATGACACACAGCTGGCGGCATGGAGACAGCTGTCACTGCCGTCACTACGCCCTAACTTGTCTCTCCCTCCCTCCGTGTGTCTTTCCCTCTCTTTTCCTCCTCTCTCACACTCTGGTGTTCAGCTGGGCGGCCTCCCTTCCTCCTCCCCCCTCCCTCCCTTCGGGGTCCAGACTTCGTGGAGCCGAAGCTGCAAAAACTCACTTCCTGTAGCTGGTGCTCACTTCCTCTTCTTTTAGTGGGACTTCCTGTGCTGCCTCTGTGATCAGGCCGGTCCGAGCTGACTCTCTGGGAGAGACTTCCTGATGCACAGACAGCTGGGGAGATAATCCCCTCTTTCTGCTTTTGTCAGGACTTCTGTGTCTCCAGAGGTCTTCTTTTCCCTCTGTACTGTTTTTCCCATTTACTCTGCTAAGCTGCAGGTTTATTTTTGATATGAAGCAAAGCAAATCTGATCCCCCAGAGATGGATCATCTTCTGAAAGAGCAGACCTATGAAGGACATCACAGGAAAATGAGCCTAACAGATATCACACAGCCTATTGATATCAGGCACAAAGCAGTTCATACCTGCTGAGAAAAATATCCTGCAATATTATGCCAGGCCGCCCCATCTATTAGGACTAATGTTCACCTCGCCCTCCCCTCTGGCTGCGGGTGGAGGAATGTAGTGGGTGTGGGTGTTTGGGCCCTGGTAGCGAGCAGAGACTGGCTCCGGTCGGTACGCCAAGCCTAAGAACAGGCTTCTGGGATGGGGCAGGAAGGGCAGAGCACAGACAGCCGGCGAAGGAGGACGCCTCAGTGGGTGAGCAGGGACAGGCCTACAGAGAGAAAGGGAGAAGAAGAGAGGGAAGAAGCTGAAGGAGTGTGTAGGAGAGGAAATAGTTTGGTTTAAGTCGCCTCTCTATGTGAGCTCCTGGTGTAGCCCATCCTGCAAAACATCACGCATCATCCATACATGACGTTTTATCGCTACAACATTTTTTTCTCTCTCATATTGTGCGTGTTGTCAACATATGAAGAGAATATACTTTTTTTAGTGGCAAAAGGGTCCATTTTACTTTTTTCAGCAGCATATGTTCACCTTATGCCGCGTCCTCACTGTGTGAGGAACCACTGGTGACAGCAGGGTGGCAGGTCTAGGGTCAGGCCAGATGAGAGAGGACAGCAGGGAGCAGCACCAGCCTGGGGATAGAAGGGAAGGTCCTGGGGTGCCGACCAACTCAACCTGAGGAGAGGCTACGGGCTGCTGAGAGCCAGTAGGCCACCTCAGCCCACCCCCCCTGTGCTGAAGCCAAACTGTGAGAGCCTCCTTTGAGGGACGTGGCTCACACATGGGCTCCTTGCAGACAGAACACGTTGTGTGTCAGCAGGCTCTATGCTTTGTGAAACAGACAAATGGGTTTAGTGTGTTGCTCCTCTGTTTGCACGGCGGCTCTCATGCGTTGGAGGTCCTTTCGAGGGGATCGACCTGGCGGGGGCAATAAATAGCTGGACAGAATAACTAGTGTTGTTTCACCTGAACACTCAATCTGTAGCCAAACAAGCCCAAAGCCTACCTGTTGAAGTGTACAGCTGCTTATGGTTTTAATTGCCTCAATTGACCTACACAGAGGGTATCAAGGTGTCTAAAATCTGAGCTATGCAAACAGAGCTAAAAACACTCAAGTGATACTGAACAAGTGAAGGGGCCTTGGAGACATATCAGTGTTTTGGTGCAATCTCCAGCAGTTTCACTTTCCTCCCACAAAATGACGTCAGCAGAGATGCAATCTCATTCTCAATCCATCACAGTTAGGTTGACGTCGTTTTCGGGACTCTTCCTCGGGGATGGAGGTGTGGAGGGAGAGAGGGAGGGCTGAGCAGTGGCTCCTGCCCAGGACGCGGCCTGCGGTCAGGGCATGTTGCGACGGGATCCCCCAGCTCTGCCGTGCTCTGGCCCCGGTCCGCCTGGCTCGGCCTGGCTGGCGGCTCCTCGGAGTGCTGAGTGACAGGAGAACACGGTGGCCTCTCCACACGTCCTCCACTTCCTGAGCTACTGCTGGGCTCGACAGCCCTCGGGAGCTCCACATGGCAGCAGGCTAAGTACACACACAGGAAGAGGTGACATCTGAGAGAGCAGATGCTGCAACAGTTTGTTTGTCGTCTCTTTAAACCGGTGAACGTTTTGAGAGCGTGCACCGTCTCCCTAGGCCATCTCATCACACTGGAGCATCTGCCAAATAACAATATAGAACAAACTGAAACATTGACTCAACATTATATTTCATTGCAGTAAAACACTTTCTTTGTTTTCTTTAACACTGCATGAGTAAACAAATTGCTGTCTTTGAAAAACATGGACTTTTTTTTTAAGGGATATTAAGTATTACCAAGTGCAAAGAATTCCACATTTAAGTCTAATTTTCAGTTGTGAAAACAACTGTGTCCAAAATGTGCTTATACCATGGTACATTTATCTAAAAAAGAGAGCTGCAATTTGATTATCTGCTATGCAAGACTTGTCTTTTTTGCTTCCAATCATTTAAACATGCTTGCTAATTCCATGAAAAAAAATCCAATAATGACTTCCAACACCTCCAAGGTATTACCCAGCTTAGTTCAGAATGATTTTTTTCATATGAAGGGAGATGCTTTAAGAGAGCTCAGGGATGAATGTGTAATGAGCTTGAAATAACCTAAAGCCCTTTTTTTCTCTCTTTTTCTCTTCTCTGTGTCCTCCCTCCCTCCTCCCCTCCCTGTCTTTTTTTTTTCCTCTTTTGGGAAACATGCCTTTCCCAGCTGCACAGCCCCCACAGCGCGAGGCCAGGCCAGGAGCACAGCTGGCCAGACTTGGTGGAGCCAGTCGACAGGCGCATGGAGCGCAGCCCGCCCAGGGCCCGCTTCCTTCGCAAACATGCCCAGGTGTGGGGCCTCTGAGCTGGGCTTCTGATCTCCACCAAACAGCACTGTGTGTGTGTGTGTGTGTGTGTGTGTGTGTGTGTGTGTGTGTGTGTGTGTGTGTGTGTGTGTGTGTGTGTGTGTGTAGGGAGGGACGGTGGGATGAGGGATCAAGAAGGCAAAAGGGAGGAGGAGGAGGAGGGGAGGAGAAGGAGGAGGAGGAGGAGGGGGGGGTGTCATGGTGTAGAAGGGGGTGTCCCGGCTGAAGCTGTGTCAACATTGTGTGTTAATGTGTGTGAGTATGTGCATCTGTATCTGCATGTGTTTGTGTTTCGGGAAGTGAGGGGTCACCCCCGGGGGAGACAGTGGGCAACAACAATTACTGCAGCATTGTAGCTAAATTGTGTCTGAATTGTTCGTCCCTGCCCACAGCCAGCCGGTGCCAAGAGAGAAAAGCTTAGAGTGGCTACGTAATTACTGTGCAGTGGCTCATTTGAAAGATACAACACTGCTTATTAGCATATAATGGAAAATAAATGATCACCTGCAGGATGAGTGCATACTCATTGCAAAGCTCAGAGGGCTGTTTGAAGAATGTGATTTTGTACAGATTACTGATTACCTTCCACAATATCAGACTTCTTTCTGTAAACCCTAGGTTTCTGCAAGTTCTGTTGTGCTAGTTGAGCTGCGGTCCTTAACACACTTAAACAAAAACACACTCCTGAACATATCGAGCTCAGGCCACAGAGCTCGCCTGAGTAACTTTCCCATAAATCACTTCATAAATCACTGCACAAATGTACGCTTAAATGATTTCAGATTGCCTCGTAACAATGACATTACCTGTGGTTGATTTGATATGCAGACCCATTCCTCTACCCCCAGCCCCCTTTTATTTTACTGTGTTACAACTCATGGTGACCTCACACTGGCCTGGTTGACATCCAATCCAAGCATTTAACATTATAACCAGATTCCAAGACACACGCACTCAAGGGCCTTCAGTTGCATGCATGCACACACAGGAACACCTTCCACGCTCTGCACCAGATGAAACATAGTGTAACAGGAGGCGTATGAGCTGGGGTCAGATCAGATAAGGCGAGGCCAGACAGCCTCAGATAAGCTCTTTGAACGGCTCTATCTGCAGCGTCAGGGAGACGTTCTCCCCTCCAGCCGTTTCACATGATGACTGTGGGCCAGCGGCTGCTGCTGGCCCGTTTGTGGCCTAGCCCTGCTACTAATTAACTGGGAGAGCCCTGGGCCCACTGACTGACTGCCTTGTCTCCTGCAATCCCCCCACTCAGGATTGCTCATGCATGCATACTAACAGACACTCTGGAAAAATACACACATACACACACAGACTCCTATCTGTTGTGGACCCCAGGAGGATCTTAGACGGTGAAGGTGGCCCTCTTGTGGTACAAAGCAGAGGCTGTTGAGGATAATAAGTCAGTCATGAGTAATCCTCTCAGTTGCTGTCTCACTATATAAGTTTCCTAAAAGCTAAAAAGTATGTAATAAAAAACATCCCATTTGGCTTGATTGTGGGTATTTCTACATCCTATCTCAGGCTGCAACTAACTTTTAGCCTACTTTCATAATCAAATAATTTTTACCGTAATCAGGATACGCAATTAATTGTCTAGTCCAGTGATCCCAACCAGGGTTACGTGTACCGTAACACTACGGGTTGCAATTGAGACTGCCAGTTGGTAAGCGAGCAGGGAAGTCTAAACTGTCAAACATAATGAATAAACAGTTCAAATTATTAGTCAAAAATAATAGATGAACAGTTGAAACTGATAGCAAAAATGATTGGACAAATGGTCAAATAGTTAGCTTAAATAATGGATAAACAGTTCAAGTAGTTAGTTCAAAGTATTAGATAAACTGTTGAAACTGCATCTGGATGGTTAACTTGAATAGTTAGTTTAAAAACAATTGAATCACTAAAAGTATCAGATAGATCAAAAATCTAATGATAGGTGGTTGAAATAGCTAAAAGTGCTGGATATCGAGGGTTAACAGTTGAAACAGATAGCTTAAAGTAGCCTACTGAATAAATTAATATCTAAAAGCTTCCATCCATCTTACTGAAAGCAATTTCAGCGGTTGAAATAGCTTCAAGTTAGCTTAAGCTAGCAAAATGTATTGTATGCGTGGTTCAATAATTAGCTTACCTAAGTAATGAAATAAATCAATAGCCAGAAGTATGAAATTAAAAGGCTATATCGCTAAAAGTGATAAATATTGAGGTACTGGATTAGCAGTTGAAATACTTAATTAAATACTAGCTAAAAGTACTGGATAAATGAAAAAGCTAAAAGCGAAGCTATTTCAATGGTCGAAAGGGTTGAAAGTTAGCGAGTGTTAGCTAAAAGTAATGCCAGTAGTACAAATGCAAACTTGGCCAAACTGACCTAAATATTGATAGTCAAGTTGTTTGAAAAAATATTATATATTATATATATATATAATATCACCTTTTTCTTAATCAGTTGTGTAAATAACATCCACCTTTAAATCAATGCTATTGAGCTTGGGGGGAGTTTTTCTGGTCACCTGACAAAAAAGGTTGGGTACCATTGGTTTTATTGGATCATATTTTCCCACAGCTCTTGATAAATGACACATTTATTTCCTGTCAATTAATCGACGAATCACTTCGGCACTGCTACTAATTCATAAACATCCCACTCTTTTTCATTTCTGTGTTTCATCATCTCAAGGCATACTGTAGGTTTTAACCAAACAACATTGGCTACAAATCTCACAGTACTCATGTCTTTGAGTCTTGTACAATTCATTGTGTAATGTAAGCTTCTGATGACAGTCCAGTCGGAGGCCTGTGTTGTGTTTTAGCAGCGTTCCCCTCCCGAGGTGCAGAGGTTGAAGCCCAGTTAACCTCACATGTCCAAGAGCATTCCAATGGCTGTCAGCTGTTTTATCCTGCAGCGTCCCATACGGGGTCTGGGCCTTGATGCTGGGAAACCTCCCACCGAATCCCAACGACAAGGAACAACACAATCAAGATGTTTAAACAACTGCAAAGTGCACACACACACACCAGTCAAACACACACACTCACTCACATGTGGACGCAGGAGGAGGCTGTGTGAGTGCTGCTGCTACTATAATCTCACCATGAGCAAGCGTAGGTATGTTTAAGGGGATCAGCTGGGATGTGTGTGGGTGTGTGTGTGAATAGGTGTATTTGTGTGTTTCAGTTCCTGTGTTTGTGTCTACTGGTTGGACAAAAAATGGTGGCTTGCTCACCTGTTCACACACAGGAGACAGAAGGGGAGGTCGCCTCTTTTCACAGGGCCACAGTCACGGCTGAGTGTACACGCACACAAACACACACACACACACACAAACACATACACGGACCTCCGCATTTTTTTCCCCTCCGCTCACCTGTTTGTTCAGAGGATGTCTGCAGCCGGATCAACTTAAACACCGCTCCAATGTTTCCACGCTACCTGTTTGAACAGCTGAGTGAAGCGTTGACTTTAGCACTTTGCACAATAGCACGGGATTGGTTTGGAAACACACACAGGCCTTCACCTCCATGTGCTCACTTCTGCTCGCATGGACTTGGATGTGTTAAACGCTGCACAGTGACCCACTGAAAGACTCGCTCCCCCCTCCCTTTAAAATAGCTCACTCTGGTCTGACGGAGTACAATAAGAAATCTGGTTTTAAGTGCATGTTTGTGGTCTGCATTACTTACTATATATGGGACGGGCCTCCCAGTCCAACATCTAATTATGTGTTGAGCACTGATGGGAAAGGATCATACACACACGCACACGCACACGCACACGCACACGCACACGCACACGCACACACACACTCACATCCAGCAGGAATCTGTAATTGTGTGAATGTTCTCTGTGGATGTTGGAGTGGATGTGAAGGCTGGGAAGCAGTGTGTGCTATTGAAGGCATGCCCTGGTGCCAGTGAGACTAGGGAGCGGAGCAGCAGACGAGCTGTGGTGGATCTAAATGAGGAGAGACGGCAGCATTTATGACACCGAGCTGCATTCCTCTGTGATCTATAGGCAGCCGTACCCTGATGCTGTGCCTCATCTGCATTTATAGGAACACTTACACATGCATGCAAACACGCACTTAAGAAAACAAGACGCTGAAAAAAAAGAATGTGTACAAGGAAAATTATGGTAATTCTTAAAACGTGGAGCCTATTCTATCTCATATAGGCAGTGAGGGAGACTATTACAGGCTTAACGCGGCACAGTGGGCTCGTCGGCGTCCGTCTGTCGCTGGCCGGCCCGTTTTGGGGGTCCGGGCGGAGGGGTTTTGTGGCTGCGGTGCTGCCTGAGGCCTGGCGTGGCTGATTTACAGGCGGCGTGGGGACATGTGCCGGGGATACTCCCAGAGCAGCCTGGTGGGGGCCAAAACAGCCACACTGCTGCTGCCTGCACATCTGGAGTCTAGACTGAGTGGCTCTGCCGAGCGCCTCACTCCCTCCCTTCTTCCACATCCATCCATCCATCCCTCTGCCTCAGCTGCTGTGTCTCCTCCCTCCCTCCCTCCCTCCTTCCTTCCCTCCTCCCTCCCTCCTCCATCCACTGTTTGCGTAGCTGCCGGGGCTCAATTGAAATTTAAGATCAGCTCTCACTTTTTCCTCTCTCCCACTCACTTTTCCTTCACCCTTGTCTCCCTCTTTCTCTTCTCTCTCCTTCTTGCCCAACCTCCCAACACATCTGATGAAGGACAAAGTAGTCAGAGAAAAAGAAGAAGAAGAGAAAAAAAGAGAGCGCGTCATGGAGCGCATGTGGAAGACATCATAGAGGGGATTGTTATTCCTCTCCCTCTGAAAGCCAGAGCCTAAGTGTTCACAGGGGGACCCTCCAGTGATCTTTCAAGAAAATGGTGGATCAGGCTTTTGAGCCAAAGAGCGGTCATATAAACAGATTGGCTCTGACATTCATAATAAACAGCACTGCGATAAACATGATACCTCACACACTCGCTCTCTTACACACAGCCGTGTTTTAATGGTGGCTCCTGTTGGTTGCTGTCAAGAAAAATGTTCCTTGTTCCGCTGAAGACCGTGTAAAGGTGACGACTCCTGTCCGAACCCACACTCCTGCTCTTCATCCTCGCCTCGCACACATCTCCTCTCACCATTAATCTCTCCCTCTCTCTATCGCACAGACAGTGAGATAAAGCTGCTAATGCTGATGTCGATTTTTTTTCTTCCCCCCTCCGCTTTCTCACATATACATCACATAAGGCAGAACTCATTACCTTTGTATGGCACCCCTTAATGTGTAAACAGAGACATGTGTGTTATCTCTCATTACACCGACGTGATGGATGAAACACTCAGCTCCATGAGATAAATATGTTTCGGTGGGTCAGATGGTCTTGGGAGGCAGTTGGGAACTTCTACGTTCTAGCTGAGACATGAATTGTTATGCAAATCATCCATTGTGCCTGACAGTGGCTGCTTTCAATTTTATAACTGCTCCCTCAGTAAACAGCACATGCATCAGGGTTTCCCCTTGGCACATGAGCACAAGCACAATAGTGTCTCCCTCTTAAGCAGTGGAAAGTTGTTGGAGAAACAACTCCTGTCGGTATAGCCAGAGAAGCAGCGTCAGTGTAATTTAATGCAGACAAACAGGGGCCTTTTCTTTTTTTTTCCATGTTGCCTGATTTCCTCTCCCAGTAATGAACATGAGCCTTTTTTTTTTTCTTTTTTTTTTACTGCCGTGTTCACCCTATCACATTCACACCGTGTCATACTCTGCGGGATAAATGGCTGCGTTCAACTTTCTGGTGTTAAACAGGTCGTAAAAGGCGGCTACATGATACCCTTCCAACAAGGCCTGAACCTGTGAGGCTGCTCGCCTGCCTGTCGCCTGCCTGACTCCCTCCTCCCCTCAAATGGAACAAATTATCCATTTACTTGGGTAAAACAAAATGTTCATTTAAAAGAGAAAGAAGTACAGAAGGACAGCGAACATCTGGACAACACTGGTTGCTGTTTGCCTTCTCTGGGAGCCATTAGGACAAACAGTGTTCCTGCTCTGTCACTCTCACGTTTCACCTTCCACGTCCTCTCACCATCTGTGTCAGCTCTGGTTCCCACCCTTGTTTTCCGTCACAGGGCAGATACTGAGGGTGAGAGAGGGGAGAAAGACACCAGATACAACAGAGGGAGGGAGTTTTTTTTTTGCGAAAGTCAAAGAGAACAAGTAGTCCCAAGTGATAGAGGTGACCTATCACTCGGGGCTTCCGATTACAGGTGCAGACCGTCTGCGCGGCTCTCACCTGCACTGAGGCCCCCGGGGGCTTGAGTATCACGCGTGACAAAGGTCGCGGCGACAGGTTTTTCTCCACTGTCCTGCTCTGCGAGAGCCACACCGCTCAAAGGTTCTCCTCGAGCACCGACCTGACCTGGTTGAACAAAAAGGTGCTCTCCACTGACGCAATAAAATACCTTCCATTGTTCTATTTTTTTGACCTTTCCAAACAATACAGCAGGGGTCATAGTTTTTTCCCTATTGACAGACACAAATAAAGCTTAATGCCAAGCGATTTACTGCAAACCGGACTGAGAAGCAGCTGAGCGTATTTTTTTAATTAAATTTGTTCAAGATTAGGTGCTGAATCATATTGCAGTTGCACAATAAATGTCCAAGAAAGAAGAGCGTGTTCTACTTATGAGTCAAGAAAAGTTTTGGTGTCCTGTTTTTGCAATAAGCAACCTGGCTGGCTGGCTGGGCGTGGAGAGCATGTACCGTTGGGGTATGTTGAGACGTGCAGATTAGAACAATATTGTGTGTGAATCATCGGGCTGACTAGGGCAACACCACTGTCAACAAACGCCTGCCAAGCGCCCCGCTGGGAGAGGCTCAACAGCCGAGGTGGTGCGCCCGCGTTGGTATTAGCTGTGCTTGAGAGTTAGGTAAACACCGGCTTAACGTGTTATCAGGAGGCTTAGAATAAACTCTGACTGGTGATAAAGTCAGGCATAAAGAAAAGCAATCAGACCGCTGCAGTAGGTGAGAAGTGCTGTGTATATGATCTGGCTGCTGATAAAGGGGTGGTGACGAAGTTATAAAGAAAGGTGTGAGGAAAAGCAATTACACAGCCGTGGTGGGGGAGAATAGCTGCGTGTATCGACTGCCTGATTCGACGAAATCAACAAATACCGATTCATGTAAATGACGTGTTCATCGATTCATTCCCCTGAAACCTCCCCGAAAAGTGACTCTATGCAACGTTTGTAAATTAACAAATGCAATGATAAATTCTAAAGCGAATAAATGCACCGTCACTTCGGTACACTCACTGGTTTGGCTACTATACCGCCTCAGTTGTTCTGGTATGACCGGTGTCTTATGGGGGGCGAATGTAAGCACACTTTAAATGCATATTGCTGAGTTACTGACATTACTGAGTGAGCTGACTCACTTTATCTCTTCCGCCGAATTCAAATTGTTGAGTCATAAAACACTCACCATCTCTCACCATTAGGCATGTTTGTTTTTTCAATGGATGAATCAAAAGAACAGGATATCAAACTCAACGGGGGGGCATTTACATTGTTCCAAATAAAGTTGCTCACTCAGCACATATGTTCACTCCCTTCACAGTTTGCTTCTGCTGTTTCTGCTCCACGGCATAATATGCGTGGAGCCCGTTTGTTTCACTTTACATTGACGCAATGTCACATTCATAGAAAATTGCTGTTTTTCAAAGGCTCAACCTTTAGAGGTTCAAATGTAATGATACAAAGAGTAATGCTTGGCTTAATTTGCAGTTTGACTTGTATTGTGAACAGTTTTACAGTCTTTTTAATGATGATGGACTACAGGGGAAACACTGCTGTTGCCATAAGGGATTTCACAGTTGCAGTACCGTGAGTGGCCACTGGTGCAGGTTGACAACAAGGCCGGCTGGTGACACTATATTCAGCTCTCTTAATGCATCCAGGGTTGTTTCCTGCTCTTGGTCCCAATCCATTCGCTCTTAGTCAGCTCAGCTAATCATGACCTCTTTAATTCAACTGATTGTGAAGACAACCTGGTAAAAAATGAAGGGAAACTGAATGTGATATTATCTTGCTCTTCAGCAAAAGTTACAGGGAGTTGCTTTGATGTCACATCACATCGTATTCCGTGTCTTCACTGAAGCTATATCTCACTTTGCTGACGGAAAATCCAGATACAGTGTTTTTTTTATGGCTGCAATCTTACACCCAATGGAAAATTCCACTGGTGAGCCGAGCTTTACATAACTACAGATGGACAGGCGGATACACCAAAGGTCTACTATCTGTGGGGTGAAAATGAATAATTATACTGTCTATCAAAGGCTGTATTGGGACTGAACGTGGGAGTTGAAATGAAATGTAAGAGTGGTGTCAGCCGTCATGCCCTTTCAGATAGAACCAGACCAGAACAGTCTCAAAACAAAGATAATTGTTCCAAAAATCTGAGCTGGGAGTGTCTTTGCATGTGTGTGCGTGTGTGTGTGTGTCTGTGTGTGTGTCTGCCAAACAGTCACAGTGACTGTGTAAAGTGCTTTATTGTGCCTCACCTCCAGTTGTAAACTTCTCCAGTGTGTTAACCTGGTTTGTAACAAACTGCCTTGAGAGGGTTTTTTTACGACTGTGTTGTGGCGTCCTGAACGCTCCGGCTGTCTGTGGGTGGCACTTACCCTTTCACTCAAATTCTTTTCTCCATGGCTGTAATTTTCGCTTTTCCTCGTGGTTGGGCTCTTGTTACATGTTGATTCTCTCGTTTCAACGCTTGAACTGAAACGATGCATCCATGTGTGTGTGTGTATCATCATGTCCCCCAGCTGTTGTTGTCATCGGTGATCTCGACGTGCCTGTGAACTAAAAACCATTGCTAGGAGACACTTAGCAAGCTCTCAGTAATGCCTGTAATAACAGCTCTGCAGGTAATCACACCAACATTTCTCAGAGACATATTTAAACAGATTATGGGCTCCTCTTCCTGGGTTGTAAAGGCTGTTGTGTCATCTGTTGAGGCTCGACCACGAGATCGAGAAAAATAGAAATAGTGAAGCCATCATTTTGGTCCCCATGGTCACAGTCGTTTTCGAGACTTGAAAAAGGGAACTGTTAAGGTTGAGCTTGTAGTTCAGATGAGATACTGTTCACGTGCACGAGGCCTCTCTCCCAGGAGCTCAGGGCCTCTGGGAAATAATGAAAAATAAACACACAGCCTTGATGTTGACTCAGAGAGAAGTGATCCACAGGTTATTACTGCACTCCTCTCTCTCCTGCTCTCCCATGGCTCTTGGATGAGTTTATGTAATCTAACCCCCCCACCCCCCCGCCTTGGCCTCCTGGGCAATAGCTGTCCGATGCTGCTGTCATGTCTCATTTACACCTATTGCGTTGCAGCTGTAATGGATAGATGGAAGGTGTTTATGATCCAAATCTTCTTGAACGGAGATTTCTCACTTACAATTGGGGTCGATTTAGTTAATCTCATCAGTGCGTGTCATAAACGGAAGCAGCAATTCCCTCTCCATTCATTGAGGTTATAGACTCCTGTTTTCCAATGTTTTCATAAAAAAAAAAAACTTCCTGATAGTTTGAAAGAGAACTGAAGGAGTTTCCTGATAAATCCAAATTGTGTAGTCTTTTGTTTCTTTTTACCTAAAATATGATGCAACTATGGATGAACCAGAGACCCTTAAAGTCATATATAAATAAAGTTCCAGCCCCAATGTTTGCTTTATATCCTCAATTTGTGTTTAACTACTTGTATAAAGTGCAAGAAGATGCAAAGTAAGGGGAATTCAAGGCATTAAATGACAACATTGAGACCCGGTGAGTGCACAGATAAAGAGATAATGAAAGAAATTTAAAGATCTTTTGTAGAGGATGTTTGCCCCCTGATGTGTACATTTATTTTTATTTTCCTTCCAATAAAAGATGAGTCTATATATTGATACCCTACATAAATCTATAACTATGACATTTGTAATTAGGGTATCCATAGCCTTACAGAGGCAGTCGGTTGATACATCTGATGTTATTATTAGATGAGCCTACACACCACAAATCCATAAAATCACATCCAGAATCAGTCAACTCAGCACAAAGAAGCTGTCACATCCTTCAGAGGAAAAACCTTTTTACATGACTGGCTCTAGTTTTTTCATTTTAGGTGGCAGGACAGAGGGAAATGTGTCAATGTATCTGTGTGTCTGCCTGCTTGGACTACTTGTGAAAATAATCCAAACTGGTGGCGCCCTCTTGTGTGTCAAATGGGCAGGTGACAATAATAGAAAGACTGCCAGTGGTTTATTTCATTCGAGATGTCTATTATTTTACAGCTAATATGCTCATGTCCATGCCACATGACACAACAGAAATTGCTCATGTAAAAACCCTACACTGACAGACCACTCAAAGTAGCCCGGCTACACCTGCGACCGGATAACAACTCGCATATCAATGCGCTGACTGAGACAGTTAGCCTGGCCCTGCTTTTTGCTCGACGACCTCGACTTTGGAGTCAACAAACATTGACTAAACTTGTGTAAAACCCTCCATTTACACGTCCCGTCTTTGGTCAGCCACTTATTATTTGTTATTGCAGTTCTACTGGTTTCATTAACTCATGAGCGTTGTTGTAGACAACGTTAACAGCCGCTAGAGGTCGCTGTGATTCAGTGCTGTGGCCCGGAGCGGAGAGAGGAGACACGCGCAGTAAGTTAGACAGAGGAGAGCACAGGCGCGGGAATTTGTCTTTATTAATGACTTGCCAAGCACCTCGCGTGTCATGGTTTTTACGTGAAACGGTTTCAAAATGTCCACAATGTCAAAGAAAATGTAGGGCTAAACGTGTATCAGACAGCTTTATAGTGACCACCAGTTAGCCTTAAAACACCTGTAAACTAAAACAACAACAAAAAAGGCTATTCGTGCAACGTCAGTGTCTTTAATAGAATGACACTCGATTCACAATATTCATGCAATTTTCGAAAGGTCAAATCAAATGAAAACAAGGATTCACTTGTAACAGATGCATACACGTATAGTTTGTATGATAAGCCTCAGGCGGTCTGTTACACTGACACACACTGAATCCAAGTGTTTGCAGTTACAGTGTCATGAATGCAGAGGCACTTTCATCAGACTGTAAGTCTGTGAATTTGATATTAATAGACCGTGAGTGATGTTTGCCGATTCAATAGACGGAATGAATTATAGATGATATGTGCTGGAAAAATATTTCTCTAATCTCTGAACAAAACATTAGAGACCTCAAGAGCTGCAGTAGCCTCAGCTTCTTCCAGTCTGCCCAGAGACATGCAGCCAGGAAGAAGGAGACAGGCTGTCTGTCATAAAGTGCTCCTGTCTGTCTGTCTGTGTGTCTGTCTGTCTGTCACACACGGACACATGCACACACACAGATCAGTGGTATATGGCTCGGGCCAGTTGTCAGGTGTATTTGGGACATCTGTGTCTCAGTGTGGCTCTCACAGTAAGGTCATTCCCTCATTGAATTATACTCTGTTATTCTTTTATTATAGATATCCTGATGACAAACGCTGGAGGGAAGCAGCTCTGTCTGACGCAGATCTCAGTCTCGACCAGGGAGCAACCGAAAGCTGTGCTGCAGAAGTCATCCGCATGCAAGGTAGGAAAGCACTGATTTCTGGAGGCCATATTGGTAGTTTACTTAAGTAACAGTTGCAACACATCAATGTAAAAATACAGCCTTTTCAAGTCCTGTATCCAAATTGTGTACTGACCACGTGTACTTAAGAAAAAGTACAGGTGTATTAGCAGGGAAATTGGAGGGGGGAGTATTCATCATGAGTAATGACCCTTTATAATATTGCATCACATTTACTTTTTTTGTTTTTTTATATATACTTAGAGTCTTCTGCAAACCTACCTTTAACCACAAAATGTCAGATTCTTTGGTGTAATTGGTTTAAAAACAAATGGAATAGATAGCTGTGCAAGCTGAAAACACTCAATTAAAGTTCCAGGAGCAGAAAGGTGTATCTAAGTTCAGTACTCACAAAACCTTTCCACCCCGTGTACTGTCAACATGTCCCAAATCCTTACTACATATTATTTATATTCAGTGTGTACAACATACTAAGACAAAATACATTTTGTAATGACAGGAAATTAACTTCAGAAATGATTTCTTAAGATTTGAAACTTAACTTTGTAGTTTTCAAAGTTCTTATCTAGCTGTTTTTCTCCAGCTGTGAATAGATCCTCCCCTTTTTCTGTGGAAGATTAGTATCCATCAACAGCACACTCAACCATTGGCTGCGGTCAAAAAGTATTTTTTGCTTAGAAAGGTTCCCAAGTGGCAGCCAGCCTCCTTTAGCATAGGAAACACTGGACGTTCCTTTAGAAAGGAAAGGACATAACGCCGTCCCACAATTCATTGTGGCAGCAACATTTAAAACGACGCACCATTCGGCCGTACATGAAAACAAACAATATGCCCATCTTGCGTTATTGACATTATTAGTGACTATTTTTCGAGTAACAAATGATGAGTAAAAAACAAAACAAGAATAACAAATAAAAAGAACAGTAAACATAGCAAACTGTCAATAAACTAATTATCTCCTACACTACCTACCACATCTATAATCAACACAAATAAATATTTCAAGGAGTAGGAAGAAGTACACGTCTATATGGTCCTACTCTGTCTCCATAACTCTCAAACAATTAACACAATATTTATCATGTCAACTTCTGTGACTGGTAGCCTATATCCGTTTTTTCAATACCAATTCCAACTCTGGTAATGAAGTAACATTTTTCATTGCGTTGTCCTCGTTCGAGATAAGATAATCCTTTATTAGTCCCACGGAGGGGAAATGAGCAGCGTTAGAGTCGCTGAGGGGATAGTGCAATAACAAGAAGCCTCAGTTAAAAAAATAAATAAAAAAGGCCTATAAAAAATTGGCTAATTAAACTGTAAAAAAAGCCCAATATAATAAGTAGACAGACTGAAGGGTTGAATTCACATTATTGCACGTAGGAAATGTTGATATTGAACAGTGTAATTGATATTGCACATGAGTGAATTGTCATGTCTTGGTATGTGCGGTCTCCTGGGAGCAGTGTTGATTGTAGAGTGTGACAGCAGCAGGAAGGAAGGAGCTGCGGCATGTCTCCTTCACACACCGCGGGCGAAGCAGTCTGCTGTCACTGAGGGAGCTGTTTATATAAGCTGCATGAAGCAGCGCAATAAGAACATACATGGCAAAGTGTAAGAGGGGCTTTCTGGAGGCCATCTTTGGTGCGTTGACATTTCACTATGTCGCTTACTGTTATGTCAAAATGAGGTAGCTTAGTGTGTGCAGCTGGATTCTCTGAGCGCCGCCGCCGTCTTTTCCTAAATGCTTATGGATTTCCCTTCATGTCTTTCCTTTGACCTCATGACGTTTCCCATCAAAGTCAAGGACAAGTGGTCATGAAAAGGCATTAGGACGTCATTTTGGGACTTTTCGATCGCAGCCGTTGACTGTATTTAGTATGGTTACTGTCTGGTTTGAGTATTGGCTACTTTATTATGTGACTTTTTCCAGTGTGAACACATATAAGTGCTCAGAAATCTGCTTATAGAATTAGTATGTATTATGGACTGGGACACGCCATGTTACTATAAATCACAATTAGTTAATTCAATTCAATGCAGTTCAATTACATTTACTTTGTATAGCCCAAAATCACGAATCTCAAATTTGCCTCAGAGGGCTTTACAACATCTGACATCCTCTGTCCCGGGACATGAACTACTTTGATAAGTCACAGTAGGAAAAGCACATGTGCATGTACATACAATCCATGGGTGTAAATAATAAGATGAACAATGTCTGAATCCTGTTAGTACAGTGCTGTGGCTTACTGGGAAACTTAAAACAAACATATTGTTCACAATATCAGTAGCCATAGGAGTATTTATCCTCATTCAACATTACTGTGAAAAAGGTGAAATTACTAATACCACTCTGTGAAAATACTCCACTACAAGTAAAAGCCCTATTAAATATGATGTCATGATGTCTTTGTATGCTGTTGGGTAGTTAAATCTACAGCAATTAATCATTTTCGAAAAGGTCATCATATGTTTGTAGTCAACGTTTCATGAGCTCAGAAAAACAGCCCTGTATTCAGCTTTGTGACGATGCATTTTCCAGCTGATCCAAGAGGGTTTTTTAAATAATATTTTTTTGGCTTAAGAGGTAGCAGAATTTGATCAACCCATGAAGGAACACACAATCAGCAAATTTGGAGATACATGACAGGATGGGGGATGAAAGATCCGGGTCATTTTATACTCGGAAGTCAAACTTCTTTTGGTTTATGAGCCAATGAGCAACCTTCATAGCAACTATGTATCCAGTTCTCGTTATACATCCATGGATGGCACAGAGAGGCGACTGTTGGGTCAAAACAACAATGGCGGCCGCCTGAAGCGTAGACGCTGCAATGGCATCAGTTGTATCAGAACTTGAGAGCATCTCTTCATTGAAAAGATTGACGCTGAAGGCTTTTCCTGATGGAAAAGACGTTTTTTCTCTCTTCTCCCGGCTGGCGTCGGTAAGAGTTTGATTGACCGGTTGTTCATCCAATCACCTGCCACATATTATTTTGTGTCTGCCCTTTAACAAACGGCTTCCAATCACGGCTCCTCAGATGGTTGTGTGTAACAAACCCTCTGGCGGGTCGGGTTAACACACACCTCCCCTGTCGCCAGAGGTTGCAAATTAATTGATGGATGTTGGATGTCATGATATTATTGATTGAAAACACTTCAATTTTTCAAGGAGGAAAGTGTGGATATTGTGTTTGAAAATACTAAGATTTTTATTTTTATTTTGCATATATTATTAAATACATGCAAAATATGACTGGGGATGTGATCTAAAAGGGTATAAAAAGAAGAATAAAAAAAGTCCTTTTTCATTTCATCTTGACTTTAAGTATATTCGTGTCACCTCATCTCTGCAGTAGAGTTGTCTTGTGCACAAGGTGGCTTCTCTCTGCTGGTGGGCCTTTGTCTCCCACCCAGTCCCCTCCTATCCATCCATCTGTGCTCTTTGCTCGCTGACTCTGCCTCTCCTCCGAGTGTGTTCCAGCCATATTGTGGTTTGAAATGTTTCTGCCTCTAATGAGCCAATTGTTCTTGTGTTTTGCTCCCCTCGGGGAGCGTTGTGTAGTTAACAACATTCGGCTCACAACCATTTTAAAACACATTCAGTGCACCGGGGAGGGATTGGGGCCAGCAAAACAATAACGCCTTGGAGCATGTACAAAATGAAAAATGTGTTAATGACAAGTCGCGCTCGCGAAGTGACAGAGCATTCTTTTCCTGTCAATTAGACCTTGGTTATTCAAAAGCAATTTGAAACTCCCCGCAGAGTAAAATGTGTGCCGTCTCCCAGGCCTTAGTGTATGATTGTTCATGTGATGTATTCATTCCATTTCTTTGTGTGTGTCCTACTTTGAGGCATAGAAATTGTATTAAGGTTAGAGACGAGGCACAGTGCTCTATCCACATGGTGTTTCTTCAAGAAAAGAGGAAAAAGTGTCGTTCTATTTTGAGGTGTGTGTGTGTGTGTTTCTTTCTGCGTGCGCTCATGGCCGTGAACAAGGGGTATTGATACAGCTGGCATTCAAGACCCTGATTAATTGCCATGGCATTTGGCTGTTCACTGTAAATGCCATATCCCATGCTGAGTGCTTGGTTAATAGATGGCTGCCCATTGCAGGCCTGGCATCGGCCTTTCCTTTCTTTCCTCTCCCTCTGCCCTTCTTTCCTCCTCTCTTTCCTCTGCCCTCTCCTCCGCCGCTGCCTCAAGAAAAGGTTAGCGGCGCTTTATCAGCGGGAGTGAGTGGAATGATCCCATACAGATCAGATGTCCGTGCCCCGGGCAGTTTTGTCCAAAGAGGGCTCGCCGTACAAAGAGTCGGCCCCCTCTCACTTTGCTGGCAGCACCGATTCAAAAGTATCTTCAGATTGCGTCCTCTCCCTCATTCACTTTAATCTACAGTAAATGTGTTATGACAAGAGCTGGGAGAGCACTCTACCTTCAAGTGTGTATACCCCGAAGACCCAATTTCGGCTTGTCTCTACATCTCTTAAAAAAAAAAAGAAAAAAGAAAGATATGAAGAATTAGCTTTCACCCCCAAGTGGATTAGTTTGCTCTATCTTAATGAGGTTTGCCATGTCAGAGGGAACAGTTCAGAGCCTGCATGCTAAACAGACTGAAATTGGAATAGAGTATTAGCTCCTTAACTGCAAAAATACCTTCTCTCTCCAGCTCTAATTCCAACACTGCCACGCAATTACCCTTATACTCAATTTAATATTGTCACTTCCAAATGGGAATAGAAGACAAGCAGAGGAGAAATCATCCTGTTTAGTTTTTTTTTTCCTTATGGAAAAGTAATTCTAAAATCTAATTAACTGAGGAAAAAAAACATGTCACCGGTTTGACTGGAAACATCCAACGCAGTTATGCAAATGCCCCTAAGTATTGTAGAATGGGATTTGATGGAATCTCATTCTGGATGGTGCCGGGCCAGATAGAGAGCTCACCCAGCCGTATCTGAGTGGAGGCAAACAGGAAACGATGAGCCTGATAATTTATTGTGTTGGTATTTGTCCTGTTTGACTTGAGACAGCTCATTAAGAGGCGAGGTGTCACCCAGCAGGACAGAAGGACAGACAGGAGCATTTCTCTAATGGGTTTTCCTCTCCTCTGTCTGCATCAGCTCTTTTCTGCCTTTTTGCGTTGCTGGCTTAATCTCTGACTTTTTTTAATATGAGGTGCCAAACAAGATTTTACACAGTTCATCATTTTTCTCGTCACAGGGGAGAGGGAGATGCTATTGCCTCCTCCCACTTGTCTTTCAGTCTGCTTACAGTGCTGTTTCAGGGCAGCCACGGAGAGATGGCCAAAGGGCTGAGATGAGGAGAGGAGGTGTGGCTTACATTATTTTTTTCGGAAACGGTGGAGAGACGACGTGGTCGGCTGTGTTGTGACGGTCTGTTGTACAGGAGTCCTTCTGCTGGTGTCCCTTTGGCAGAGAGGGGTCCACATGCTGCACAGAGTGCTAAAAACTCCATTACCATTTGTCTCCCCAGAACACACTCAATTAACTGACCCGAGTCTAATCCTAATCACAAACCACAAACTACCTCCTACACAAAACCTCCTCACTGAAGAGAGTTTTTTTTTGTGAAGCTGGGTGTTATGGCCTCAAAATAAAATCTCAGATTTCTTTAAATCACATCAAAAAGACAATGGAATTCTTAACTTTCTCTTAAAAATAAATAAAAGATGCCTATTTGATAAAAAAAAAAAGTATTCTGTCTAAGGCTGGGCGATAATAATAATAATTTAATAATGTATCGTCTTTAAATGGAATCATATCGTGATGCATGCTGGTCTCATCCAGCATTCACAGTTACACCTACGAAAAATAATGCAACGTAATAATAAAATCGTAGACATCCCACGATATAATTCCGTAACGTTATGCGCGTAATAATGAACGAGGAAGTATAAAGGCCGCTAAAGCGCACCTCGGGTGGGAGGGGAGGTGGAGAGGTCCAACACACACCGATCTTTCAGCCGCTCGCTCTTGCTTCCCCGAATTAAAAAACGAGAAGTCAATGTTGATATTTTTGTCACGTAATTTGCGTAAACTTCAGAAACTGCACTTAACCGAAGTTATTTGAACCCAAACGACAATATTTTCCCAAACCTAACTAAGTATGTTTGTTGCCTTAACCTAACTGTTAGGAAAAGAATGTGTGCCTGATGAGCGGAAATTGACACGTGTTGCTAGGAGGAGGAATGAGGAGTAACTTTCCGTAGGATGTCATAAGAACCGTTGTATATACGTTTGTGATGAAATCATATCCTGAGATAACATGAAGCACAATAACATTGTCTAAATTTATAATAATAAGCACATATTAACTCAAACTTCTCAGAAAATGTTGAATTGATAAGAATTCTGCTCATGGGAATACCCCAGTGTAGTTAAACCAAACTATCTTCTTCATCTGATGACTCTGTAGAATGCAATGTGAACACACACACACACACACACACACACACACACACACGCTAAAGACCCCCCCTGAAGCGGCACTTGAGATGGAGATGTATTTCTTGGCCAGGTTACATCAACTGTGTGTTGGCATGTTTCCATTCACATACCCTACAACGGTGGCTGCAACGTCGGCACTCTGTCCTTGTCTCGTCTTAAACCGCTCTCTCTCTCTCCAGCAGGAGCTCCCATTAGCTGCTTCTGCTAATGTTCTCCTGCTTTTTAGCAGGTGTTTTAGGGCTGCCGCCGCCTGTGCAACTCACCGTGCCTGCACACGTCTTCCACTCGGCTGCGTGCCTCTGTTTGAGATGCTGGGAAATCTTTCTATACAGTATAGTCCCCCTAAAAAAAACCATACATCACACATTATGAGAATGCCACCCTGCGGCGGTGACCTTTCGCTGCGATGTCAGTCCCTACACCAGACTCTTCAGGAGCCCCCTTCACACCCTGACAGCTCCTAATTGCATGTCAGCGAGTGTTTGTTTGCAGACACAGAGAGCCCTAACTAAAAAGAAGCGAGGTCCACTCTGGTACAAACAAGTAATTAATTATTGAGGACACCAAACATGGCTGCTCACTAATCTTCATCGCCGTGTAAAGCTCCACGATTTATAATTCAGGCCTTTCTTCTCTCACTCCGGTGACTGCTGACATTGGACGGCTGCACCTTGAAACTTCCAACTGGGTCACGGTGGGTCTTTTCAGTGAGGGTGCTGTGCGACTGTGCGGCATCCTTACGTGCTGGATGCATGGGTACACGCATGCTCACGGCGATCAACGTGGAAAAATAAACAAACAGCAAAATGCAAATGTACTTGTAGAATTCCCTCGTGTTTCACAGGAATTCAACTCCTCCGTGTAGCCGCCCTCACAACGTTTTAAAGTGATTACAAATGTATTTGTGCTAAAAACACTGGGGTGCCTTGTTAGTCAAACCCACAAGCGCTTCTTATTTAATACGTGTGGCAGATATTACGCTGAGTGCTGTACGTTAGAAATGCAAATAACACGCCGTCAAAGGGGTTTTAGTTAATTAGCTGGAGATGTGATGCTGGCTCTGGCCCATAGAGGCTTGTGTTCCTCTAGGACCGCAGATCTCAACGGGGGGGGCGCTCTTTGATCTGTGGATCCCACGGTCTGGTAACGGTTCCCCAACCTCTGCACTGCCTGCTGCGCATGGACAGATGGTAACGAAGTGTGTGTATGTGTGTGTGTGTGTGTGTGTGTGTGTGTGTGTGTGTGTGTGTGTGTGTGTGTGTGTGTGCACCTTTGTGCATGTGACAGATCCAATCTGTCCTGTTGTTTTTACTTCCTCTGCTACGATTAATGATTGGGCATTTGAAGTTGAATAAATTCTACAAGTTTGAGCAGTGATAGTCAATGTTGCTCATCTGTAGGAGCTGCTCAAATATTTCTTCTTTGTCTCAACATAGAGACAAAATATGTGCCTGCACTATATTAGATGGAACCCAACAGCTTTTCAAATTGCTTTCGTTTCTTTCAGCAAAGATTCAATTAATCACGGAATGTCCCGTTATGCTAAAGATAGGATTCAACTGGATTTCACTTTTTGTTCTTCCGAAAGTATGACACTGAATTGTACAAGGCATTGGAAGGGATTCTTGCAACAATACCTGAACACACGTGAACATTGCAACGCAGCGCTATATCAAAGGCTGACATTTATTTCCAATGATGAATTCTGGCTCCAAAAGACGACAGCTCAGTTCGTGCGGGAACATGAGGGAACGGAAACAAAGATCAAAAAGGTAGACGGGATTTTTCAGCATTACTACTTCAATGAAGACAGGGAGATATTAATGAGGTATTACCCTATTTTCTAATCAGTACAGTAGTCTGCGCAGCCTCAGAGTGATGCAGAAGTTTTTTTTTCACCCCTAATGCTCAGCGGTTGATATATTCCTTCCAGGCCTGAGTACACCTCCCCCTGCTGGCTGATCATCAAACAACATGGGTTCCTTGAGTGATACTGGCAGGGCGTCCCAAATCTAATTACTGTGTGCTAATACACCATGTACTAATTTTGACAGCACACTGTTTTGGCAGATAGAGTTCTCAAGAAATCAATCTAGTGAACTGTTTTGTACTAACAAGAAATTAAACATGCTTTGTGGGACGTCAACGAAGCAGCAGCTCGGGTACAAAAGTTTAAAAACAAAAACTTGCACTTTGAAATCTACACTCTGCAGTACAATTAAGGAGGATAATGGCTTCCTCACAGTTGCTCTTTTGGATATTCCATTGCAGAGCTTTTAGTCAGAGACTAGTTCAGTCTGAAAACATGTCTATAACAAAAAGCTTCGCAATTAAATTTGAAATCTGCGTTGTAGGAAACTTTACTGAAGCCTCTATTCTTTTTAATTGTACCATTCAGAGTTGTGGGGCACTCATGCATGAATTATAACATCACCTCAGGATATGGAACCAACTGCTGTAAAACGATGGTTTCTCATAACTGACTTATTAACTATTCATATCTTCAATGGGAGCGAGTGATGTGACGGTGACAGGAGGGATGAGATAAATGAGAGGAGAATGCATTAGACACGACAGGACGCCGTGTGCTGTGCATCATTGCCAGGATGTAACGATGTTGGAGCATTCCACTAATCTGTGCCTGGCATTCTGACGACCTTTTGCGCCACGGGACAACGGCAGCGAGGAAACGTGGTCCAGGAGCAACGAGCACAGCTGCAGAACGAGACTCAATTCGAACTATTTGCATTCGTAAATAGCCAAGAAAGATGTCCTCTGTGCGAGTGTTGTTTGTGTCTGGTAATCGAATTCTAATATACGCACAGGAGACGTGTTTTTATTGTGTTTGAGCCGATACAAGATGAGCAGGAGGATGGGCTAGTCATAATGTGGCTGCCGCCTCTGAAGCCACGCGCTCATCAGAGGCTCTACCTGCCATATTCAGCTGCGCTGTATTCAGGTGAATTGTTTGATGGTGCCAGGACTCCTCTCATCCTCAGTTCTGTCAGTGCTGTGTCCTCGAGTCTCCACGTTGTCAGCTCCATGGGCTTTCCAATCGCGGTTTCTCTCTCTGTGTTCCTCTCTCTACCTCTGTTTCTCTTCCCAATGTAGCCATGGTGATGCAGAGCCGTCTCTGCACAGGACCCACTCGCACATTCGCCCAGGGAATCACAGAATGGATGGAGGGCAGAGTGCAGGGAATGCGTGGTGGTGGTGGAGGTGGAGGTAGTTGAGGGATGGTCAGCCTTTAACGAACTAGCCCAAACCAAGAGAATTATAGGAGGAGTGCTCTTGTAGATAGAGAGAGCTTGTCGAGGAGGAGAAAACAGTGAGGGGGGGTTTGCCTCATTTGCACTGGAGTCCTCTCCTCTTCACGCAGCCAGCTGACAGGGGATATTTTTATCAGCCTGGCACACACAGTGCAAAAAAAAAAAGGAACAAATTCATTTGTGAAAGCACACTCCCAGACAAGGACAAGATCTCAGCAGGATAGGGCATCGCTGTCTTTCAGCGCTATCAGAATAGAAATCATTCATTCTTATTTATGCACCTGCCTCGACACTATCATGCTCAAGGCCTCAACCACTGTGTGGCCAATGAAGCAGAAAGCAGGAAAGCAGAAAATGTGTCGGAAAAGCAAAAAAAAACCATGTTCCCCAAGGTCTGAAACTGCTTACAAAGTGCACACATGTCTCTCTCTCTGTCCGCATGCAGACATTTGTATTCTTTTAGTACATCTTGTTTTTTTTTCAATCTTTGTCTTTCCATTTCTATCCGTCTCTTCCCTCTGGCCCTCTCCGGGAGCTCGGCTAAAGCCAGCAGGGTTGGAAGATATCATTCTGTAGTTTACATACAGAGACTTTTCTCTGCTCATATATACTGGTTTGATGGAGGGTACATCCGTTGAAGTTAAAGCCAATTAGAGGTCGGGCATGACACGTCTTAAATGTGCGTGAGAGCGACGGAGAGAGACAGAGTGGGTGCATGAATAAACCATGTCCTAAAGTGGTGTCACTGGGCTGCTGTGTTGGCATGTCGGCGCCGCTCAGGAAAAACATGGCCGTCTCTGGGGCATTGTCTGTAAACCGGCATGTTAGAGCAGCTAGATGGCTTCTTTATGTAAGCAGTCCCAGAGTCTCAGACATCATCTCATATGCTTACAGTGGAGAAATAAATAATTTCCCTTCAGTATATTTTGTTTCAGGATGATTATGAATTGCATTAGAACGGGCTAAGCCATTCTTACAAAGGGCTCATGGTTCCAATTGGCTTGGATGACAATACTTTTTTCTTTTCTTCTTTTTTTTTAGGATTAGGATTAGTGTTGAATGCACCTGACGTTAAAGCAGGAAATATAATTGTCTTTATCCTCAAATGCCATGCAAATCCCCCGCTCTGAATAGTTTGTTTTGCATATGCATTGCGACAGTCATGGCTAGAATAAATACTGTCTGATTTTCCCAAAGCAGCATGGTTTCATCTCCTTGCAGTGACACAAATACCGTGGCGTGCCATGCTGACAGATAGATGATCCATTGCAGACGCTGTAATTGAAAACACTGAGAGGGGGTGGACAATTAATCTCTCATTCTCTCGCCGCTTCAAATTTCCATGGAGAACTACCTCGAAAATGCAGATAATAGATAAGAGTGTTATTGATTGGATGGGGTGGGAGGAGAGGTGAAGGGGTGCAGAGGTTCTCCATCACTAATCTCTCTGGCTGTGACTGCATCTAAATAACCTGCAGAGAGGGATAAACAGGCGCATCCATCATGGGACGGCTGGTGCAGACAGTGATGGATGCCTCCGCCCTCCGCCGAACCCCCCCCCCCTGCTCCGCCCCCCACCCCCCTGGTCAGGGAAAGGAAGTGACACCGGCACTCAGGAGAACCACCTGGCTTAAACTGGGCAGGGAAATGCCTCCTTCAGCTCCGCTGCGATGGAAAGAGTCGGCCCGGGCTTCGTCTGCGTGAGCTCGTCGAGTTGTCCCCTGTCCTCCGTCCTCTTGCCTCTTTGAGTTTGTTGGATTATCCGTCAAGATAGATCCTGTTTGTTTTGTCGAAGAGGAAATTGGTTTTGTGGATTTGTGCGAGAGTGTGTGCGTTTATGTGTGTGTGTGTGTGTACGTGTGTGTGTGTGTGTGTGTGAACTCACCCATGTATATGCCTTTTGTGAGCCTGTGTATAAATTGATTCGGGTGTGCGTTTCTCCTCTATCTGCGTGCCCATGCACTGTGAGCCAAATCCCCTGTGCTGCCTGGACCCAGTGAGCAGGCGTGCCCACACCAGTTTGCCTCAGAGGTGCCAGCCTGATAGATATGGTGTGTGTGTGTGTGTGTGTGTGTGTGTGTGTGTGTGTGTGTGTGTGTGTGTGTGTGTGTGTGTGTGTGTGTGTGCCAGGCTGTGCCTTCCCTCCCCACCCCTGCAGCATTAAGATTGATCCCTCGTTCCCTCCCATTCCTTTCTCTCTCACTCCTCTGTGTGCCTCTGCCTTTATGAGACTGTGAATAGGTGAAGCTCACAGGCTCCAACAGATGGCCGGAGCTGCCCTGTTTCACTGTCTAACACACACACACACACACACACGCACACACACACACACACACACACACACACACACACACACACTACTGCCCCATGAATGTGAGCCTCGAGAGAACGAGTGGAAGAGGCAGAGTTAAATGTGACAAGGAGAGAGAGAGAGAGAGAGAGAGAGAGAAGAAACAGGAAGCAACACATAAGAAAGACCAAAACGAATGGAAACGGAGTCGGCGAGGAAGAAAACGCAGGTGGGAGAAGGAGAAGGAGAAGGAGAAGGAGAAGGAGAAGGAGAAGGAGAAGGAGCGATAGGACAACAGCAAGTGTTTGCGGAGAGAAGAGAGAAATAAAAGAAGACAGAACGCCGCTGAAAAAGGGAGTGAGGGCAATCTTGAATTGTAGATTCGAGAGAGCCTCTCCCCTCCCTCTTTCCCTCCCTCTTTTATTTATCTCATGTGAAACCACGCCTCCCTCCTTTCACTTGTCAGTGCATCTATAACAGTGAGCTGTCTGCACCGGGTTGCGTGGCGAGTGAGACGAGCTCCTCACTCTGCCAGCACAGAGGACCGGATCTGAACGGACCGGACAGGACAGGACTGGATGGTACTGGACTGGCCCGAGCAGGTGTGTGAATTTGTGTCCATGTGCGTGTGTGTGTGTGTGTGTGTGTACGTGCATGTGTGTGTGTGTGTGTGTGTGTAGATTTGTGATAGATGACAGAGAGCAGCATCTGCATCCCTCGGTGTGGGAGCGCTTGTTCCTCCACAGGACTTGCTTCCAGAGTAGCGTATCCAGAGGGTACAGTGCTGAAAGCTCTGCCCTAGTTTACACTTGAACGCTCTGATCCTTTTCTGTTCGCCTCTGAGATTTATGCATGGAGTCGCTAACGGCGGCGCTCGTCAGGGCAAGAGAGATAAGACCTCTCGTTCATCACTGGACCCTTTTCCCAATCTGATTCGGAGCAGTGTTGACAGGAGCTGCTGTTCATCTGGTGAAACAAGTTGGTAGTTTTGGGGGGGCGGAGGGAGGGGGAGGGGGGAAGGGGAGGATGGGGGGGGGGACTGGACGCTGTTGACATGTGCTGTGTCTCTGGTATTTTTTTTTGTTTTTTTTTGTTTTTAAGTATCTGTCATTTAAGTGATGATGTTTCCACACAACAGTATCCTCGAGTAGGGAAATTATTACATTACGACTGTGTTCCGAATCTGTCAGAATCCACTCAGTGAAACAAATCGCCACAGCTTTCACAGTTCTTTGGTCCGTCTTGGTGTTGAATTTTGTGTTTAGTTCTCTTTGTCTTCCTGTTTCACAGTCTATGGCGTTTTGAAATATGGAACATTCATTGTCTCGGCATAGCTTTGTATTTACTCAGCCAAATATAATCCTGCTGCTGAATGTGTATGCGTGGGTTGAAAATCAGAGCAAAAACAACAACCAGGAGTTATTTCTTTTTCCAAAGGCAGGAACGGTCCAGTTTTGGATTGTTTACCTTGTGCGGACCTTTTTTTTTGTGGAAATTTAGAAGGTTTCCGGCAAAACGGCATTCATTCAGGAGACGCCATTTCAACAGTTGCAGCCACTCCTATAGACGGCACGGCTTAAGTCTACGAGGCTGGTTCCAGTGAATGTACTCACTATCAGTGTTTTGTCAATATCTTCATGGGTCAAAAGGCTGTGTCATCACCAAGCGGTGGCGGTTAAGAGCAGCGGAGTGGAGTGGGGGGGTTGCGAGCGCTGACCCAGAGGCTGAAATATTTATGACCGAGACAGCTGACCTCCCCGTGCTGTTTGTAGCGATAAGTGTGGGCGGGTGGATGAAAGAATGCAAGGATGGAGGGATGGATGGAAAGCAAAGAAGTGATTCAGAGATACGTTCTTTAGGCATTCATTATTTATGACAACCTACTCTGCCATGGAGGCTCGAACCCCCACATCAACTGGCCTCTTTTCGAGATGCCGGTGGACTGAAGGAGGATGCTCCTGCTTAGTCTACCTGTCAGCCAGTCCCCAGGCTTGTTAAGACTGCAGCCGCGCACTACACACACTGTGTTCACACACCCAGACAAGATTTTGTTCAGATTTATATTTACACACTCTGTAATTGCATGGTTACACTGACAAATGAAATGGGAAGTGCACACAAATTAATTTACTGTATTTCCACTGCATTAACCCAAACAAAATTGCTGCACTCACATTGCATACATTTGTGGCCAAGCTCACACACACACACACACACTCATTACATCCTTAACCATTTTGTTTTGCTCACATGTTTCCCCAATTCCTTTTTTTCTTCCTCCGTTGTTCACACACTCTTTGAGATGCATAATCACCGCACACACACACAAAGAAACACACAATCAGTGGGAGTGACGACCTTGAGACCTGTTGACGTTGTTTGCAGCGGCTGTGCCGGGAATACATAAGAGGCCATGTGGGACTCCCGGCGAAAATGGGGCGCTTGACATTCCGTTTGTAAAAATGACTGGAAAATGTGCAGGGGCCCTGGCGATGCAGTTGAAGGGAGACACCGGCATGAATATGTATTGTATGCTAATGCCGCACGCCGAAGCTGTTGACTCAAGCTGTTGATGAAAGCAGAGGACATGTTCCCCCATCGCCACTCTCAGGAGGAAGTGCTATCGACAAACCCATTGTCAACGCAGCCGCGTCTCTGGCCGCGGGGGTAGTGCGGTGACAGGTGGCAGATAGCAGTGGCAGCAGCCAAGGTGACACCGCTCGATGGTCTCTGTGGGCCCGCAGGCCGGCCAGGGCAGCGCCGGTGTCTACTGACCTTTTGTGGTTAGACACAGCGAGGTGAGACCAGAGGGTCCTAAAGCTAATGTCTCCCATTTGCTTCACTCGGCCCGCTCAGCGCTGCAGCTTCTTCCACCTGCTCCACTTGGTGCTTTTATGCACATTTTTAACTTGCCTATATAAAAAAAAAAACCTCAGTGGAAAAACACCAGTAATGTGAGAAAAGCTGGAAAAAGTTTTTATGCTTGGCTGAAAGTTGGCATACAGAAGAAGAGAAGATGCAATAAAGAACCGATGGAAACAGATTTTTCCAATACATCTTGACGTTATCGTACTTCTGCTTCTGCGTCTGCTGTAGACACGGCATTCATATCCTTCTGCCATACACCGTTCCAAGGCTTCACTCCACCAGAGAGATTCAAAAAATAAAGAATAAAGAGAGCAGGGTTTCGGGGGCGTACATAAATATGATGTTGCTGGTTTGAAAATAAAAACAAACTGACAAAAAGGAAGGAAGCAGCAATTAAATGTCATAATATATCACCGGTACCGGTGTGCAATTACTTATGTAATCTTGCAGCTTGACTGCGTATCCCTATTGAAATATATTAGCATACACATATAGTTAATGGACCCACTTTATTTTTTTCACGATTCTCCACTTAAAACTTGGAGACATAGCTATAGCGTTTAATTTCTCACACACAGGGCTCCTATAGAAGACATTATAAGTAGCCCGGCGGTATGCAGCACTCATGTGCTCCCACTCTGAGTCCTCCATCTGTATGTGTGAGCTGCTGTTCACAGGTCCTGCTATGAGGCGGCATCAGGAGATCAGTGTGTAAATCTCAGCGCTGCTGCTCCTCTCTAATGATCGAAAGGCACAGGGGCTCTTTGACGACTCCTCTCAAACACTCGCGTAGAGAGCGGAGAGTAGTCTGCGGATGACGGGTGCAAATGAGGAGAAGTGCATTTCCCTGTGTTTGCACGCGCATGTCAGTCTGTGTGTGTGTGTGTGTGTGTGTGTGTGTGTGTGTGTGTGTGTGTGTGTGTGTGTGTGTGTGTGTGTGTGTGTGTGTTCGTCAGTGCCCAGTGTGTACGTGTGATTCCTAATGTTGACGTGTGTACAGCCATTTGACTGCGGTGTGCGAGTGCAGTCAGATTTCCATCTCTTCCCTCTATACGGCTGAGCTGCAGCAGTGGAGGGGCCCCGCGGGGGGATGTGATCGTGCCCTGCTGGCCACAGAGTACGGGCTTCATGGCCCTATCCGTCTCAGGAGATACGGCGGACAGAGGGCCCCTTCTCACTCGCGATAGCAAACGGCGGAGATGTCACTTAAGCCCTGCTGCATCTCTGAATTCTGCTTTAAATCCACGCTCCAATCTCCTGCTCTAATCAGCTTCTAGATCCCGGGGTTATCGGTGGCCTTTCGCAACAGTTTTGTTACACTTGTGAATAATTTATGACGGAATTAAGTGTGGTTGCTTAAAGCAGTGATTGGGAGATTTTGGAACACAGACAAAGTCTAACTCCAGTTCAAAGCCAAGCGGTTTTCTGTCTTATAAGCAAAGTCTCATCGCCGCAGATATAATTATCGCCACAATTATTTTCATCTGCATTTCCACCACCGTAGGTCCTCACGTACGGTGTTTTATTGATCAATCTGATGTATACTCAATTCCGTTTACCCTGTCTGTGTTGCTTTTCTTTCATGACCACGACTCCTCCACTGCTTGCCATTGGCTCTACCCTCGCTGAGGTGTGTGCTGAGATGATTTGCCATTAGTAAGGCAAAACAAACACACACACATACACACACACACCCCACTCTCCTGGATTTAGGCAAACAATCAATGAAAGCACTCGGATAACAGCAGTCTAAGTGGCCCATTGATGTTACGACTAAATGAATACAAGATGCAGTGGTGATGGTAGGACACACCAACCCAAACCACATAAAAACAGACTATTTTCTATTCTGGGATTCTATTCATTCAAACGAAACATCACTTGAAACCGTCCGGGAAGAAGGGAGAAGATAGTAAACAAAAAGAGGAAGCGCAAAGACCAATTTAAGACATCGTGGAATGACGTGACATCGGTGAAAATCCAGTGAGTCTGAGTGTGTCCCCCCTTTCAGCATGTTGTACTAGTCATGGTGTCTTAGTAGAGCGTCCGCACCAGAACACTTCTTCATTTCCCCGATTTGCTCCACTCCGGCTCTACCTTAATCTCCACTTCTGTGTTCGTCACCCTCTCTCCGTCCCCGGGTTTGGCCCGGTCACAACTTCAGCCCCCCCCCCATCCCACCCCCCCAGCCCTCCCAATCCCCCCTCCCCCTCCCTCCTGCCTCTCCCTCAGGGTGTTACAGCTATTGTTGTGCCTAATAAGGTTTATGGAATTACAGATCTCTGAAATTGGATTTTCTCACTCCACCATAGCGGTGGGATTACGGGTTTAAGGCCGGCTGCATCGGGGCACAACTGACCTGTGTCTGAACTGCTTCTTTTCTGACTGCACCCTCAAGGTGGGCAAATCAAGAGATTGATGTGCCAATAGCTCTGGAGAAAGCCGGGCAGATCCCTTGTATCCATGTATGTACCTGGCAATTAAATTGATTTCGAGTCAGACAGCTTTTTGGCTTCTACGTCTGGATTTCTGTTTCTCTCATGTCGACCACTCTCACACACTCCTCCTCCGTCTGTCCTCACAACTTTTTGACTGTGTTTGATCTAATTCTAATCTAATGAATCTTTTGATCTTCCTCGTCTGACACCCAGACACATCAAAGATTCCCACATCCAGAGTAGCTCAATTCGTTTTAATCCCTAAAATCGGGCTGCTGGGGAAGCAATTGATTCTCAGTGATACAGAGAGTAGGGCCGTCTACCCCAAGCTTAGGTTTAATGAACTGTGGGATGCCTTTGCTAACGTCCCCCCCTCTAAAAAAAAAAAAAACATGTTATTGTTCAGATGTGACTGAGCATAAACTGCAACTGGAGTGGAGAAGTAGCAGACAAAAGTAAGAAATGAAGTGAGTGAGAGAGAGGCTGCGTACAGAATGCAACATTGAGATGTTGGCAGGAGGGTGGTATTCATTAGGAGTGGTCCATAGTGCCGGCTTAGTGAACTCTTAATTGGGGAAGAGACAGGGCTGGGGATGAGGGATCAATAGAGGCAGAGCCTGGGTTCCAACTCACTGAAATCAATCAGCCTCCTGCCCGACAGGGAGAATGCAGCCAATCAGAGAAAACCCATCGTCGGACTCCGCTCATTTACCCTCTCGGTCTAACTTCATCGCGATCAACAGACAGATGGCTCATTCCATCTAATGTCAGTCAGAGGAGGATGGAGTTGCCTGATTGCTTTTATTTGACGTGGGCATTTGATCTCATCGCTGGAAGGCTTCAAAATGCCATTACAGGTTCGGTGTAAACCCTGCCAAGAACAGGAGATCATCGCAACTAATAAAACATGATTCATTAACACGGGAGCGCGTCATAGAAAGGAATATTAAATGAATCCCTGGCATATTTTTACTCCACTGCTAAAAATAGTCACTTTCTCCTCTTCTTCTTCTTCTTCTTCTTCTTCCTCCTTCGTCTTCCTCCTCGCCTGGATAATAGCCATCTTTCTGCCCTGTCACTTTTTGATGTATCATCCTCTTATTCACATCAAGGACAAGGCCAGGTGTCGCATTTTCTCTCAGTTGCCACGCTTGTCACACTGCCTTGTCACCCACAGCCTGTTCCAATCCACTCCCTTCTTCCTCCCCCTCTCTGCTTATTTATATTAAATCTGTCAGTCCTTTATTTTAGCAGGAGACAAGGAAAGTAAATCACTTGCCAGTTGCAGCCTGCGGTGTCTGCTGACTGCTGCAAGTTTGTTTGGATGTCATGCGTGGCCAAATAAAATCCTGTCAAAATAAATGAAGTCTCTGCTGGTTTGTATTGTTGTCGCACAACTGAAATCCCTCTGCCTTGTTGTGTCCTTGGCTTCAAATGTGTTAAGCTCTCCATGAATGTGCCGCACGGGGGAAAAGCAAGCCGTGGCAGAGGTCTCCGGCTTTTATATTGCTTCAGATGGACAGATAGACGGGCACAGGTGTCCAGCCACCGCTCTTTGATGCCCACGAGTGGCTGGCGGAGCTGGCTCCCGCAGAGAGCAGCTGGGGTCGGAGACGTGCCTTTGCAGTGAGATACATGTGAGCTTATAAGGTTCTCCAGTGTATTCTTAGTACCAGACGGGTGGCGTTTGTGGTGTGCATCGCCACAAAGCGTTTCACCAAAGACTACATCTATGACATATCAGAGGCTCCATCGGCAGAGAGAGATTAAGGCCAAGATTTCCCAGAGTGGTTGTGGAGATGTCAAAGCCGGTTTGGCTCGGCTCAGATGCCGACGCGCTGGACACTGACACCTGTCCAGACCGAACGGGTCAGACAGCTCCGCTCCTGTCAACGTGTCTTCACAGGCAGACGCAGAACGAGGCCTTTGTAGCTTACAAACTAGAGGCTGTTGGAGACGAGGAGACAGTGTTGGCGATAAGATGTGACGGAGCGGTGCTTACACAGCATTGCAAACAGAAACTAATTGCTATCTCTGTCGCTGAAAGTGTTCTGGAGGGCGAGAAGTAATTATGTTGAAAATGTAAAAATTGTTACACTATTTCTATCACAGGTCTAATTAAACCACCTCCCTGAACTATTTCCGGCTCCCTCAGGCGTCACAGCATCAGTCAAATATGGATTCTACCTAGTGCGAACAGCACGCGGACTGACATGACGTATGCGGTTGTTTATCTCCACGTCCTACAGCTCGCCGCAGTGTTTTCCTCCAAAACAGATGTGTCACCATCCTCTGGGTATGTGTGAGGGAGGAGTGGTGGCTGGGAGTGGCAGTGTCTTATGGGGTCTGATAGGGAGGACGGAGACCGTGCAGGACAGCATCAGGCACGGAGGAACCAGAATGTCTGCAAGATTCATAGCTTCATAAAAAAAAGAATTTAAATTAAAAAAAGGAAAAGATGTTTAAAAAACAAGACAGAATGGCATAGATACAAGATAGTCTGGCTCTGTTTAAGTTTCTTAGGGGAAGTTGCATATTATGTTCCAAGTATTCATCCACTGTGGACTTTGTGTTTGCTTACAGAACTTGGCAGTCGGGCGGAGGATTTCTGTGGGAGAGGAGAACGTCAGAGACAGCTTGTTTAGAGAGGAAGGTAAGGCTGTTCACCTCCTATACACTGCGAAAGTGAAATATTCTGCCCTCTCTTTTCTCCCACACACACACACACATAGAGAGTTGACTTGCGTGTATGGATGTTTTTTGTCCGATTGCTACAGCTACTGTAGGTTTCTGTATTTATTTTTCCTCTGCATGTGAAAACAGTGCCCAACTGTGCAAGATTCACTATCTCCAGGGCAGTCTGCCTATCTAGCTAGTTATCTATCTTCCCACCTATCGGGCTATCGCCAACATAAAGCAGATTCTAATTATTGTTCCTGTTGCCATGGATGCCACAGGCCTCCGAGGAAACAAACGCAGCGAGCTATACAGTCAATGTCAGTGCTTTATTTACTGTGGGGGATGGATTCCGTCTCCTCCAGAGGCGGACGCCGCTTCAGTCGGTCTCAAAATCACCTCATTTGATCCACCTGCCCGCGATTAGCATTTCATTCATCGCGAATAAGAGGATGGTTGTTGTTGGCCCCAGCGAGGAGGAATTGAAGATCAAAGAGAGCTGTGGGTGTTGCGGTTGTGCTGCGGCCGCGGGAGATGCCCCCTCAGTGGCCGTCCGTCCAAATGGTAATTATGAAGAGGAGAGAGAAGAGATGATAGATGCAAAGAGTGGGGGTTGTGAGGCTGAGGGAAATAGTCATGATAATTAATGAGTAAGCTACAGAGCTCCGAATTATTAAATCAATAGCTGAAAAATTGCCTCTGCCTCCTGTGACTTTGGGGTAGCTTCATGTCTCCACTAAACATGCAATGATGACTGAGGCCATGTTTTAGGCTTTAAATCGGTAGTTAGAGGCACTGAGTTAAAAAAAATAAAATAAAAATGGAAATGCATTTGTGCTAACACTGTTTTTAAAAGGTCCATAAATCTGCATAATCTGGACACATGGCCACTTCCCACTGTCGTGTTGGCTGTTTCCCAGTAACATGCTTGTGTTGCTGCTGTGATCAGAGTCCTCCTGTGTGAACAGTTGGATAGCAGCAGATGAAGCAGCTCTCAGCACATGTGGGCATATTATATACACAGCTGTGCACAGCTGACTCATTATCACTTGCAAAAACATCGGCATGCGTGACTGTAATCAGCTCTCCTTTCTGATTAACAAACGACTCGCTGCAAACAGCTCCTAATACAGCCGGGTTAGTTTGTGGGGACAACACGCCGGGGCTACGTAATACTTTTCTTCACCGAGCATTTTTTTGGGAGCTGAACTTTGATTTTATTTTTTTTACGTCTTGTCTTTGTGAAACTAGTGAGAGCAGACAGGTGAATGATATGCCTTTGGTAAGCTATTCTGTTTGAGGAGTGAGGACTGATCTCCACTTCAAAAGCCCCAGTGTGAGGACAGCATTCACCTCTCGCTTTCTTCCTCCGCTTCTTGCTGGCAGAAGGGGCCTTCGGCAGTGCAAGATAAAAACCAAAACTCTTCAAGAGAAACTCTTCAAAGGAGCTGTTCGTCTGCCTCGTGAAGACCTCATCAACTCCATTTTCTTCTCTCAAACCACTGTCCCTTCCGCAGAGCGCTGGTTGTTTGTGAACAGCGTTGTGATTTTTCTCCTCCGTTCCTTGCAGCCCGTTGCGTAAGGTGCTTTTGATATATTGTGAGTGACGGAGGGATATTTTTCCCCCAACACTTTGGGAGATTAGCCCGTTGTTTGGGGCAGTTTCTCTCCAGACAGATTCCTCACATCCTCTCTGGGTTATGTGATGCACATTGCGGGGCTCTGGCAGTATATTTTCCTGACCCTCATTTTCCACATCAGCAAGATGGGAACTGCTAGCTTGCTTTCATGCCCCTGCCTGCCTTCTGCCCACTGATTAAAAGTCAAATATTAAAGTGCTCTGTTGTGAGCTTGGCCTAATTGATTCTTTCCGCCGGGTGCACACAGAATGGGCTGACAGCAGGCGATACCAGGCTTTGTCAACATCGGGCATGCTGCCTGACGGTCAGGACGGCACCCCAATAAAGCCCCCTGTGAGCGTGCCAACCTGCGGCGCCACACACAGAGAGGCCACTCGGCGCTCTGGCCAAGCTTTATAGTATCAACACAGAGGCAGCTCATTCTTTTGCTGCGTGTCAGCTCCCATCGGCTGGCTGGGAAGTCGGCGCTCTATTTTTCAAGGAAGTGTGTGTGTGTGTGTGTGTGTGTGTGTGTGTGTGTGTGTGTGTGTGTGTGTGTGTGTGTGTGTGTGTGTGTGTGTGTGTGTGTGTGTGTGCTTTGGGAAAAAATAAAAAATCTCTTTGCCCACTTGCATAACCACTCAGGCAATTTAAGCTATCTGAGCCGATGGTGCTGAAAGGAGGTTTCATCTGAATTCCACAAAAGGCCCTCTTCTTCTTCTTCTTCTTCTTTTTCGTCTCTTCCGATCCCCAGCTCTCCTGCTGTTCAGAAAATTGCTTTAATAGCTTTAAATCACAGCCGTGTTTAACGAGGAGCTTTCCAAACACCGGATGGCACCGAGCATTTCATCGTTGCCCACCCTGTGAGAAATGCAGGGCATCTGGTTGAGATATCTAGAGATTGCCCCATATATTTTGCTTGTAGTGTCTTACCCTCCCTAAACTACAACGTAGAGATAATTAATTGAATCTCTTCCGCCATAAAAGAGTGACCCTCTCTCGTCCATCGGCCGAGGGTGCGTAATTCTTTCCCTGTCTTATCTGCTTACCCTATGAATTTACAGGCCATTTTATGTGTGTCTTGAATTGGCTGTACTCCCCATTTATTTTTAATGCTTCCCTATACTTCACATATAGGAGAGTGCAACAGTGATCTTGGCGCTATACAACGCTCATTAAGTGCAGACATTCATCCATGACGCTTCTCTCATGAATCTGATTGACCTTTTCGCTCACTGTGATCCACGGTAAAAGGTTATTAATCCCCCCCTCCCTTCCCACACCCAATTGAAAAGCCGGCTATATATCCTGTCCTGTCTGACGCTTAATGTTCCATCTGAGCTGATAGGAAGGTGTGATAAGAGAGGTTTGAAGGTGTGTGAGGGTCTAGCTATTGAGGTCAGAGAGCTGGCCGTTGGCTCGGTAATTACTCTATTAGTGAAATGGGCCCGCGTCTGTGCTGACACTGCACTAATTACAACACAAGGGTGATGAACTTGATCAAAGCGCTGCTAATTCATGTTTAATAAAAAGGGAGCGGGAGAAACCGGGGATAGAAGGCAAAGAAGGGGGCGAGCAAGTTGCCTTCGGGTGTGTTGAGAACATTTTGAAGAGGTCACGATCACAACATGTACCATTTCCGCCCGTGGAAATCCAGTGCATTCGCCACTTTAATTTTTTCACATCACATTTCAGCGTGACCGATCGGCAGCACAGTCGCGGAATGGTCTCTCGGCCGCTTCAGTAGTAAAGGCTACTGAAAAGTAATCACAATGTTCTCTCCCCTGAGTACTGAGCAGGGTTTAATTTCTACCTCCATCCTGTTACCTCCCTGCTGCAAATCCCAGGAGGGGGCCCAGATGCTGAGTGTGTGTGTGTGTGTGTGTGTGTGTGTGTGTGTGTGGGGTCATGATCACAACCACGGGAGGGGGCGCGACAGCTGGCTGCCAGTCTGACAGGAGCCTAATAGAGGTCTAATAGGAGAGATTCAAGTCCCAGAGACCAATTCTGTGACCTTGACATGAGCCTGTGGAGGCAGGTAAAGAGGAGGCGGGACACAAAGGTGAAGTATCATTATAGAGGGTGACAGGCAGGTGGTTTAAATATCATGTTCTCCTCTCATTTCTCTCTCTCTCTCTCTCTCTCTCTCTCTCTCTCTCTCTCTCTCTGACTCTCTGTCTATTTGAACTTTGCACATCTCTGTTGTCCGGTTAAGTGACCGTACAGAGAACTTCAGCATAAAGGAAAGCGATCTGGCTTTCCCTCCCCTGTGTGTGTGTGTGTGGGGGATTCGAGCGTTATTACTGTTAGTTGTCATTTCAGCCATTCTCTTTACAGAGAGAAATGCCTCAAGTGATTTTTTTTTTTCTGTGTAAACGCCGATAAAGTATTCTGTTTGGGGAAATAATTATTGAGATTACAGCAACTTCTTACAGCAACGCCACGCAGACTAAAATAAAACAGATTTTTTAAACTTTAGAAGTCAATTTCAAGTTTCAGTTATGTTCTTTACTGCCAGTAGTATTTTAAAGTCGATGACTGTGGTGACCGTTTGAGTCCCTTAACAGTTACATTTTGTTTTAGCTGTTGCAAACAGACTCCATAACCACTGCCCGCTGAAACTTTATGTTGCTCCAAGGCGGAGTATGTTTGTATCTAAAACTTTTGCCCGTGACTTATTTCAGTTACCACTAACTAATACAACTAACATTCCTCCTGACACCTTTAACATTTCTACAGGAGTGTGAGTGTGATTATGTACTTTGTGTATGTCTCCCTCCTCACTCAATGATGCTGATCATAAGGGGGTCAGGCCTACAGGGACAGCCAATGAACATCAGCCGCAGTAAGAGCCACTACCGCCTGATCAATCTGAGCTCTCATTAAAAGGCTGCCAAGCCCTTTGCAACCCAATACAATATCAATACTGTAGCACCACAGAGAGACCTCCAGAGCTGTTAGGCAGGCCGCTGGCAGCTTAGCTGTCATTACCGGGCAGGCAACATGCCAGAGACCCCCTTCATGGACCACTTAGGCTCCCCCCATGGTCCCAAACACAGGTCAGCACAGACAGATGGGCTGTCTGGGCGGCTGTCCAGGGGACGAGGCAGAGAGAGACGGATACCGACCTGTAGAGGAGGAGGCAGCCTGTGCTCTCACAATATGGAGGGGTGAAGTGGGCCGTGTGTGTTGACTGCGCGCAGTTACACATCAATGCGGTTTCACCTGAGGCTTGTCTGTTTGCCATGTGTATTGTCTGTGGTGGTCGATTACTGTGGACAGTTACAAAGACCATCGCACATGTTTAAACTGAACAAAAGGCAGAGTTTAGTTTGAAAAAAAAAAACACTCAATGTTGTTACAAATTTAAGAAATCTTCTCTTGGTTTTGGCCGATATCCCAAGATTCCTGCTGGGAAAACCACAAGCACTGAATAGCGATCTGTGGTGATTTCTGAGTAAAGCAAATGGGGGTAATATAAGTGGCCATACATAGAAAGCCTCTGTAATCCAGATCATTGTGTGGAGGTCTCCCCTCTGTGCTCCAGTCTTAACCCCCTGTGTGGTTCCGATAGGGGAGGGAGGGATCAGTTTGTGCGTCTCTAAACCCCCAGTAATCCGCCGACAAAAGGGCCAGGAGAAAGCCAGCTAGCGAGGGGTGGAGGGGTTAGGATGGAGAATGGGCGGAGTGAAGAAATAAAGAAGTGGTCGTCGCCTCTCCAACCCCCAAGGGTATGCTTAACACCAGAGAAGATGGTCCCCACTGCGCCCGCAGACCCCCACCATCCCACCACCCCAGGGTAAAACATACCTCTGCTCCGTAGGGCCTCTTTGAGTAGTTAAGAGCTATTGTTTGTCCGTAGAGTGAAGGAATCCAGAGTCTATAGAAGTGATCACTTCGTCAGCAGCCGAACTGTAACTTTGCGTATTGAATCATCTGCGCTATAATTTATTCAGCAGGCTTGGCAGCAGTTGTTTACTGAAAGATGAAACCGATATTGTCTGTAATCATCATTAAGTCAGGGCCATTAGGATCAGTCCCCACTGCAGGTGCTAATTTGATGATGGGAGAGAAATGGCCTGTAATTAAAACACAACAAATGGCAGCTTAAAATCTGTCAATCCTGTGGAACATGGTCTAATTTTCACGAACCATAGGGATAATTGCATTATCCTGAGCAGATAAATATCACAGTGTGCCTCCCAATAATGTTCCTCTCATTAAGCTTTCTTTTCTTTTTTTGTATTATGCAGTCCTAAGCAGATCATATTTTGTGTGATGTCAAATGTCTCATTGGTGCTGCAGCTCTATGCAATGTCATGCAGAAGTCACTCGGCTGCACTGGGGTCTCAGTGAGGTACTGTAGTTAGGTCTGTGGAACAATCGGCCCCGGCTGATTTGTCTGTAATCCATTTAGCTGAGATGTGACACACTGTAGGGGGGCTTTGCCTCTGGTCAATAAGTGCCGATACGAAACAGCCATCACTCAGCGGGCTGCCCTGTCCACCAGCTTGCTCACTTGTTTCAGCTGTCAACCTCTGTCTCAAAGGAGCTGGCAATTGTGCCGCTCTCTCGGACGCGCCACAAATGGCTTTCCCAAACAAACCTCAATAGGACAGGAAAGGCAAGGACGCTCGCAGACTGCCAAGCAGGCGCATTTCCCTCTGACATCAGAATAAACCTGGATCTGAAGTGAAAAAAAAGCTACGTATTTACAAAACACCATTGACAGTTGCTCATTCTCTCGGTCTTAAACCCCTGGAGGTGGGGCTGTGGGGGGTTGAACCCAAGTCAGGGACAATCGGGGCTCTGTTTGTGTTTTCTCCAACACCTCCGTGTTCTCTTTGGGCTCTGGTGGAGCGTACTGCAAGGGGTGCGGAGGAGGAGGGGTAAATGCCGTGACCCTGCCGAGGACCCTGACTGAAGCCCCCCCCCCTACCTAAAAACCTGCAGACCACCACGCAAGGCCTACATGCCACTCTGTTGCTGCTGGTAACATGGGAGCAAGAGCGGAGTGGACGTGCGTGGATGAAAGAAAAAAAACTGCCGTCTTGAGAGATGGGGGATTCAGTCACCAAAACATCCTCACTGCAGCCGGTTTTGACGTTGTTATTTGTGGCGTGGCTGCATTACGAGCTGATTATTGAAGAATATCTTCACCGTTTTAGTTTGTTAAACCTGGAGGAGACAAAAAGGCAAGCAGTAGCTTTTGTGATGGCCCAGCAGTGCTGCTGGGGCCAAACAATCTCAGAACAATACAACAAAACGAAGCTGTTCATTTCCTCCAGATTCTGAGATAATTAGCCTAACTGCTCTTCTCTCCTTTTATGTCCCCTTGTTGGGGAGAGATGTTTGAAGTCTGATACGCAGAGTGTGGGTGTGTCTGTCTGTCTGTCGCTCTGCCTGCATGTGCGTGTGTGTGTGTGTGTGTGTGTGTGCGTGTGTGTGTGTGTGTGTGTGTGTGTGTGTGTGTGTGTGTGTGTGTGTGTGTGTGTGTGTGTGTGTGGTACATTTATAGTCAACAGAACAGACCGAGGGAGTCTGTCAGAGCTCTTTGTTCTCGAGAACACATCATGACTGGGCCTATTGTCTGAACTGACACCATCATACAGTCTCTTTCTATTCCTACCGCTCTCTGTTTATGTCTCTCTCACCTCCTCGTCCTCTCATTTTTTCCACCAAACTATTCACCCGGCATCCCATCACTCGCCGCACCATTTCAAAGATAATGGGCCCTGTGGATTATGGAGTTGCAGTTGAGATGAGCCGAGATGATTTTTCTCCCCTGGATCAAGCTAACTGCACGAGGCTTCTTCCAAAGTGCAGCGTGACCAGAAGGGGACTTCTGAGGACAGTTTCCTAACGTGCATCTCTGCATTCATAATGTGTCAGGTTGTTTATTACCTCATTTCCATGTAACTTCCACTTACATACTACTTCGTGAATATAATTTGCACCATAAATCTTTCAATCACAAGTTGAAAAAAAGTGGCCAAAATGTATGTGGACACCCACAAATTGCAATTGCATGCTAAAACCATGAGCATTAATAAGCTGCTATAACAGCCTTCGCCCATCTGGGAAAGCTTACCGCAACATTTTGGAACCTGCCGACAGGGATTTAGTCCCATTGAGCCACAAGTAGTGAGGTCGGTCACCAATGTTGGGCGATAAGGCCCGGCTCACAGATCAGGGCTGTGCAGGCCAGTCAAGTGCTTTCAAAACGCACTGGGAAAACCATTTCTTCATGGGCCTGCCTAAAAATATAAATTTATGCTGGAGCATTAAGATTTCACTTGCTTGGAGTTTAGGTGCCTTGCCCAAATCATCATTAAAAAAAAGCTCCATACCAGGACTGTCCATGTTCTTTTGGCCATATAGTGTAGATAAAGTAATTATATGTGTGGACCCAGGAGAATTCATTCTTTCACTCCTGGAAAAACAATGTATATGAACAAATGGAATGTGTGTGTAAAGTCTCTCTCTCTCTCTCTCTCTCTCTCTCTCTCTCTCTCTCTCTCTCTCTCTCTCACTCTCGCTCTCTGTGCGTCCAGCCGGAACACATCACAGCTTCACCCCTTTTTCAGGGCAACAGACTCTCTGCAGGATTAATGATGTGTTAAGTACTAAAATGACTTTCATTCATATTTCACTGTCTCGGCAGCGCATTCCACACGGAATTAAAGGTTAGGCAAGAATATAATGTATGAGCAAGAAAAGAAACGCACAAATGTGAGGCAAACAGTTTAACTGCAACTGTGGAAAGAAATATTTCCCACTTGAGTCCCCTCATCGCAGCACAAATCTCCCTTTTCTCACTTTTAGAAGCTCACCATTGCTCTTTGTGTCTGCGTATTCAAACATAAAATTGGTGTGCAGGTTCTGACTTCCATCTTAAATGTCTGCAGAGTACAGAGCTTATCGGAACCTGAGGGAAATCTAAATTAAATCTTCCCGGTGAATGGGATCAGCCTCCGCATTATCTCTTGTCATTCTCAGCTATTAAAGTTAGTTATTAGAAAGTAAAGACACATTTGTCAAAGGAAGGTGCAGGCACTATTTTAAACCAAATAGCAGTTGGAGAGTTATCGTTGAATATGATTTCAGGGTTATCAGCCATGGACTGGACCATGCCGACCTGTTAAAGGAGCCACTGTTTGTCATCAAACCAACATTTATAAATGATGAGCTGTTAGTTTAGTGGTCATCGGTAGAACAGATCATGTGGAATGCAGCTGTACTATTACAGGACCTGTCATGATGAGACTGGCTTTGGTTCCTGGTTGCTCACATTTACCCATTACCCTTTAGCCATAAGTTTAACCAAGTTGAGTTTAACTACGCGAGGGATTGCTTGTGGAGATGGATGAGCTCCCCCAGGCTTTACGAAGCTCTGTAGCAACTTTCATTCCCATCGCATTGTTTCCAGCCGCAGCAGGCAGCTGTGCACCAGACAACTTAGAGACACAGTTAGCGACTAGCTGGAGAACTGGAGCATTTTGCAGTTAAAGAGCCATATATTTCCCTCAGGAGTTGGAAGAGACCAAAAACAGCTAAAAAAGATAGATCAGGTGGACAGAAACACGACTCCAAATGAATGGTCACGTTGCTCTGCGTCTGCTGGATGTTTGAATAAGCAACTGTTCACCATCAACAACTTAAAAGCTGAATATATATGTATATATATATATATATGTATATATATATATATATATATATATACATATATATATATATATATATATATATGTATATGTATATATATATATACATATATATATATATGTATATGTTCCCAAGTGTGTACCCTTGCAACAAATCAGTTGTTGCATGTTTGTCCATACCTCTAACTACAGGATCAAATGAGCAGGAAATGCTCATAAGGATCAACGGATATGAGATTGACGAGCCGGATTCTGTTGCTGGAGCAAAGATTTGCAAGCAGAGAATGATAGATGAAGGATGGCAACAAAACATGGCTTCTTATTATCATGAAAAAAGCATTCCATACTGTATTGAGAATTGCAAATCCCTCCTTCCACCGACACATAGTCACACGCACACACACACACACACACACACACACACACACGCACACACACACACACACACACACACACACACACACACACACACACACACACACACACACACACATAAACTTCTCTGAGAGAAAGTAACTCTCACATAGATGCGTGCCGTTGCAGAATTTGCATTTGAATGCCAACTTTTGTTGGTAAATTCAAGGGTCCTTGGAGATTTTGCACATTCTGTTCAGAGCCAGGCAGGCCAATGGGAACAAAGTCACACATTAGCAAAGCCCTGCCAGCCTCAATTATGACCAAAGGGATTGGCTTGATAGTGCTGCAGCGGGGCCACATTCAGAACGGGATGTGTCTATTTAAACTTTCCTAGCCACTTCCTTTATGTTTTCCAGCACTAGAATACATTGGATGGCAATTTCCTGCATCGAGAACGACGCAGAAGAGATTTGGAGGCTCTCTGCTACCGTATTCTGTTTTATTCTCCTCCATTTCATATGGACGCTGTGCTCTGTGAATCTAGTTTTCATGTTTGGGAAAAAATCCATCTGCAATGGTAGCTTTGTTCTCTCCAAACTATATGCCTCGAGGTTCTTTCCCTTTCTCACACTCTCCATCTTTTTCTCTCCATCGCTCTCAGAACACTAGTGATAGAGAATCCAGGAGTCTGGCTTCGAGCTTGTGGGCTTTCTCCTCCATATTTCATATGCATTATGAGACACAGTTGATTAAATTGCAAGTGTACGCCATGACTCGTCCTCCTTCAATATGTAATAAATGTCGTTTTTTTTCCCCCCTCGGTTTTCTCATATTCTGTCTGTGTTTTCGTGCCTTCCCAGGGAGCTTCAGATTGGGTGAATCAAACTTTATGCCTGTTTGAAAGCCCAAGGTGTTTTATTTATAGGGGGAAAGTACATTAACGCCTCTGCAAAGTCTTTGGGAGATTTATCAAGCGCTCCCCCGGCTTCCTCGCCGCCTCACTTGAACTGTGATACTTGAAGTGCAGATGTGCGTGTTGTTGTTGGGCAGTGTAACATATCTGTCTGTCGGTATGGTGTCTCTTTTCATCCCACCACTCTTGCCCCCGTCTTACCATCATGCCCGTGCTGTGACATGGCCAGCTCTGTTGCCACGGCATTTATAATTCAGTCGTATCAATAAAAGATGGACGGCATTAAGTTTTCATCTGATGATGCAGTGCTGCTGTCTCTTAGAGCCTCTTTACAAGCAAATGACTGAAGAGCAAAACTTTCCTTCTCTGTTCTGACTTCCAGGCATCACTTGGCATTAGTATAACCTGAGATGATCCTCGTTCCCACAACATGCTTTTAGAAGCTTATTCCCTGTGATCTCATATTCTGCTAGCTTACTCCCCAGCCCTTCCTCTCCGAGCCCCCAGCCTTTAATGAGTTTTGCTGAGAGTTATATTTACTCATGTTGTCTTGTGCTTCTGTCTAAATGGCAAAAATTCCTCTTTCATTCCGTGTTTATTGGGCTGAATCAGCATTGTCGTTTCGTAGCTTACTTATAGGAAAGCGCTGATGTGGGCAGAGCTCTGTCAGGCAAACGAGCTCTAAACCATCCCAGTTTACAGAAACAACATGGCTTGCCTTGTATTATGGATGTGTAGAAACCATCACATTGGGCATGTTGATGGAGACCGAGAAGAGCTTGGCTGGATACCGCTGTTTTCTAATGGTGGTCCATCTCTGCTTCTCCACACATCTTCAAGGTATAATTGCTTCTGTCTGTTTGGACGTTCCGGTTTCCTCTTTTTTTTTGTCTCTTCGCGGTTTCATGTAGCATCTGCCACCCGGAGAGATAAACAATACGGGTAGATAAAAGAGAGAGGGGGAGAGAGCAAACTGGAAAGAAAGGACTGCATGTGTCAGTTGGAGCTGATAAAAGCCTGAAAATCCAATTAGTCCTCAGTATCAGGGGGAAGGAGGAGGCCTCATGGGAGTAAAATATCCACCACCGTAGCATGTCAATAACACAGCGTTTACATACTTAGCTATTGATAGATCAGCATGTAAAATCGAGCTGGATGTTTTCTTGTAAATCAGGTCTATATTTGGTACTCTTCCCTGACGGCTTTTTGCCCACATCAGCTTTTTGAACAGATAAACAACTATCAAAGGGAATTACTGTACCTCCCACACCACAAACCACTCTAAAAGAGGAGCCAATGGCAGAGGACTCTCTCAATTTGAGCACACTGAGTCTATTCTTTATTCACGGTAGATGTCCTGGAATCCATTTTGGTGATGGGGTATTCACTGCTGATTGCAGACAGAACTAGTTAAATGTGTGTTGTTCTTTCACCAAGTTTCTTCTTCTTTTCTTTTTTTTTTTCCCCCTTGCTTGCATCTTGTTTTCATCCCATGCCAGAAATAAAAAAAAGGGATGCAGGCATGAAGAGAGCACCAGAAAGGAGCGAGGACAATATCAAACAGGTCAGAGCTCATGTGTTCCTCTGGGGAAGAACCGCATGCCCTGGGAGTAGGAAGCCAGAGCAAACACAGCTGCTCTTATACAGACGTATTGGTGTATGTGTGTGTGCGTACGTGGACATATTCAAATGCACGTGGTGTGTATTTGCATGTACTCATGTGCGTTTGGTGGAGGAGGATGGAGGACATGTGTGGGCGTAAGGGAAGACCTTAATGAGCACATCTGAAAAGCACTTTTGCATTAGAGTGAGGAGCGACGTCTCTCTCTTCTGTGATCATCTCTTCCCTTTAATGTTTAATAGATTTTACATTTCTTTGCTTTTTGAGAGCTCCACACTGTCTTTTCGATAAACGCGTCAGTCGTGTGCGTGTCCGTCCAGACGCGGTTGCGTGTGTGTGTCCGTTCTTCCGTTCTTCTTCTTCCGACTGCTCGCCAGGCGGGTTGTCTTTCGATAAACGCGTCATGGGAGTAAAATATCCACCACCGTAGCAGAGAGAGGTTGCCGTTGTGCTGTCATCATTGTCCTCATCCTCCTGGCCGCATACTCCTTGTGGACTCACAAACACACACACACACACACACACACACACACACACATGTGCTCAAACCCCCACCTGGCCTTACTGGCAGTGGAGCATCTCAGGGGGCCCGCTGATGCTTGCTGCTTGTAAACTGTGTTTATGAACATGGTCACTGAGGCATATTGCTGCTCTGATTATGTGTCATGATAAAATAGGCACAAAACTCAGCTCTTGTCTTTCGCCATCTAATATTCATTGCATAGTAAATGTGTGACAAATAACAGCTCAGTGAAAGATGTGTGAAATAAAATGATTTCATTTTATTTTGCCTACTTTTATTTAAGTCAATTTATCAATATGCATTTCCTATCTAATATTTAATAGTAATTGTTTCAAAATTACACCACTTTTTAAGACAGGTTCTTGCTTTATCTTTTGAGATTTAATATGCCGTTCACATGGTTGAACGGTATAAATCTAAAAGCGTAACCATGCTCTTGCTTATTGCTTTGTTTGCTATAAACCCGACAGTCATTTATTCGGATAGTCAGGTGCTACTGCTACAACAGTTGCCATGGTGAACTCAGAGGGGGTATACTGTTAATGAGGAACAGTTATTAGAGAACTAATAGGATTGTAGTGTAATTTTTGTAAACTGCATGTAGAGATTAATTATGAAAAAGCTCTATTTAACACGTACTTGACTCTAATTGTTATGTTAAACTTAAACACGGCGAGCAGAATTTGCAATTTTCCGCACATCTGGAGGCAGTTTGCTTTTATTGTCCTTAGTGATATTGCCACATTAATATTACCTGCTTTCTTTTCCCACATATGCTTCCACTTTTCTTTCTGCCACACTGTGTGAGTAGTCGGTATAATTTGAAGTCAGCGTTTTCTAATCTTTAGAACTGGACTCTTGTCACTCTGCTCATTGACCCCTGTCTTCATTTCCCTCCTCTCATCCCCTCCTCCTCTGTCTCTCTCCTTCACCTCTGCCCCCCAACGCCTCCTCCCACCCCACCTCCCCACACCCCTCATATCCACCCTAGCCCTCTCAGGGGGAGGTGAGTCCAGAGCTGGCCCAGGGCCCAGGCCCATTAGCCCCAGCCTGGCAGCCATGTGCTCATCACCAGAGATCATTACACCCAGCCAATGACACCACTCTAATGCATCATTAATGATTGATTAACGAGCTGAGCTCAGCCCAAACGGGTGCATTTGTACGGAAGAGCACCCTGTAATGGCTGTCCAAGGCTTGCATCTGCTATTTTTCACCATGTTTTGTGTGCGTGCGTGTGTGTGTGTGTGTGTCTGTGTGTGTGTGTGTGTGTGTGTGTGTGTGTGTGTGTGTGTGTGTCCGTGTGTCTGTGTGTGTGTGTGTCCGTGTGTGTGTGTGTGTGTGTGTGTGTGTGTGTGCAGTTTTATTTTTATCACTCTCCCTCTGTGTGCCTTCTCTCAGGTAGAGTGAAGGTGCTGCAGACTCCCGTGTGAGAAACGAAGGACTGAGGAGGTGACTGCAAGCTAGCGTGATGGCAGGGCGGGGGCTCTCCGCCCCTCTCCCTCTTCTTCTCCTCCTTCTCGTCCTGGTGGGAATCCTTCCCGTGGCCAATGGCTCTGGCTACCTGTCTGGTTATCGGCAGAAGTCGCGCCTGCAGAGGGACCGCCACTTCCGCAACATCCGACCCAACATCATCCTCATCCTCACTGACGATCAGGACATAGAACTGGGTAAGACATTTGCCTCCATTAATCCTTTCCTGTGTGTTTGTGCAGCTGTCTCACTCTCTGTTTGCTTTATGTCCATGTCCCATGGGTATGGGTACTCTCTCCATGTGTATCCAACAGCATCAGCGAGGGAAAGTCAGCCTAATTCTGCCTCTTGGCATCATAACAACTGGCCCACTCAAAGTCATGTGCTCCCTTTGCCAAGTCCTCCAATGCTGGCATGAAATGAGGGCGGCCTATGGCTTCCATTGTCTGGGTGCCAAATCCTGGCCATCTCCCTTCCCGCTTAAGTCCTTTAGCGGCGTATTGGACTGGAGTGGCTGCATAATGGCCTCTGTGACATCTTTTGTCCTCCTGTGATCGCTAGTGAGAAGACTCTCATTGAGAAGCAGGAATTTATGGTCAAGCATCTGTTTTCCCAAACAATCACCATCAGCCTGAAAAGCTTTTAGTACACAGGAATCCAAATGGGTTACACTTTACCACAAAGATTTATTTCCTCATTTAGTTTCCCCCCCGTCCTTTTTTCATGCCATGTCCATAATAGTTTTAGCTCTTTATCCCTCGTGCCTTATATTTATATTTTTCAATCACTGTTCTCCTCAATTTCGCACTCTTTTTTACCTCTTCTCCGACCGCTTTTTATATCCCCCTGCGTCTCTTTCATTCCCCTCCTTGGCCTTTGAATCTCCTCTCACCCTCATCACCCTTCTTACAACCTCTCCCCCGCCTTCTCTCTCTTTATTTCTCTCTCTCTCCCTCTCTATCTCCCTCTCTCTCTCTCTCTCTCTCTCTCTCTCTCTCTCTCTCTCTTGCGCTGTTTTTCTCCCAGGCTCAATGCAGGCCATGAACAAAACTCGGCAGATCATGGAGAAGGGCGGCACACATTTCTCCAACGCTTTCTCCACCACGCCCATGTGCTGCCCGTCCCGCTCCTCCATCCTGACGGGGAAATATGTGCACAACCACCACACCTACACAAACAACGAAAACTGCTCCTCGCCCTCGTGGCAGGCCCACCACGAGCCGCACACCTTCGCTGTACATCTCAACAACTCCGGCTACAGGACAGGTGAGCGACCCGAGTCCGAGCCGTGAAGGTCAAAGCGGATTCAAACAGGTACTTAACTGATGATTTGAGCCCTGAGGACCTAAATTCGTCTCGCCTGTTCCTCACTCAGCCTTCTTTGGAAAATATCTGAACGAGTACAACGGCTCCTATGTGCCCCCTGGCTGGAAGGAATGGGTAGCACTGGTGAAGAACTCCCGCTTCTACAACTACACCCTCTGCAGGAACGGAGTACGAGAGAAACACAGCGGCGTCTACTCAAAGGTATTTAAACACCAAGTACTTTTGGATTGCTTTGAGAGATGTAGTAATCGCCATGGTTTACACAGTTAACATTAAGTAAACATGTGTTAACTATAATTAATGAATAATTTAGAACTAAAAAGCATGACCAGCATTTAAAAATTTTGATTTTTGTCTTTTTTTGCAAAGAGACGGTCAAACAGCATATTAAGTCCATCGTGGGTCGTTATTTAGATACATTGCTGTCATTGTTTTTATATACTAGCGATGCAGTAGTGCTTGGGAATCTTTTTTTTGACGCACACCAGGACAGTGATGGGCACAGGCCCGGCGTAGCACTGCATGCTCTTTCACTCCCTCTGTCGCTCACCGAGTGCCTGATGGACAACGTCTGCTCGCTCCGCAGGACTACCTGACCGACATCATTACCAACGACAGTACCAACTACTTCCGCATGTCTAAGAGGATGTACCCTCACCGTCCCGTCATGATGGTCCTGAGCCACGTTGCGCCGCACGGTCCAGAGGACTCCGCCCCGCAGTACAGCACTGCCTTCCTCAACGCATCACAGCACATGTAAGAAAACGATTACACGCGTCAAAAGGCCAAATCCAGCTGTGTGATCAACCAAGCTGTGTGCCCTCACATTGTTGCAGGTTTTGGGATACTCTTCTAGTTTGAACTGGACTGGCTTTGTCCATTTAATGTGTACTGTTTTGGTTCATGTTAGACAAAGCAGACAAACAAAAGGGTAGTATTTATTTTTCCTTTACAATCTCACATCCACAGCTATTTGCTTGCCTATGAGTCATCCACACGTTCAGGCTCCCTTTTCATTTGACCCAGAATGACACAAATTCCATAATCTCAGCTCGATCTTATCTTCCTCTGCCTGCAGTACGCTCTTGGCAGCTGAGCCCTCTCCACGCACAGCCAGCATTTCACTCCAGTGTATTTGGCTCATGCATTGTTCACATTAGTGTTACCACTGTAATAAGCCCGGCTAATTTGTACCGTTTTGTCAGCCGTGATCAAAGAAAGGCATGAATGATGTGTGTTTAATGCATAGGTAATGATCCCACAGGCGCACGCGCACACACACACAGGCACATACACAACACTTCAACCTTTGTCTTCCTGACCCTCCGTACTCCTGACTTGCTGGCTAATGGCGGGCCTGATATTGGCCTCTAGAGACAGATCCAAGGCCAGTAATGAGACTGCCGTTTCTGCCCCCTCCTTCCAAATCAGACCCGTTCTCCTGCTTCGTCTAATCCCTCCAGCATCATTAACCTGTGCCACGCAGGCTTTACGCACAGACTATTCTGTAAATTCAGCCCCAGTGTCTTTGTACAAACTTTTAATTGCTCTTTCTCCATAAATTTGCTCTCCCTTGGGTGATGTTTCCTGAGAGCGCTTCTGTGGCTATTTTTCTCCCTCCATCTCCCTCCATCCTTATCAACCAAATTAAGAGAGAGGCTGTAAAAGTCCTGCACTCTTCTAGTGATAAACCTTCTCCTCACCATGGCTCCTTGCAGACACGTCTTCACACTAAATTAGAGTTTCTACTTTGGGCCAGGCTGTGGGACATTAGCATTTCTTAAAAGTCAAATCGATTAGCTTTAAATGTTAAATATATTTGCTTCTCAGGATCCCATTAGCTATTTAGCAGTGTTTATTCTCAAATAATTAAAGTTCCATATGGCTCGGAGTTAATTATTGATCAAACTGTGCTCACTGTGTTGAGTTCTATATTGATTGCACTGCTTCACAGTTTACATGGTTTATGTAACCTCCAGTTTAGCATTGCATAAACAGTTTCTTTGCTACTTTAGAAAGAAAAGAATCGGAGACATCAGCAGAGGATATTTGCTGTGATTGCACAATGTAACTCTACACACACTGGTACATTTTCTATAATCCAATTTACAGCTATAGAATATGAAAATCAGATGTGTGGAGGTGCAGAAAACAACAACAACTAAATGCAAATGTATGCAGATATTTTTTTTACAAAAATGAAATGTTAAGTAGACCACATTGTTTTTTTTTTTTTTGTGGTTTAGTTCGTTGTTTTTCTGCCTCTTTCAGAACTCCCAGCTACAACTATGCCCCCAACCTTGACAAACACTGGATCCTACGCTACACAGGAGCAATGAAGCCCGTCCACATGCAGTTCACCAACATGCTGCAGCGCCGGAGGATGCAGACCCTGCTGTCTGTGGACGACAGCGTGGAGAAGGTGGGCGGACATGCAGCCAGATAGACATGTGAATTAAACACAGAAAGACACACGTAGACACATTCCATCTGACAGTCTCAAGTCCTGTGAGATCTGTGCCTGTTCTGAGAGGGACTGTATAATATATTCACTGACACACTTGGTAAATTGTTCAATCCCTTTTCCTTGAAACTTGCACAGGAGACTTGAGCTATCAAACATGAAGTATAACTTTTTACACTGTGTGAGTGTTCAATGAATCCTATCCTCCTCCGTAGCTGTACAACATGTTGGTGGAGACGGGGGAACTTGACAACACCTACCTCATTTACACCTCAGACCACGGCTACCACATCGGGCAGTTTGGTCTGGTCAAGGGCAAATCAATGCCTTACGAGTTTGATATCCGTGTGCCCTTCTTTGTACGAGGACCTAATGTGGAGCAAGGTGCCATGTGAGTGACACAGACTGCTACTTTTCTGTTATTCATTCAATATTATGATGCCTAAATGCTGTGCTCCAATATTATATGTGGGAGATTATTGACGTTGTGATACGGTTTTTCTACCAAATTCCAATAAAAACATCCCCTCATTCTTGCTTCACTGCAGTAATCCTCATATAGTGTTAAACGTCGACTTGGCACCAACTATGCTGGACATGGCCGGTGTGGATATTCCTGCGGAAATGGATGGCAAATCTATCCTCAAGCTGCTGGACACAGAGAGGCCAGTCAATAGGTGAACACACCACACAACAGGCATTTCAAGAATGACATTCATAATGTTGCAGAATAGATGGCTATGTGCCAAAAAGCAATTTTTCCTGGACTTTGTTAAGTTTTACTAGATCTCTGTTCTTGGTGGTTTTCTCGGACAGAATGAACAATCCAAATATAAACGTGTCGCACCACTTTTTTTCTTCAATGCAACACAAGGATGGCATTTCAAAAATGGAGAGCGTGTTTGTTCAGTGCAAATATCCCAGAGTGGTGTAACAGGATTTTTCTTTTTTCTTTTAAATAATTTTCCAGGTTCCAGTTGAACAGGAAGGCTAAGATATGGAGAGATTCTTTCCTGGTGGAGAGAGGGTATGTTTTATTGATTGACCTTTTGCTGCACATGTTCTCAGTCAAGGCATTGTCTGCTGGTGACATCAGACTCCTTGTCTTTGGTCGGCTGAAAAGACAAATGCATGTGTTTTCCTGTTCTTTTAGGAAGCCTCCGCACAAGAGAGGAGAGGAAATGGCCCAGGAGGAGAACTTCCTGCCAAAATACCAGCGGGTGAAGGACTTGTGCCAGAAAGCAGAGTACCAGACCTCCTGCCAGCAGCCAGGACAGGTACCTGACCTGCAGGAGCTCAGAGAGAGAGGTTATTAAAGTTTCAGGGGAACAACATGAGGTGTAGCTCATGCAGGGTGATAATTTGCAATCTGTTTGACAATTTACTGAGAATAATATGCAGGCATTGTACTCTCAGGGTTCAATTTGACATAAAAGTCTCTTTTAATCAGTCAAAATGTGTGTGTGTGTGTGTGTGTGTGTGTGTGTGTGTGTGTGTGTGTGTGTGTGTGTGTGTGTGTGTGTGTTAATAAGTGGCTGAAATGTGTTTATTTCTGTGTAATTGAGACCTGTAGGGACTTTGTGTACGGCAGGAAATTGGGAGTGTCTGTGTTTGCTTTTGGCCACAGACGCCTCGGTACCGATTATTGATGGTGCAAAGAACGTCAAACTTTCAGAGTTTACATTGAATCAATTGTTATTAAAAGTGTACGCGTGTAAAGAATCTAAAGCTGAATTAAAAGACTCAAAGGATATTTTAATTCATTTTTATGGGTTTTTCAGAGCACCATTAGAAGTCTGTGTTGAGTAATTTGAGCACAAACCCATAAAGAACAATTTATGTCAATTGGTTTCCATGCATCAAAATTGATGATGTAGTAAAAGCCTAAAGACCCAATGTCATGAAACTTCCCTCTGCCTTGTTTCAGAAGTGGCAGTGTGTGGAGGACCCGACTGGCAAGCTGAGGCTGTATAAGTGCAAGGGCATGGCGAGTCTCTATGCTCCACGGATGCAGGCTCTGATGGCCAGCGGTGCCTCCCACGTCCAGCTGTCTCCCCCTTCGGACTCCGACAGCTGTAACTGCGATGATGTGGGCTTCAAAACATCCTTCCTGAAGAGGAAGAGGCTGCTCACCAAGAAGAGTAAGTTCCTCTTGTCACTCACATGCACCATTGTTCTGGTGGTTTATTTATACATCTGATTTTGCTCAGAAAGACACTTGTGCTTTTCTTTGAAATGTCCTTGCAGTAGCCTACAAAGCCTTGCCAAACAAGGCCATTAATCTCAAGCTAAAATAACCGTCTTTTGAAGTATTCATGAGATGAGGAGCATGTGTCGGTGCTGCCATCAAGTGGTGGACTAGAGTGGACAAGTGAGCCTTTAATCACAGGGTCTTGAAAGAAACAATTGCAGAAGATTGTAATTTATACCTGGAACGTGACACCGAGTGCATGGAGCTTTTGTCTCATATCATCCCTATTTTCATTTGTCATATGCTGGTCTTCACTTGTCTACAACAGCGTCATAGATCTTGATATTCTGCATCCAAAAACTAACCGGTCTTTTTTTTCTTTTTTTTTATCTTACTCAGGTCCCTCTGTCTCGTCTTATTCAGAGATGAAATCCAAGAAGACTGTCTCGAGGAAGCGCTGGGCCCGCTCCGTGTCGTTTGAGCTGGATGGTGACCTGTATGCCGTAGACCTGGAGGAGGGCTACCGGCCCCTGGGCTCCAGGAACAGCAGCTGGGCCACAGACAGGAGGAGAGGAGAGGGGAACGTGGAGGACAACGATGAGTCCAGTGGCATGGGAGTCACAGCCAAACCCACCGCCAGCAATAAACCCACACAACCTCCTGCCCTGAAAGTCACCTACAGGTGCTATGGTGTACATGTGTCTGCATTAATCTTTCTGGTGATGGATAAAACGTTAGGAAAATCATTTAGACTGCACATGCACGAGTCACAGTGGTGCTATTGTGTTGTTTTTCATCCTACAGGTGCTCCATTCTTATGAACGACACAGTGAAATGTGATGGGGGCCTCTACAAGTCTCTTCAAGCATGGAAAGACCACAAACTGCACATTGAGCATGAGGTACTGCTACGTTATTAAATCTAGCCCATTAAACCCATTTCACAGGTTGTGAGTATAGCTTGTGGTATGTAATGGGTGTCCCCCACTGTGTTTAGATTGAAACCTTGCAGACCAAAATCAAGAACCTGCGAGATGTCAAAGGTCACCTGAAAAAGGTGCGGCCAGAGGAGTGTCAATGTAACACACCCAGGTAAGAATGTGTCCGAACCGCACCAGCCGCCTGCACGGAGGTCTAATTGCATATGTGACAGTTCTTTTGTGTCTTTACAGTTATATCCTCAAGAATAAAGAGACGTTCAGGCTCAACGCAGGGCGCATGCACTCTGTCAGGTAAAGATCTACATTGTTTGACAATCATTTATTTATTTATTTGTCATTTATCTATTTTTGTATTTCCTCTCGCAGTCTCACTGTATTGAATTTGTTTCGGTCTCATCAGGATGCCATCAAAGCAAAAGAGCCAGTGGCTGCAGAAGGAGCAGAAGCGCAGGAAGAAACTACGTAAATTCCTCAAGAGGCTCCAAAACAACGACACTTGCAGCATGCCTGGCCTCACTTGTTTCACCCATGACAACCATCACTGGCAGACAGCCCCCTTCTGGACAAGTAAGGAATAACATATGGCTGTATAAAAGAGATTTGAGGACTATTGTCATGGGACTTTTAAATGTTTTCCAAAGCAGGTATTGCAAAACATATTTTTGGACGCTATTGTAATACCTCTCGTTTTCCACTCTTCCCCCTCCCTTCCTCACCCACTCCCTCCCTCAGTGGGCCCATTTTGTGCATGCACCAGTGCCAACAACAATACCTATTGGTGCCTCAGGACCATCAATGACACACACAACTTCCTGTTTTGTGAATTTGCTACCGGTTTCCTGGAGTATTTTGACCTGAACACTGACCCATACCAGGTATGTCATGTGTACAGGCACACTGCCCCTATATGACAGATACAGAAATAAGTTGAACAATAACAACTGTAAAAGTCTTCCAGAGATTTTCCAAAAGCACTTGCTGACATTGTGTCCTCATTATTCCTGTAGCTGATAAATGCTGTCAGCACCCTCGACCGCAACGCTCTGAATGCAATGCATCAACAGCTCATGGAGTTACGGGGCTGCAAGGGGCATAAGCAATGCAACCCGGAGAAGGGTGAGTAGAAAGCCTCTCGGGCAAACAGGATTGAATTTGGTGTCTCCAGTAGTTTCAGACCGAGACTTATGTTACCTCTACTTCCTTTCAGGAGGAAAGGAGCGAAACTACTTCAGCGAATACAGGTATTTTTCTTCTTCCTCTTCCAGCAGTTGATTACTTTTACAAACACTGCAGATGGAATACAGGTTACAGTTGTAGCTCTGGGAGGTTACAGTCTCCCCAGTGTGCCTTTTGGTTATGTTTGTTCTTACTGCAAGTCGTGTAGGGGAGTCAAGAAAATAAAATACAGTGAAGTTGTGCTGAATTTGAACCTCTTCAAGCTGGTTCCTTACTGTCGTCATCAAAGCCTTTTTAGCATGCAGAAGCCAGAGAGGGCCAATGCGCCAGCCTGCTTTTCAGCTTCTGCTGTTCCCTTCTTGTAATGAAGCCTAATTGCCTGTCTCTGCTGTGCGTGTGGGGGTGTATGTGTGTGTGCCTGCCTGTGTGTGTGCCTGCGTGTGTGTGTGTGTGTGTGTGTGTGTGTGTGTGTGTGTGTGTGTGTGTGTGTGTGTGTGTGTGTGTGTGTCTACGTGCATACATGTATGTGTGTGAACCTGTTTGTGTGTGTGTGTTTATACCTGTGTGTTTGTCTCCATGCACGTGCATTTGCCCTGCGCGTGTGTACGTGCTGTGCATGCTTCAGGCCAGTTCATCGTCGAAAGAGGCCAAAAGTGAAGAAGCCTTCCTCCAAATCGCTGTGAGTTTGTCATAACCCATCTGTTCCTTTGTAGTAAGCCAAGCTTTAGTCCCATCTCCTACCAGATTTGTTTTAGCTTGGTCAGATGACCCGGCAGCATGCTCCCCCTCTCCCCCTAGTTACTGTAATTCTGTACTCCTTTACTTACAGTAATCCTCATTTACCTGCATTGCAAAGTGCCATTTTCTTTTTCATTCCCTCACTCAAGTCAAATTCAATAAAGCAATGCAAGTGTGACCTTGTCTCACTATGTTGTGTTCTCAGTCCTGTTGTTGTCATTTCTTACTTGTCCTCGTGCTGTTGGTAGGAACAGATCACAGCTGGAGCATTGGTTTCCAGTGAATGTCTCAGGTGGCATATTTAACTCACAGCATTTGTTTCCTCTGCACAGAGGGCAGATTTGGGAAGGGTGGGTTGGGTAACCACCCGCATCCCTCAACCCGCCACATTGGCCTCCTCCAGCGGAGGAAGGAGGAGGAGGGGTGGAGGAAAAACCCGAGGACCTTGATCACACGTCGATGGACCATAACCTGAGATACTACTTTACTCTAATCTGGGTTTTCATTTTTGAGAGAGCTGCTCTTCGTAACTCTAAACCAGGCAAAGAAGACGATGAGACGCTGAGAGGAAGCTGAAAGACTCTCCAATTGTCAGTTCTACCGTTGCACACATTTCATTACCATCTTCTGTTACCCCTCAGCTGTCAGTACCATTAACATTAACAGGATGCTGTGAATCAGGTGGGACCGTTTGATGTCCACAAGCCATTCTATCTAACAGTACTGCTTGTACATAATATATATCAGCTTTAATCAGCTTTCTTTCATGTCATACGGGACTAGGCGGAAAACGTGATGAGTTACTTGTCAACTCTGCTGCTACTCAATGATGTCATGGCCTCGTGACGTCTCCGTGGCACATGCTGATTAGCTAAATCATTAACGCTTGGAGTAACAACAAGACATATTTCCTTTTTCTGCACCAACGTGTCTCCACCATGGACTGTATGGTCGTCACATGGAAAGCGGTATGGACTTTTGAATGACCAGACAGAACTCTCCGACATAATCTTTTTGTATTATAGTTGATCTTAACGCCGATGAATGTCCTTTACGAAGCATCATCTTTCTCAAGGCTGTGAGATGTGAGGTGACCAGCTGTTGCCTGCCTTCATCCAACCCCATCCAGTGTCAGCCACACCCTGAACAGGCATACAGTAATCACCATCTCACAATGATACAGCCCAAACCTCCAGAATATTTGACCACTGGCAGAATGCCTTCGTTAGTGAATGCCCTTTTACTCCTTTGTGTCGTCAGTACCACACCGTAGAAGTACCCAAACAGTTTGTTCAGCTTGCTATACATGGTGCTACAGGATAACAATACGGAAGGAAAATCTTGCTGTACAGTACAGTATGTATTTGAATGTATGTTGTGCAATTAATATAAATGTTTACAATATTTTTTATAATACTGAAGCGGCAGACCTCCTTGTATGATATGGGTTGACAAAAGGGACTGGTAGGGAGAAATGTAGCTTGAGAAATGCCATTGCCCGGAACTTGTATGTTTGTCCTTTCCTTATTTACATCGGAAAAGCACTTAAAGGGTTCACTGTGAAGAGATGCGCCATGTACGTTGAATGGATATATAGTTTACTCTGTGCCAGAGAACAACACAACAGTGTAATACTTATTGATGTGAATTTTAGCTACCTGCCTTTGTTAGCTGCTTTGACTTTTTTTATTATTTTATTTTTTAGCAAATATTTCCATAGACCTGAGCGCTGATAGTAAACTGTGAATAAAGTGTTGTTTGACCATTACCATGAGCCGACTTTTATTCTGAAATTGCATGGTGGTTAGTGATCCTGTCCAGCAGGTGTCTCCGTCTGCTTGTCCACGAGCTGATACTCACCGGGGGACACGGCAGGCTGCTCACAGCTCACTACTCTCGCAGTGGTGCAGAGATAAAGGTCCTCGGCTCTCTGGCGAGGGAGAGAATACGTTAGAAAATGAAAATGAGCATATGCATATGATATTCAAATATTAATCCAACAATGACAAAGTGTCATGCCGGTGCGTCTCTTTGAGGGCTAAAATCTGCTCGGTTTGCCAACTATTTGAAAAGCACAATATATATTTTACAAATAACGATTCGGACCTGATTAAAAAACAACAACACTTGTGTCCTGCCTCTGTAACAATCATAATAAAAAACTGTGAGAACAAACTAAAAAAGAAAAAATAAGTTAGAAATCGCCCAACTCCAATAAGCTGTCGTTGGACCCCCGAGGGACCGGTGCCTCAGAGATGGGTCCTGGTCCCTCAGAGATGGGTCCTGGTCCCTCAGAGATGGGTCCTGGTCCCTCAGAGATGGGTCCTGGTCCCATAAGTTTGAACACGCTGTCTCTCTCGCCAACTGAGCCGTTCCATGTTGTGTGCTTCTGGTCTGGCCTCTACTCTTTCCATCCAGCCAGGAGAGGGGACGGAGGGGGGTGGAGAAGAGGAAGGGTGGGGGTGCCCCCTCCCCATCCCAACCTATGACTCACGTGTGGAGGCGGAGACTCCGTATCGGATCCGCCACCGGAGGACCGTCCCGGACTCACTCGCCGTACCGCTCTGCGTGCTCAGAAAAGCCGCCTTCATCCCGACAAACCAGCAACAAACACACTGTTTCCCGTTCGTTTTACGCCTCGTTTACAATGTGAAGGAAAATGGCCGGGACAAGGTATGTTTCTTTCACTCTCAACTTAATTTAAAAGCGTAAGAAAATTGAGCTGGAGAAAGTTTCGGCGCCTGAAGCTCCGCCGGTCGGCCGCCTCGCTATCAACCCGCCGCCAACAGCTTCCTGAGGGGCAGACGGACGGGCCCCCGGGTCCCCGGGGCCCCGGGCCCCTCGGGGAGGACGTTAGTCACGTTGTTTGAGCACTTCGCGGTGTTTTTTGTGTGTGTCGGTAGTTCGCTGAATAATTGAGAAAGCTTTAAGTAGTCAACGTACAACTGGAATGTAAATGTTTTATTCAAAGTAACTACAGACCGTTGGTCCGCTCTGAGCAGCGGAACCGTGTTTTAGCTCGTTCGGCGTCACGTTGTCGCTTTGGGGGAACTGAGAGAGAAGTTTTGACACTTGGAAGTAAAGTTGTGCCTCCATTTAGTTAGTGCTCGTAGTCGGGTCACGTTAGCTGTAGCTGTGGTACACATCTATCATCACCAGTCCCTTCCTCACATGTGGCCCCCCTCTAAGTCTTTGCTGTGGCTAAGAGACCAATAACAAATGTCCCTCAGCCCATTTGTTGCTCTCCATTTTTATTTTTATTTTTTACTGGTGGAAGGTAACTGGGGCTACTGGTTTTGATCTCCACATGTTGAATTTCTTCAGCATCTGCTTTTACTGCATTAAAAAAAAAAAAACGTTGTTTAGCTTTCATCGGTTTCTTGAGACAGATGTTTTGCTTTAGTCCTTTGCAGCCTATTTAAAGCTACTGAGATGTTTAGGATAAGCTACTTTCAAAGTTCCCTTCAGCTGCTTTTCAGTGCTACGACTTCATATAGTTCAGACCGAATGGCTTTTAATGGCTCTTGCTGAAGTTTTCAGATGTCTTTGATGTCCTAATATTCCTCCTCCACATGTGTGTACCTCATGTTAAATACTATGCCGGGGACATTGTTGGACAATTCAGCTGCCCAGACAGATGCCATGTATATAGCCTGAAGCGGTTACTGTGGCACGCCAGGGCCAACCTGACTTCCTGGATGCAGCAGTTTCACCATCTCCCTGCCAGCCTGGTGCTGTTGGTTTATGGTTAACTTCTCTTATCTGTCCAACGATGCATCACGGTCAAGACAGGGCAGGGTGGCTGGGACGAGACAATGGTCCATTCGGCGGGGCTCTCTCCTTAAACGTGTCTTCCATTCTTCTGAGCTTTTTCAATGCGAGGAGCAGGACTCACAATAGGATGCTGTCTGACAACGTTTGCTCTGTTGGCTCACAGAGTAGGACGGACGACAAACCGTTAAATGCGTTACCCAAAAAAACAAGATGAATCAAACCTGTGTCTTTTGACAAGGACAAGGCAGGATGTCCATCCTACAGAGGATTTGACAATGGACAAGTTTGTTTGCCCGTTGAGAGGAAGCGATTTCTGAAGCGTGTGCTCCAGTGACAGCGGCTTGTTGTGCGCTGTGACATGTTAATAATATAACCACTGTGGATGATGTGTTTGAGACATAAAGCTTAAAATCCTATTTCTCCAGCTCTCATCCCCTTATTCTCTGCTTTCTGTACTACAATCCTGGTTACGTCCCTGTGGATCAGCGCTCGTAACGCTCCAAACACACACACACACACACACACACTTTTCATCTGACTTTGTGATTCTCCGTGGTCCCTGCGATGGCGCTTTAATGAGGTTGAAGTGATTTGGCAAAATGCGTTGAACTGTAACTGTACAGCCACCATTTTCAAACCATTCCTCTGCAGAGATTAAAGGCTGGTTTTACTCCCTGGCCCACATGCTGGCTTCAACCTGATGCTAAGAGTGCTGATCATCACTCACTAGCATTACAGGGGATAATAACTTGGTCATACGCTCCGATAGGCTTTAACCATGGACGAGTAATCTGCTTCCAAAGAGTTGAACAAGTCTATGTGATTGTAGTGAGTGCAGTCAGTGCAAACCTAAAATGCGCTGACCACAAAACCACGTAAAACAGTCATTACACACAGAAATGGAACGCTGAAACAGACGGTGACGAAAACCGAACTGGAAAAGAACATGTTTTTCAGTGTCACAGTTGTCACCCTCTATTACAAACCTAAAACTGTTGTTTGGAAATATTAGTCTGGCCCTGCGCCGTTGATCCCCAGCGATGGCCTCTTAAATCATAATCCACCCTGCTGGCCTCCCGCCCCCCGCCCCCAGCCCCCTGGGGGCCCGTACAGACCCAGCGTTAACATCTTCACCAGGCTGCTCTGCACTCTTAAGCCTGGAGGCCCTGCCGTCTGCACCTTCACTTCCTCTAGAGGACAATCCGGACGTTTCTTTCCTGTGTGGCTCCTCGGCCCGGCCACTCGGCTCTGGGATTAGACTCTGGCCTCGTTTGTCTTGTCAGCAGCAGGGGAGGATTCAGAGGGGGCGTGTGGGGGTCCAAATCAAAATGAAGTTACAAGCGGCTGCTGGTGGTTGGCAAGCGGGTCGGAGACTAATAGTAAATGTTATTCTGGCAGCGCGCAGACCACGTCTTCATTTTTTCCACATGTATGACCCCGAACGGTCTGACGAGATAACGTTTGGACAATGAATGCTGGGGGTTATTAAGCACAATTACATCCTAATAGGTTCATTCACTTCTCTTGTTTGCACAAGTGACCCCATTGTTCCTCCCCCGGCAGCTGGTGTGCTGGACAGAAAGGCCGGCCTGTTTGTGGTAAACACCCTGATCCCGTCCTCGGCCTCTCCTGCACATGTTCACTCTCGTCCACGAGTCTCATCTGGTCTGAAAAGTCCCCCCCTGTGCTCTTCAACCAGGAAGAGGGGTGGATTTAAGGAAGGACCGGGACTCCTGTTTGGTCAGGCTTACCCCTATAAAAGGGAACTTATTGACCCTGTCGCTCAGGGGTGTCTCAGACAGACAGTGACTGTTCGGCAGAGCGGTGAAGGGGTTGGAAGTTCCCAGCATTTCTGCTGAAAGCTGCAGCATTTGTTGGAGAAGCGAGGGTGGCAGGACAAGACAATACGCTCCATACAGAAATCTCAGAGCGCTGCTTGTCTGCGGCGAGTTTTGTAGGCGGATTACAGCGAGGGTATGCGAAGTAACATTCAAGGCCGCCAACACGAAAGCGCTCTGCTGGAACCGGTGACGAGGTAGGCACTGTTATCTCCCATCGCATGAAGAATCAGTTTGTTGCAGTGAATTCACTTAGGCCATGTAAAATCGCGAGTTGGAAAGCAGCATGGGAAAGACTCGCTTGGGCTGAAGGTGGCTGAACGACCTTGTGAGGTCCAGTCTGATCGGTGCCAATGGAGAGGGGGAAACCGTCTCTAGTTCTGGATCAGGGCAGCTGTTGAAGGAGGTCACCCCAGACCTCGCATGTACACGTCCCGAGCCCCTCCCCTCCGTGGCTCTGATTGGCCGGCCGGGTCCCCCTGTTTGGAGGCACCACAGAGAGTTCTCGTTGAATGAAGTCTGCCTGTTGATCTGACAATGGTCAGCATTGTCTGGGTCCATCACAGGCTTCAGAATAGGGTGCATTTCACAGGCTTTGTAATGCATATGACCGTGAGTCATCACAGGACATTCCTGTCAACTAGGTAACCATTTTTTTTCCTCTATTCCCACCGAGCCTACAGATTTATGTACAACAAGAAACCGTTAACGACTGCAGCTAGAAGGGAAATCTCTCTGACATCTCGATCTGATCAGTGTGTTCATGTGGCTGTCTTTCATAGGCAAGCAGTAACGTAGCCCTCTGTAGTCCTTCTTTCTGATGGGTCATGGTTTTAGAATGAAGCCCATGTCCAACAGTGGCACACGTTTGTATAAGCCTAACGTATAGCACACAGACCAAACTGGATCATCTCGTTCTTGGGGTTTTCACTCTAGTGACTCAGAACTGCCAATCACGCTGGTCTCAGTCAATGCTACGCAACTACGAAAGAATCCATTGGAAGTGTATTTACTCTTCTTCACCGAGCAACGCCGACATTTCAGACGAGAATTGTTGGGGTTTGACTTCACAGAAATTGGCAGAAAGGCAGTGTTTGCCTCGACGGTGTGGAAGCTGTCTTTTTATTTACCCTTACTGCTGCCGCAAGAGACAACCTCCAATGTGTCAATGATGCAACGCTTTCCCTTTTTTATCTGGCTCATCATGGGACAGTACAGTATCCCCACTGCTTTTTCAGATCGGTACTGTCATAACAGAACTGTCACACCCAGTACAAACAGCTTGTGAGCTTCTCATCCGTGCAGGCCCTTTTGGCTTGTGGACGTCTGGCTGTTTGGTCTTTAAAGTGCTTTACCTCTCTTCCCCTCCTTGGCAATCTGCAGCCAGTGTCAGCTCGCATAAGGCCCGCTCTATCATGCCTTTCGTGTCTTGCCGTGAAAGACGACCCCTGAGCTTGTTTGCCAATGTCAGCACACGAGGAGTGAGGAATGGACACGGACAACTGCTGCTGAGGGGGGGGCTTTTTTTTTTTTTTTTGGCCATGTTCCCATTAATGTGGTTCAGTTTAAAAAAATGTGTTTATATGTCAACACTAGAGGTTTTTCTAATCACATCAAAATGCAAAAAAAAAAAACTGTGCACCCTCCTTTGAGATGACTTACTTTGTTTCAACACAATCTCAGTGTTATCACTGACACATCTAAGTCATAAATATTAGGAGGCTTTTGGTCATCCATCCATTCAAGGTCTCATTAATCAGCCCAAGTTCTTGTCCATTGATTTTTTCACGCCGCCTTTGATTGTCTGAATTCCTTAGGGGCTGCACAGAAGATGGATAAACTTTGGCCTGCGAGGCAAAGCAGCCCCACAATACGCAGCATACAGTCGATAGTAATCTATAAACCTATATAAAGTCTGACGAGGGCCGATAGAGTAAACAAGACGGGCAGTATGCAGCCCTGTGGGTCTGGTTTACGAAACACATCACTGTTAAAGTCAGAGAACAAGATAAGTATACAGCATCCTAACCCCGCGCATTAACTTTATGAGCCAAGCTGCCTCAGAAGTCCGTTGCTCTGTAACAGACTCGGCAGCCTTTTATGCAAGTGTGTTTGTTTGTTAAATTGAATGCAAGACACACACATTCTCACACACATTCACACACACGGTGACCAAATAGTCCCCGTTCGACCGACCTCTAACCCTGGTGTCACGGCAGGAACGAGAGGTGTGAAACAAAAGAGCCAAAGAATGTGTGTGCGACAGGTGCAGGACTTTTTTTTTTTTCTCTCGCGCTCTCTCTCGCTCTCTCTCTCTCTCTCATCTGAAACATGTGCACTCTCTCCCTGATTGTTCTGGTCGCCTGGGCGGAGTCTAGGAGCCTATCCTGCACAGAGACGACCCACATACACCTCGTCCCAGCTCTGTTTCCAACAGAAACATTTGGTTCCAGGAAACAAACATGGGCCTTTGCGAAGGAACTGCGCTTGTGATGAGGACAAAATTAGACTGCATCAAACCGGATTCGTGTGATCACTGTCCACAAACACTACCTGCAGTGGAAACATATGGGGAGGCGCAGCAGCCCGAACTGACCTACCATAAGTGACTCTCACTTTGCCTCGCACTGCCTGGTTTACGGTTACTCTCGCCGTTAGTCACAGCTACTGGTGCCGCTGCCAAGCACTCGGTAGTCGGCCTCTTGTTTTACAATATTTAGATAAGCAGGTTGCCTAGCAGCCACGCTGAATAGACTTTGTACATGATTTATACATAATCAAACAGAGGTCCGCTTAAGGCAGAGCGCTCCCGCTATTATATTGAGTCACAGGCCTCTGCTTGCCCTGAGAGAGCAAATTACCACTGGTTTCTCATTTTTACTATATTTTTAATAGTGTTGTACCTGTGCCGCTAGGTGAGTTTAAATTCCTGAAATGACTTATTTTGAGGCCGGTATCTGAGGAGAGAGGATGTTTGATGTCTCTAAATAGAAAATGGCAGGTCTGTAAATATACCTGCCAGCGTGGACCTGGCACTCTTTTATTTTTTTTTTGCTGTGCCTGGTGAACAGAGTGCTAAGGTTTCCTAAATGAATGGCAGGCCCTGTGTGAGATCTCAGCCGGCCTCGGTCCACAGGGGACGGTCACAAGCAGCGGCTCAGAATAGTCCGTTGTTGGTAAAGGTTAGAGGTTGCCTTCCAGCAGTCCGGACTGGTAAATGGGAGCTTAGCTGGCTCGCTGGTTTTGTCTTATCAACTCACCTCAACAAGTATATGGACAAATTAATGCAGCGAAGCCCCCATTTAGCTCAGTATCTGAAGGTGTCCTATCTGTCCATCAGAAATGCCACAATGGCACCGAAGCACGAAGCTGCATTTCAGCCATTACTAGATCATCTGATGAAACACTGCGACCATGGTTTGTTCAAGACTCCATGCTCCACAGAAAGAAAAAACAGTCTTTTTTTTCTTTTTCTTTTTTCTTATTTATCTCAACAACCACACTGCTATTTGAGTTTGATTGAAATCCAAAGCTGGACAATGACACAAGGCATCTTGTTGCCCTATTTCTAGTGAATGTATTGTCCAGTCCTCTGTGTTTTCCGCTGCTGGGAAAAATGCCATTTACACTTTGGCGTTGGCTTCGAACAATGGGGCAGATTCCATGAGCTATATTCTGTTGTTTCCCTCACTATGGGAAACCGCTCTTAGTTATTTTTGGAGCTAACTGTTTTTTTCTGCTTCTTTTCTTCTTCTTCTTCTTCAGTATTTCTTCTTCAGAAGGAGACCTTTGGCCCATTTGGAATGGGAGTAACTAACTAGACTGTTAAGAAGGTGTGCTTGTGTGCGTGTCTGCATGTGTCGGTATTGGCCTCTTGGTATCTGTGGTAGGCTTTGTTTGCAGAGATCTTTTTTTTTTTTTTACTTTTTTTTTTTACTTTTTACAATTTGACAAGCTTTATTTTTAGTTGCTGTGGAATACCCATCTGCTGCTGAAGCATCTCCTTGACCCAAATGGGAGACAAAGCCCCTGTGTGCCATGGGAGAGTGTGTTATTACACACAAGAGCAAAGAGGACATTGTATTTTTACCTAAATATCCAAATCTTTCAAAGCTGTGGGCAGTTTTTTATTTTTATTTTGTACACAGATTTGTCACCAGGTGAACGATAAACTCACTGTGAACAATGTAGGTTAGCTGAAAAACTTCTCAGTAAGGGACACTGTCTGAAAATTAGATTCCTTTGGGAAGTACCGATCCTGTTCATATTCAAGAAAGCCTTGTGTTATCTCGAAGTTACTATTAATGAAAATAATCTGTAAAATCCCGCTCCTCGACTCCTACGCTCCTGTGTTTACTGAAGGCAGTCGGGTTCTGTTTTACCACCACACAAACCCCCAACACAGGTCTGCGGCATGCGAGTCTGCTTCAATTAAACTGAGTTCCCGAGAGGTAAATCGCGTGTGTGTGTGTGTGTGTGTGTGTGTGTGTGTGTGTGTGTGTGTGTGTGTGTGTGTGTGTGTGTGTGTGTGTGTGTGTGTGTGTGTGTGTGAGATAAGTTCATTTTAGTTCAATATAAAACATTTCTGTTGGAGTTCCGCTTTGCTGAGCTTGTGCAAACTGCATTCCAAACCATTTATGAACATTTGAAGCATGTGGCAGGCTGCCTCGGTTATTTGACGTGCCGGTCTATACTTTCATGTCTGCCTCTCGATGCCAGCGAATCACCTAAAGCCGAGGAGGCTGGAGTTCATTTACACGGTAACACAGACGGCGACTTCTCACCAGAAATGTATAGCAAATCAGAAGGTCTTTGTCCACTACACAATTTGGAGAGTGAGCAGTGGGTACTAATAAGTAGCTACGGTGGAAATAATTCTATTTTCATTTTAAATGTGGAGAAATCAAACCGTGTCGGCCTCGGTCCTGGTAAATTCTGCGGATGACAAGCCCCTTTTGTATTCGACAAACCCATATAATGGACATCACTCCTGTTGTTTGAGTACTCCCAAAAGGGATGTTCCAGGAATGTCCGAACCTGAACACCGGTCCGTCTTCCTGCTTATCTGGTCGTGTCAACAGAGCCCAGCCGGCTCGCTCTCAGCTCTAACTGCTGTTTATTTACCCAGAGGGAACAGTCCATATGCAACCACGACACCCCCGTGCTGCTGAACTCGTCAGCTTTGGCCTCCGCAGGCGACCCTGCGAACCCTGGTTTCCTGTTGGGGACACACGGAGAGGAGCACACACCGCCTCAGCTTTCTGCCACTGCGTGTTCATCAGAGATTGGGTTATTTGGATTCCGATAGGAACGCTGCATTTCCAGAGAGAGCGCCGACAAACACGGATCTGAAATAACAAGGAATGCAGCATGGCGAAATCAGTTTCTCCTTTTTGGAGGCTGGGAGCAGTCAAAGGATGTAGGCTCTGGTATGTGTGGGGTGGTGTTGACTGTTTGGCCTCTGCTCTGAATGCCCCATTATTCGCGAGGCTTCCCTCCCATGAAGTGTTGCGAATCTAATCAGTCTGTAAGTCGTCTTCTGATAGTTGGGCCTCGCTGTGGTCTCTCAGACTGTGAACACTATTCTGCTGTATTCAATCCATCCCCTGCAACACAAACAAACACATTTTGACACTTACTTACACTTTTATTTTTGAGGGGGGAGGGGGATTAAAAACCCTTCGCATAGAGTCCACTAGAGTCGGGGCTACTTGCCCGGTGTGAAGGATTAGACCAGATGGCTTCCCAGCATAGAGTACTAGCACACATGGGAAGACAGTATGTGAAAGGCTCCTATATCCTCTCTATGCTCTTTCTATGTTTACCTGAATGTTAAATCAACCTATGGAGAGACAGGTGCTGGCAGCACATACAAGAGATGTAGATCGATACTTTATGAATAGGTAGGTCAAAGTTGCTCGGAGCTTTGCGGTTAGAAGGGAGAACAGCTGTTGAGCCCAGCGAGTCGCCGGCATCCCGGTGACATTGTAACCCTGGCAGACCCGACTGGCATCCCTCTCCGTTTCTATTTCTGAGCCCTGGGTTTGCGCACCCAGGGTTGATTTGGCAGGCACACGAGAAAGAAATGTGGGTACAGTATATGTGGTGGACATTGTGGGCACTCTTCTCCTTGCTAAGCTCCGTGCCCCTCGCTGGTCATCGCAGGTAGCCTAGGCAGAAGCCTCCCTGTCACAAACAACCGTGACCGGGAGAAGAAAAGCTTCTCTGTCCTGAGAAAGTTGGGAAAATATCCAAACCTATGTCGGATTGTTGTGACACTAATTCCTCCCCACTGCTACTTTTCTCTCAAAGATACTAGGCTCGAGTTGTGTGGGACACTAAAGAAGAGAAATGACCTAACCTTGCCAAAACCCTCAGTGGTATGAGAGACATGTAAGGAGCATGGTAATTTATATTTTGAGTCCTTTCTCCAGCTCTGATCTCAACATCTACTGTGTCTGAGACTGTTGGGGGGGTGGAGGGGGGGGGAGGACTCTCGCTGGCTGTTTGTAGTCTTCCTGTTCCCACATGGATTTGCTGGCACAGTTAAGGCCTGCATCAGGGAACTAGATCAAAGGAAACTAATGGAGCCCACTAAAGAGTAGCATGACCTGGATGACTACAGTCCTCATTTATTTGTCAGACACACATTTATTGACCTTGATTTTTATGTAGGTGGCTACAGCACATACCTGTTATATGGGGGCGATATCGTTCAACTGCAATGCGCCTCACGCTTTGTTTAACACAGATAGATGGTGTCCTATTATTTCTCTGAAATTCAGTTCATGGTCTAATTGCACGTAATTAGGTTCACCCTCCTATCTACATGTGTACTTTCCCCGCAAACGAGGTTGTTTCTATCTCTATTTTGGCACCTCCCCTCTCCGCTATCTCTTATTTGTCGCCTGTGTGTGTTGTGCTGAGCTGGCCGTTGCCACTCTTGGTGATCGCAGTTAAGCGCGATGGTCTCTTGCGTTAGTGGCACTCGGCGCGTATGGTTCCCTTTGGGCCGCTGCTGACTCCATGCCCTGGTGTCTCACAGAGTGTCCACCTGTCCCCTTATTCAGGAAACGCACCATCACCCCACCCCTGCCGCTTTGTTGCCTACCAAAGAGATGACATCATCATCTCACACACACACACACAGACACACAGACACAGATGGATGCGTGTAGGGGACACAAACATCGACACTCTCTCCATATGGGCATTGTTGGGCCTCGCAGTCTGTCAAACAGTGTGAGTTGTTTACTGCGCGTCGAGCTGATTAGTACCGAGGCGTGACCGGGGCCTCTATTGCGACATAGTATCCTGTTGGTGGATAATCTGTTAATACCTTTGCCTCGTTTCTTCTCATTCAGCGCTGATTGGGTGGAGATCCTGGAGCCACGCTCCCGCGAGCGCATGTATGTGAACTTGACCACCGGTGAGTGCGGCTGGGACCCCCCGACGGACGTTCCTGTCCGCCAGGCAGACGGCAACCAGTGGTGGGAGCTCTTCGACCCCCACAGCGGCCGCTTCTACTACTACAACTCTACTGGGCGCCGCACGGTCTGGCATCGACCCCAGGGAGCTGATATAGTGCCCCTCTCCCAGCTCCAGGCCATGAGACGGTGCAGTGAGGCCAAGCGTGCCGGAGGGGGCGTGGACAGGCCCCACCATGGGACCACGGGGAGTATCGGCAGTGTCGGGAGCCAGGGGCGCTTCACACCTCTGCCCGAGCGGGACGGAGACAGCCCTGTCCCCAGAGCTCCGGAGGCCAATGAGGAGGCTGCCGACCCCGAGCTGGACCCAGCAGTGGACAGCAGATCGCAGGGAGACGGGAGCAGCACCGAAAACAGCACAGAGGGCAGTAAAGACCAACCGAGGTAAGCCCGACCAAACCTTCAGTAGCCCCCACAGTACAGTCAGTCTGGGAAGGAAATTGTGCTTAATCGTTAATGGATCAAATTACCAGGAGAAAAGTAAGGAAATGTGATAGTCATCGCAGCATGTGGCATCGTGAGCCATAATGACTTTCAAATGCTTCTGCTGTGAGAACTCGCAGGCTTATTTTGACTTTTGACCACTCGGGCCAAACTCAAACAGCTTTTCTTTTTTTCTTTTTTTTCGTTCTCTCTTATCTGAACATTCTATATGTCCCGTGTTTCCATACCATCGCCTGTGAACCGTGCTCAGCTCATTTCAGCAAATCGTTACCAAATGGGGAGAACGCTCAGTCATACTGCAGAGCACAACATTACCCCCCCTCACCCCCCCATCCTCACGCTAGGGTTACTGGTGCAGAGCGGCCCCTAACAGTAAGTCATTCAGAGACCCCATCATGTGCTTGGCGTTGTGGCCTCGTCCAAACCGCCGTCTCTTCCCTCCAAGCCAGATTCCAGACATGCCACTTCTGTTTCCCCTGGCACGGGGCCACCGAGGCCATCTTAGTGTCCTTCTGTGTGCTCACCACCACCACCACCGTGCCCCGCGCTGCTCTGATGCTCATTTCATTTTCCTAAAACAAATCTCAGCCCCCGGGCCATTAAAGACTAGAACGCCTCTTATGGGTGTGAGCTTAAATGCACATGCACGAGAGGCATGTGAGAGAGTGTTGTCTGTGGTTAATGGCAAGCAGAACCGCTACATTCCAGATGCGTATAAACAAGGCGAACCCTACTGGTTTTCAGAGGCTCTCTCGCGGCGACTGTGGCTCTCCGGTTCCTCCTGGCTCTTCGTGTACCTCACCGTGGCCCTTAGGAGGTCTCTCCCCTGACCCTTCGAGCCTTTGGGATTACGTTTAGATGGAGGGGGAACTAATTGGTCAGCCATGGCTGTTGAATGACACCACTGGGGTGTGTGTGTGTGTGTGTGTGTGTGTGTGTGTGTGTGTGCGTGTGCGCGTGCGCGTGCTCCCCACAGGGTCCCACTTTGCCCCAGTGATTCAACAACTCCCAAATGCCTTTTCTGTCTCCCTTTAAAACAATGGCCAGCTGTGTTCCTCAGAGGAAGGCTGAGGGGTCTTTAGCCCGCAGAGGCTTGATACCCTACTTAGCCATATGGCCCTCCACATGCTCACCGGCCTCCATCTCTTAGCAGGTAATTAGAAACCGCCACAAAATGCGCAGAGATGGTGGAATGTGACAGTGCAAAATGGATGAAAACAAACATGCTTGTTTGCAGCTGGTGGCCCGCCTCATTGATAATGACAAGGATGAAGAGCGAGGGAGAAAGTTTAAATGAAGAGTTGGAAGGGTTCACATTGGTTTGTGGTTAGCTAATTGTTTTGTCCCACCCAAAACATGGGAGTGTTGAAGGGGGTGGGGGGCTTCCATGAGAACATCCTCTTATTTTGATCATGCTACTGCCGGTCATAACTTATTTTTGTTGTTCCATAGAGTAATGGGGTATTTCATCGAAACCAAACACTTCCTCAGTGTTTGGTTTCAACGTCTCAGCTCTGTTAGACATGTCGTCACATGTTCTTTTTTTTATTCTTCGCTTCCCCCTTTTTTTTTTTTTCTGTGAAATTTCAGCGGAGATGAAATGTTATTAAGTTATGACCTTTTGAAAAACAATGCTGTTCTCTGTGGAGATGGGACAATCACAGTTCTTCCAACGGCAGTTTCCTTTTGTTTTGTGCTATTAATAAATCGTTTCATTACAGATAGAAGAGTTTCCACCCAACACACCCTTGCATGTTATTCTAAGTACTGGTTGGTTGGTGCCGCTTCCTGTCCCTCGCTGTCTCTCTCTGTTTTTGTAAAGCTCATATCTTTTTCTTTTCTTTTCTTTTTTCTTTTTTTTTTCATTTGTCTACGTTCATTATTACAGAAGCACACTTTTGGAGGCCTTGAGTGCCAAACCGGTTACTCATTGGCCAAGTGTTATCACACGTCCTGGGAATTTCTGGGTACTTTGAGTCTGTGGCGGTCATCAGGGAAGTACCTTGGTCTCCGGGGGTAAACACGTCTGTCACACGTGATCGTGGGCACAAGGAACCGAAGCAAACTCTCTTTCCATGATGTAGGTGTTGCAGATCAACTAGCTTTTGGACATCTGTATTGAATTTCACCCACCTTTCAATGCACTTATGTGTCCGTTATCATCAAGCAGATAACATCTGTATGGGATTTCACCATAGAGGGTGCGTGTGTCTGTCCTCACTGTGTGTGGGCTCCTCTCCACCGAGCTCTCCAGCTACAGGAGACCTGCTGAGGCCGAGTGGATGTTAAAAGTCTGCTGAGGACACGTAACGGCATGGTGTAAGACAACCCAGGAGTGACCCACGGTGGTTCACGCCAGGGTCACAGCACTCTTTTGTCTTATGGGCCGTCCAGTGGCGTATAACGGACCACTAAAAGGAACAAAGGGTTCTCACTTAAACCCAGTTGTCCCCCAGGGTCAGCTGAGAGCTTTCTCTAAGCAGTAAGTCGAGGTATGCTGAATGGAGAAGGACACCAAATGACTTGTGTGTTCCCTCTCATTTAGCCCCCGTAATGATACAGCGCTGCACCCAGCATTCAATCTACGCTGACATTGGACACTTAAAACTTGCTTTTCCTGATTGTTGACTGGCTTTGTATTGCTTTAAAAAGATCCAGAAATAGTTCAGCCTCAACTCTGTCTTGGTTGTTTCATGTTGCTCATACCAAGATTCTTCAGCTTTTACACATTAAATATGAGATAGCGCGACTTTTCATGAGTGTGCAACTAGTTTAGTAGAAGGAATGTTGGTCTAATTTTAGTCTGACTTTGAGGAAACTAAAGGACTATGGTAGAAACCTCTTCCCAAAAGTGTCTGATGACACATCCAACACAACTGAAAACATTTTATTTCAATTTCTGTTTTGGGGAACTTTTTTTTTTTTTTTTTGAAGAAAACATGCATGTGAAAGCAAAAGTGTGTGTGTGTATATATATATAAAAAAAAAAAAAAAAAAGTGCCGAAACAAAACAAACTTCCCTCTCATGTGCTTTGAGACTGTCGAGCTGTGAGTCATGTAGGAGATGCATCACCAGTGGGTTCATTTAGGAAACGAGGGGGCGTCTTACGGGGTAGATAAAGTTTTTAAAGTTGTTAATGAGTCACACATTGTCTGCGTGTTTACTCCGAGAGCACAAGCCTCTCGTGCTTTTCATCTCCCGCCACAAAGTCTTTACGCACACTGTGAAGACATGTTTCATCTGTGCGCTCCCGGTGTGGTAAGCTCATTTTCAGCCCTTTCCAGATGGCGTTTTAAGTCTGCCTATATTTATTTCTCCATTCGTGAAAAAAGTTGCACTTTGAACTGGTGATCCTGTTATGTGCCTACGCGCTTTGGTCTCGTTAACAGTGGCGATGTCCTTATTTCTCTGCGCTGTTTCTCCACACGTCCCCAGTTCCCCCCCCTCTCTTTTTCCTGAAGGCTTCAAGTTTATGGTGTCCTCAAGCACTAGATCACAGAGGCACAGTTTCACGAGCGGTGAATCCGAAACCTTTTCTGTTTTATTTTAGAAATCATTGAAGCGCTGCTTTTGCAGTTAACTTCTCCGTCTGGTGCTGTGGTGAGGTAGAATATCTCCAGTGTTTTCATGAAGAACCAGTGGCACCGCATGTGAACTGGCTTTAGGCACGCTGCTCTGACTGCCTCAGCTGACTTGCAGCATGCAGACTTGGTATTTTTCAGGGTGCTGCTTCCAGGGTTTCCACTCGCATCCATTTCCAACGGTGATGATGATGATTGTAAACTACCGCACTGTTGTTTTTCTGCTCTTTTGTGTCCCTGATCCTATCTCTGAGACTTGAGACTGGTTGGAACAGGTTTTGTGCACGCGCCCAGTTTTAATCATGTCATCCGACTAGTGTGCTCTTAATGGGATCTGCCCCTCACAAGAAGAGCTTCAGATGCACTTTCAAATTCCAGAGGCGGGGTCTCTCTGGAATCCACTTGGGTTTGGCCTCATCCTGTCCCTTGAATAAAAGCTCCTAGTGGCTGTCCTCTGACCCAGCCCAGCCCTCCTCGGGATGTCGTGCTGCGGGAGCCACAGACATGCACAACTGGTAGACATCTTGGCTCAGAGGAGGGAGGTGCATCAGTTCAGCTGTTGCAGGACAGCTGGCTCTCTGGACGAGCCTGACAGGAACTAGGGGGCTACCAGCTCCGCCCGTAAGCCCGAAATGTCATTTCATTCTTCCGCTTGATACTCTTATGACCAATTTGTTCAAAAGTGAGAAGAGAAATTAGCTCTGCACGCTGGCGAAGTGTTGTCCTCAGCAAATCCTCTTTGTCTTCCCAGTTTCCTTCCCCTTACGCAGATTACAGTGATCCCATTGGTTTGTGGTCTGAGGTGTTTGTGCAGCAGAAGCTTGGCCTGTGCGACCCCATTTCCTCTTCCTGTCCAGCCAGTGTTAATAATAACCCCTGTTTTTCAGACCCCTCTATTCCCAGGGGGTATATTTAAGAGCTTCCAAATCCATATCCCTCCCTGCCAAAGTGACTCAGCTGATGGCTTTTCCAACTCCAGTTATTCCAGGCAGGAGCATAAGGAGAGACAGAACATCTGCTGACAGCAAGGTCCCCAGAGTATATTTAGTTGGTTATTGAGACCACAGCAATATTCAGAACAGTGACAGAGGTATCTGGGCCTGTGTTTGTGGATGTGAGACACCAGAGCTGCTGAGACTAATTGAGATTTGCTGACTGCTAAATTGATTTGCTGCTCCAGAGGCCAATCAGATTATCCTGTTGGTTTCCAAAGGGCCTCTTAACTTAATTTTATAGCACATTTCTCTGTCTTCCTAAAGCTCTTGCATGCTAGCTCCAGGCTCTGAATGAAGGGGGTTTGTAAATGGATATGTGGAGTGCAGGATGGGTGTGTACCGCTTGTGTCTAATGAGGTGTGCTTGAGAAGTGTCTGAAATGGAGTTTATCTCCTCGCAAACAGCGAGCGATTTGGAAAAATCTGATGGGGATTTACACTCCAAGAGATAATTATCATGTCTCTTTTAACCTATTGTGATGAATTGCTGTCCGTAATCCCCACCTTCAGCTAACATTCAACGATTGACAGGCGGGCTCCGAGCAGTCAACACAGACACACCCTTTCTAAACAACTTTCATTATGGCTCGAGTAAAGTCCAGGCCTGTTGAGTGTTACGCAACAGCCTGCCTGACTCTGGGGGTTGAAGATGGCTCTTTCAGGTTCAGCCGCTTCCCTATCATCTTTCTCTACCCCAACCCCCTTTGCTGTTGTTTTCGGAGGCGTCTCCGTGACGATGGCACAGCCATGCATTGTGTGAGGCTCCCCACATTGCCACAGAGGCCCCTGAATGAGCCCTGAGGAATGCCAGCCTTCCCGCTCATTCCCTTGCTGCACTCTCCCACGACTAATCCCCACCCCTTCTCATTTACACATGCTCACACCCTCCTCTCTTGTCTCCCTAGCTCTGTTGTCCTTCACCCCCCCCACTCCCAACCCCACCAATCGTCTCCCCGCTCTCGGCCCGTTACAGTTTCTCACCATTGTACTTGCGTTTGTCCCCCCTACAGGTTCGGGGTTTGTAATCATACTTTATTTGGTTGACCTGAGGTGTACTGATATGCAGGTGTTGTCCTAGCTGTGTAATGGGATTAGAGGCTTTTGGTAAGAGATCGAAGACACTGCAAAGCCTTCGCGTTGGAGTTGGCTCCCGGCCCCCTTTCGCGATCGCGCTGAGCATCGCACCAAACTCCCTGCTGGCAGCCAGCATAATGTGCCAGCGTTGGAGGGGGTGAACATGCTAGACCTTTGCTGATCCTCGGTGGGACAATGGTAGGCAGACAACAGAGACAAAGCCTAACAAAATCCCTCTCTACCAACACCGTGAGCTGGACTTCCTCATAGGCCCATGAATGCGTTCTGTTTCAGTCCCTGAAGAATAGGTTGTTTGATGTTTCTACTGAATTCATCACAAGATATCATTTATTGTTTTGTACGGACAAAAAGGAAAAGCAAAGACGCTTCCAGAGTATTTTTGGATATGAAGATGGAGCAAAAAAGGGCCTGCAGGGGTCCAAAGATATATATTATTTCCCATGTATGATGTGAAATGTTTTGTAATGTTGTATATAAGCTCCCTATAATTAAGTTTTAGCCCACACTTCCGCCCTGCAAGCAGTGTGTGAGCATTACATGCGGCATTTCCTGTTTGTGTTCCACATGGGGAAGCCCTCTCTACGACCCTCCAGAGTACCTCCTCCGACAGGAAGTAGTGGTCACTACTATCTCAGGGTCGGTCCTCATAAAGTACGTCACCAACCCACCAAGAACATAGAAGACAGATTCATGTTTTCTTTTCTTTTTTCCTTTTTTTTACTGTCCGCCATTACACGTTCAGAGACCCCATGTTATGTGTGAGCAACGAGGTTTGATTTGTTTGTGGATAATAGAAGGGGAATTTGATTATTGTGGTTTCATGTGTGAGGTCCGCTGTGTTCTTTGGGCCGTCCAATGAGAAGAGAGACCTTGATGTTTCATGTGCGAGCTGTTCCTGCCATAGCAAACCGGCGCTAAATGGTCAGCTGCTGAGGTGGGAATGATTTTTGGAGCATTTGTGTCGCCACCTCCCGCCCGACAGGACCGGAGTGAGAAAACATACACTGCTTCAAAGAGTACAAACAGTGGCTTCTCATGTTTACAGCTGTCACCTATCCACCCCCTCCTTCGCCCCCTGCAACCACACACACTCGCACTTGCTCGTAACTACTAAACAGCGCTGGTTTGGGGGTGAATCCCGTCTGTCAGAAGCTTCTCGTCTTCACACGTGTCTGTCTGTGTTATTTAGACTGTAAACTTTTCTTGATTGGTCTCGGTGAGGTGGGGGCCCTGGAGCGTTCCCAACGGCACCGCTTGTGGCAGGCTGTCCTGGTGCTGTGCCAGGTGGCTGACGTCCAGCTGTTTATAGGCCCCGCCGGGATGGCAAATCTGTGGGACCGTTCGAAGATTGGAGCCTGTTTACATTCAAACCGCTGAGGTGGTGTGACTCACTCTATAGACGGGGGTGGCACTGAGAGAAGGAGGGAGGGAGGGAGGGAGAATGACAAGCTGTAGCTAGGAGGACTAGAGGAAGTTTACCGTTGGCTTGAGGACCTCAGGGGAATTGTTTTAGCATTGTTCCAGAGAGATGTGGGGAGGAGGGGGGGGGGGTCACTCCGCCTCTTTCCTCCTCCCCTCTGCGTCCTCTTTCTGCCGTTACAGCCCAACTCTCCACTTAGTCGTTGTGCTCTTCTTGGAAAAGGGGAAGCCTTTGAACACTGGCTCTACACTGACCTGTGTTTTATGTTTGGATTCACAAAGGACAGCCGGTGAGCCACTTTGATCAAATTAGTTACCCCACTGAATGTTAAGAAGAGGTCGGAGGGAGGGAAGGTAAGTCTCCTTTGCAATGCCTTCAAACGCCTTGAGACTACCTGTCTGACCTTTTGATTAGGGGAGGAAGTCTGCTGAGCCTCTACGTTTCTCTACTGCGTCACATGTGACTCACCGAGGCCACAGCCGCCGTGTCCATGCGTGCATGTGCGATAATGCCCACTTTAGACACACGCTTTGGTTTTAAAAGTGCAAGTTTTAGATCAGTCGAGGAATGAAAAGTCCTGATTGCAGGGGGAGATTATGAGGCGACAGCCGAGTGTAGGGCAGCAGACCCGAGCAGCGTGACCAGATTGATGGCAGATTGTTTTACGTTGCCGGGATAAGCAGCGGGCTGTTGGGTTTGAAGTTAGCCCAGTCACTCAACCAAAAGGAGAAGAATTAACCTTTGGACCCGAGTGCAGATATTCTCAGCTGTGAACTACTGCGATCCGGACTCCTCCCAGATCAACCTCTTTTCATGTGGCCTGCTGGTTTACTATCCACATGTTGATTCAGATGGCAGACTTTCATGCCACGTGATGAAACCACCATTAGCTACTTCACAGACACGCAGCTACCAGCAATCATTTCATTCCCCTGTGTATATTCTCCAGACCCAGTCCCACATGTTGGAAGTGTGGCTGAGTTTCAGTGAGATGTGCTGTGTTCAGTCGCTCAGCGTTTTTAGGCACTTGGTCTGCACAACACACACTGGAGTTATTGTCTCAAGGGTTTGACGGGGCGATTATGACTGCCATACTAAAAATGGAGTTAAGTCTTTGGAGGTCAGCGAAATGTTCGTAAAGGAATTTGTGGATTGCTGTTGCTTTTCCCAGCCCTGACGGCTTTAGATTTTTTAGAAAAAATGAAATATAGCGGAGGACGTCCTGGCTGCATATGATAATAGTGCTTTTATGGAACTGTCTGTTGACTTTTGGTTGTTTGTTTTGACTCTAATATATACTTTGTTTGCTCTGATGCCAAATCTCATTTTGCGTGTGTTTTTTTTCTCTCTCTTAGGGATGCCTCTCAAAGATGGCAGCCTGCACCTGGTTCCAAGGCAGCCATGTTGGTCAAGGTGAACAGCATGAGCCGTAGTCAGCCCATTCCAGCCTTGTCGCAGCAGCAGCAGCAGCAGCAGCCGCCACCGCCGCAGCAGCAACACCTCCAGCACAGTGCACACAGCAAAGCCAACACCTTCACCCTGCACCCATCCAGCAACAAGCCCCAGGGGGGACACTTAAACTCTACCCAGGGATATAAAACTGCCCCTTCTGGCAAAATGGCCGCTGACCCACGTCAGGCCCATCACCTGAGAAAAGCCAGCAATGGCAGCTTCTGTTTGGTGACATTAGACGGTACCCATCCCAGTCCGCTCCTTCACAGGTCACAGACCAGCACACCGTGTCCCGTCTCTCCCCAGTATGGCTGCACGACCCCAATCTATGACGAGCCAGTGTCAGAGTGTCCCATATATGATGAACCCCCGACAGATATGGAGGTAGAGGGGGCGCACCTGTACAATGGACATCCTCTGTCTCGCCTGACACCTACCCATAGCCTCCAAAAACCCAGACATCTGCAGCACCCTGGTTCTTCTCATCCAGGGTCCAGACACAGGAGGAATCCCTCTGCCTCTGACTACAGCCCAGCTGGTCTGGAGTGCATCAAGCACATGATCAACGTGGACCCTAAACAGGGGCTGCTACCCGGCTCTCCTGTACCCACACGTACCCCTTCCCCTACCTCCAGGCAGGATCCTGTCTTGACCCAGCCTCAGCCACATCCCCACCCCCAGGCCCAGGCCCACTCTTTGCCACAGGCTCGAAGCTCGTTGAGGGACAGAGAGCCAGGGACCCCAGGCCCAAGTACACTGGACAAGAAGCAGAGCTGGCGGGTCCTTGAGGCCACTGTCCAGCGCGCCATGGAGGCACGACACAGCAGGCAAAGCAGCCAGGCCTCGCAGGACTTCCCCTCCTCTACCCCGCTGGCCATGGCAAACTATCAAGACTCTGGTTACTCCACCGGCCCCTCTCCAAGTCTGAGAAGAAAGAGCAGGAGGAGGGTGGGAGCCGGTGGTGGTGCAGGAGGCCGGCCGGGGTCGGTAGGCAGTAGCGGGGAGCTTTGTGCCCTCAACGAGAGGCTCATGGCCGAGATGAGGGAGGTGGTGAGTCGCTCCAACACCATGAGGGAGGTGAGAGCTGGGCTGGACCCGGAAATGGGGGAGAGGGTGGTCGTACCCCGGACACGCTCCCCTGCCGACTCACTCCGGTGGTATGGAGGAGGGGGAGGGGGATCAGCAAGCAGGTGCGCATCACGGGAGGAACTCACCGGGGCTCCCCGATCACTGAGTAGGGCAGGCAACCACGGCAACCCTGCGCTGACGCCTCTGGAGATACCAGGGAGGCAGAAAAGGACCTATGAAAAGGTGGACACCTTGGAGATGAGTGTGAATAGCCAGGCCAGCCTGTCCTCGCCAGAGACCCCAGGGCCGCCCTCCCAGGTAACCACACACCCCCCTTGTGTGTGTGTGTGTGTGTGTGTGTGTGTGTGTGTGTGTGTGTACACACACACACAGACAGTGAGAAAATAAGTTGTTAAGTAAGAGAAAACATCGTAGCTAATCTAATATTATGATACTTTCCCATCTGATTAAGAGCTCAACTGTGACTGTGTCATTGTGGGGTCTGTTTACCTCAGCAGGTTTGCTTGGAATCTGCTTTGTTTGGTCTGGAAGTGCTCTGATTACTGATGTCTTTCCAGATTAGAGAAGAATTCAGTCTCAATGTGTCATTCCTGAATAAAGCAGCTGCATGTTATGGGAATATTTAGCTGCTGCTTTTGCATTGTCTGGTCCTCATAGAGCTGGGAAGTGGAAGAATTTGTCAGAATGTGTGATCATAAATATCCCCTTTTGACTACGGGGGCAGATCAGACAACACAACAGAGTTGGTTATATTTTGACTTTGCCGTGCGCTAAAATACACACGGAGGCCATGGTGGTGGCTTATCTTGATGTCAAGGGTCCTCACAAAACGGGGCACATGATCAAAGATGGAAGAATGGTTATATAAGTAGCAATAAGTGGAGGCAGTTTCGAGATCTGCTAGTTCTGATCTCCAAATCCCCTCTTGTAACAGAATCACACCCCATACCTCCATATTACATTATGGTGTTGTCTTTAGAAGCGGCCCCACTTCACCTCTGCAACTATGAAAATGAGTGTTTGGTTCCAGAGGCAGCTGTGGGATGAAGGCTAATCTGTCTCTTTTAAAGAGAACACTGAGCATTTTGTGAGCGATGCCTTTTACGCTCCAATCTTGAGTCCCTGAATGTCCCCAGGGCTCTGGGCAGGCTGACTATAATGGCCACAGTCCCAGCATTACCTGTCATCCTCTTACCACCGTCCATCTGCCTTGCACTGCAGGTGCTGTGTACTTGCATGCCAGCTCTGTGCTTGGGCATCTGGGGCCCATGCCAGACCAGAGAGATTCAGGACATGGCTTCCCTCGGTCAGGAAGGAGGGCCACTGTGGCCCATATGGCCCAGGCTTGGCAGGGAGATGAGGAGGAAGAGGAGGAAGAGGAGGCAGCAGGCTGGTACCAAGGCGTATTGGTACCACTGTAGCTTAAGCATGTTAGACAACAGCCAAGGAGCACTGAGCGGGCCCCCTAAGTCTGTCCTGGAATGTTCTTCAGACCTGCTGTTATAGCACACGAATACGCACACGCACACAATCACTCAGATTATGACAAGCTATGTATGAGCAGCTCTATATTTCCATATTTGAACATTCTGTTCTTGCTGAAAGACCTTTTGAACTGGCTCGTTCAAAGGATGCACTGAAACTGTCCACTTCCCCCCCAAAAAAGCATGAATAATTCATGTTTTTAAAGTTGTGAGCATTTTCCACTATTCGTAGTATAACTAAATGACCGTCCTGTGCTTGTGCATCTGGAAGCTATCTGTTAAACAGTGTAATTTACAGAAAATAGAAGTTTACATTCCCATTCCATGGTTAAACATGTGCTTTGCTGCATTTGATCTTCTGCAGTTGACCTCCGTCCCCCAGTTAAAAAAAAAAAAGAAAGAAATCAAGTTTGTACGACTGTAGAGACTCTCTGCCAAAGCCGAACCTCACATCTGCTCCATTTCATTGAGAAACCAAAATGTAAAGTCCAGCTTGTCTGGCACCCGTGGTATTACATCAGGGTCTCATCGAAAAGACATGTCAAAGAGTTTTATGTCCCATTTGTAAATTTGAGCTTTGATTCTGGCTCAGGTTTGGTGTTGTTCCTGGCTGTTTGCGGAGCGAATCTGGGTTACTGGCTTTCTCTATTAAGGGAGTTTGAGGTGCTCCTCACAGACATGAACTCACCACGAGGGATCACAGGGAGGTGGAGAGCATAGCTTTGGTTTTTGCAGGGTAGAGTGAGCCTGGTGTGGGGAAAGGGGGGTAAAGACTGTGACGCCACCTGCTCCTGAGGGCCAGGGTTGATGAGGATTTGGGGAGATTTATTTTCCGGTTCTGGCATCAGGAAATGAATGTGCCGCTCCTGCAACAATTCCCCCTCGAGCCCCGGCACTACAGGGCAGAGCTCGGTAGGTGGAAGGCAGCGCGGCTCCTAGTGTGACACAGTGAAGACTCTCCACACGCACACCTTTTGTACCTCTGCTGCACTATTGCCCCCCCCCCACCCTCCACCCTCCCCTGTCTCCTCTTCTCCTGGCCCTCCTGCTCCTCTTCTTCTCTTTCTCACGTCCACCTCTTGTCCCCCTGCAGGACGGCACCCTTGAACTGCAGGCTCAGCTGGAGAGCAGGAAGAAAGGCATGGTGGACGGGCGGACCGCTTCCCTGGGCCCTCACCGCCCTGCCAACCACGACAACAGGGAGAGAGGTGACGGGGCAGGAGGAAGAGAGAGGGGATCCTCCTACCAGCTCTGCTACGCCACCCTGCGGCAGCCCCCGCCTCCCGACATGGGCATGGAGGACTGGGCCAGCAAGCACCTCAACATGCACACGCAAGGCCTGTTCCGTCGGCGCGTGTCCATCGCCAACATGCTGTCGTGGAACCGCGGGTCCATCAAAAAGCCCATGCTCGTCACCAGCAACCGCGCCGTCCGGAAGGAGGCCTGCGAGATGTTCAAGCTGGTGCAGGCCTACATGGGAGACCGGCCCTCGCGCCTGGACCGCCGGCACTGCGCCCTCCTCATCGTCACCAAGTGCTGGGACATGCCGGGGCTGCGGGACGAGCTGTACGTGCAGCTGGTGAGGCAGACCACGGGCAACGCCACCCCCAGAAGCTTGGCGGCCGGCTGGGAGCTGATGGCGGTCAGCCTGGCGTTCTTCGCGCCCTCTCCCAAGTTCCGCTGCTACCTGGAGGGCTACATCCAGAGACACACGGAGCCCTCCAGCGACAAGAAATGTGAGTCTCAGACTGAGCAACAGGGTGGGTCAACTTTCTTTTCTTCTGCACCTCCCCGTGTAGTCAGACAGTCAGCATTGTTTACGCAGGCCAGAGAGATTCTCTTTTAAGTCGCATTCGCATTTTATCCCCCACTTTTCCATTTTGCTCCGTAATTGTAATTTGATTTAGTCATTATGATCATGAGAGAAAGCGCAGCATTGTTTTTGATGAGCCCAATGGTCTGATTGTCGGCCTTGTGTTGGCCTAACTATCTATCGTCTGCTATCTTCTGTGTCACAGTGACTCAGTTCATATTGGAGCAGCAGGAACTAAAGCTGAAGAAGAATTCAAAGTCCAGAAAGAAGAGGAAACAGAGCACGGATGAGGACGAAGGTAAATCGGGTGTTCATTTATTCGGCCTACAGTACAAAATATCACATTGGATCCCATAAGAACATTGGATCCCGTGTTTTACAAGCGTATCTGTTTGACAGAGCACAAAGTAGGCAGGGGAGGAGGACCCAAAGATGTTTTTATACTTAAAAGTTGTCTGGAGTCAAAGCCGTGCAGGCCATCACAAGTCTAACGTATCGCTCCCTGTGGAGTGACCACTCTTGAGTGGGATGGAAAATTCAACGCTGTGCAGTTTGTCAGATGAGTACATGCTGATGTACTCGCGGACACAATGAATGGGTTTAACAGAAAGTTGAGCTGAAAAACAATATGTAGGATGAGAATTTCAGAACGTTCTCCTTGCACACAATGGACCACACTGTGAGTCCCATTAGTGGCCTCTCGCTCGCCACTCGCATGTCACACAGCCATTTAAAAGGATACCTACTCATCAGCCCGTGCCCTCATTAGAGCAGCCCACACTGCCCGATCTGGCGATGATGTCATCAGAGAGGCACCCAATCATCTCACAGCAGACACCACAGCGGTGGCCTCACACATTGTACTTCAGTGACTCAGACTCCAACTGACTAAGAGGTCAAAAGGCAGAGGCTGCGGAACGTTTCTGACTAACTCTCGAGGTCTTTTTTAGAAAGGGGTCTCGATGAAAGGGAGAAAAAAAAAGTCTCATGTGCAAAAACTGCATAATGGGAGCTGCTGCTTGCTTGATGGATTGAGGAGCTGGGACACGTACATTGTGTCTGACCAGAGTAATGAGCAGCTGCGAGCAGTAGGACGGGCAGTCACGTGTGCGATCTGGAGGCCTCTTTTCAGGACAGACCAGGTCTTGGCTTGGAAAAGGGCTTCTTTGGGCTCGGGGCCCAGGAAAGCGCTGGCTACAGCCAGCACTTGGTTTAGTGTGGACTTGTCTCCTAAACAATTCCCCGAGATGAGCCTGAAGTTGTCTCGTCGACGTCCTTTAATGGCTCTGTGTTTTTGTTGTCGGGCACATGTGTAGACGGCTGTCATGCTGTTCTCAGCCTGGTACAGTACACTCAAGCTCCTAATGAGCCCTTATTTCTCCTGGGCTTTGGTTGCCTGCTTGTTGTTGTTGTTGTTTTCATGCCATCAAACCTGATGTAAATATAGACCACCGGTCGTGTTTAAACCCTTTCTCCCCTCGCTTTTCTGCGAGTGTGTGTACAGCCTCTTGTGTTGGGAGCCTTGGGGGAAAAATAGCCCATCTTTGCCCAGATCAAGGTCTAATTAGACATAATTATCGTGAGCGGGAGTCACCTGTTTGCCATAAATCTTGGGCTGTAAGGAAATATGATGGTGGAAAGTGTTTGTTACTTTTGAGAGAAAAAAAACTCATCTGTGGAGTTTCTTCTTTCTTTTTTCTTTTTTTTTTAACTGGCCCTGGTTCAGGTGGCTGATACAGCGGAGAGTCTGGGAACGGGAACCCGAGTTACCACGGCAATGAAAGATTTTAATGTGTGCACACAATGATCCAACAATCGGGGGTTTTCTGTTGGCTTCTTGCTTCTTTGAGAGCTTGAAGTGTACAGTATCTCTTAACTGTTAAAGGAGAGATCAAGTCTCATGAAGGACGTCCCGACTCCGAGAACAACGTTTTTCCTCCACCGAAATAGATCTGGACCCCACAGCGGCTACAAAGGCCAGGGAGCAGACAGGGAGCCTCTGTGTTTCTCATTGTCTTCGGAGAGCTTCATGTCTTTGTGCGCTGATGAATCACCTGAGCGTTGGCTGTGCAGACCGGATCCCGTCTCTAAAGCTTTTGTTCAGCAGCGGTAGTAAATCTTCCCCTCAGCCTGACAGTTCAGCCGAGCCCACTCTAATCCCCATATGCCAGAGCCACACCGTCAACGTGTCTCTCCAGTTACCACCGCCTGTCTCTCATACGCTGTGTGACATCTGTGGGAACAGAAAACACTGTTTTTCATGTTTGTGGGAAAGAATTTAAACCGTGTATTATTATTACTATTATTATTATTGTGTGTGTTCAGTAATGCCTGATGTTTACGAGTGTTACATATTGAGGGCATGAAAGTGTGCATAGTGTTTCTGCTGCTTCTCAGTCTTGAATTCTCCTCCTCTGTCCACCCACAGGTCTGCCTATCAGCACATATGCCAAGTTCTGCTATCGGAAACTGCAGAAGGTGGCGATCACCGGAGGCAAAAAGGTAAGAATAAAGAAAGAGAGGCTTAAAACACGAAACTTTCACGTGATTTAAAAATAGGACAAATCAGATCCTGCGACTGAGTCACCCGAGGTAGCGTCACCGAGACACGTAATTACAGGCCCCCTGACGCAGTCACAGGTAGAGACGTAAACACAGACCCAGTCATCGTAGCGCAGCTGCACACACAGCCATGATTAGTGTCGTAGTCCCTGACACACACGGGTAGTAAATCTCTCTCCTCTCCTTCTACCTCTCACCCCTGCAGGGTCTGCGCAAGCCCACCTTGGAGGAGATCGACCACAGTAGGCGGGCCATCGTCACCCCGTCCCTGTTCGGCAGTTCCCTGGAGGAGGTGATGGAGAGGCAGAGCGAGCTCTTCCCCGACAGGAAACTACCCTGGGTGCAGGTTCAGCTTTCCCAGTACGTCCTGGCTCTGGGCGGGGCTCAGACGGAGGGCATCTTCAGGTAAGGCAGACCTAACTCGGGACTCCAACTCCTCACCTGCGTGCCTCGACTTGAGCAACGTGTAAGAAAGGAGGAGTCTCGGAAATTAGACGGGGATCTTAATGTGCTGTGTGTGTGTGTGTGTGTGTGTGTGTGTGTGTGCTTTATTGTGTGCACAAACAAATGTGCGTTTATGTGTGGTCTCCTGTATCACTGTTCCAGAGTGTGTGTACAGTACACACAGCAGAACAAACACAGCCCCGTTTTGCTCCTGAGACCAGCACCGTTTTTTAATTTGATACTTCATAATGTGTGTTTATGTTCCTGCTTCAGCTTACAAGCACGTGGGAATTACAAGGCCCTGTGTGTTTGTGAAGGGGTTTTCTCCAGCAAATGTAACATCTTGACCTGTTTTTAGAAAAGTGTTCCCGTTCGTCAAAACGTGCTGGATTCGGATCTCCCCGCACAGGGGCCGTTCTGAGCAGCGTGTGTTACGCTTCTACTGCTTTCTGTGTTGTTCCAAAGAAGTCCTGCAAACAAAGAACAGGCTACTTTCAGCCACCAGGCCACATTTGAAGCCAATTGGGTGTGCATGAGTAACGGATTTGCCACAGGGCATGGAGAATCTGTAATGATAGAAGTCGAGGTCCCTCTTGTGGCCACTGAGTGTAACTGTTTTCTTTTTTTTTTATCTTCTTCATTTTCAGAGTGCCTGGAGACATCGATGAAGTGAATGCGCTGAAGCTCCAAGTAGACCAGTGGAGGATCCCGGAGAATCTCTCCGATCCAAACGTTCCTGGTGAGGAAGGGTGTATGTGGCTCGTTTGTTGTTGTGTGTCTGTGTTATGGCTGCACGATATGAGGAGAATAAGCCATATGGCATCACGATATTAAGGTGTAGTCAGGTCTGCCTCTCTGCTGCATTCAGTCTGCTGCTAAGATCCAGCAAAATGAGAATTAAAAAAAAAAAAAAAGGGAAATGATTTTGTAATAGAGTTTAATAAAAACTAAAGAAACTACTATATAAAAAAAATAAATCCCTGAGAGCAAGACTTTCACTCAGTCTGTCACAATCACAACACTAAGAGCCCCTTTGTCTCGTGCAGCCTCTCTCATGAAGTTGTGGTATCGAGAGCTGGAGGAACCGCTCATCCCGATGAACTTCTACAAGCAGTGCGTCAGCAACTGTGACGACCCGGTGGCGGCCATCGCTGTGGTTCAGTCTCTGCCGGAGCTCAACAGGCTGGTGCTCTGCTACTTCATCCACTTCCTGCAGGTAAGCAACATGTCGCCAGAGATTACAGGAACACGCCCATAATTTACCCCGACCGTGGTCCATATTCCACAGTTTGCACCCGTCCTTTTCTTTACTAAACTAAAATCGAACAAACAAGTCAATTGAAACTTAATCAAATGTGAAAATCTGAATTAAAACTCGAGGGTCAGATGATTTTAGTTTTCGTCTTTTTACACCCCCACCACCGCGGTGTTTCCAACCGGCATTGTTGTTGGCACCGCTGTTGCCAACAACAACGGGCTCCCTTTCTGTTTTCCTCCGAGCCTCGCAATTACCAACAAACACAGGACGCACTTTATTTACACAGTTGCTTCGGTTGTTCCAGCGTCCGTCATTTCCGCTGCTGGGGATCGTAACGGCAAAGAAGCCACGTTGATGCTCTTTGGTGACTGGGGAGGTCTGACGGCTGTTCTTACACAATTCCTTTTTGCGCACAGTGTTGTCGTGAACTCCAATCTTTTACCTTGGAAATGTATTACTCCTGCAGAAATATTAAACCTAATCCTCAACTCAAGCTTTTAAAGGAATATATTTGAGCTCTAACTGATCGTGACTCATCCACCGATCGCTGCGGGGTCAAAGGTCGGCCTGTGCACTTAACCGTCCCTCTCCCTCCCTCCTGATTCTCTCCAGGTATTCGCTCAGCCGTCCAACGTGGCCGTAACCAAGATGGATGTGAACAACCTGGCCATGGTGATGGCCCCCAACTGCCTTCGGTGCCAATCCGACGACCCGCGGATCATCTTCGAGAACACGCGCAAGGAGATGTCCTTCCTGAGAATGCTGATCGTTCACCTGGAGACGAGTTTCATCGAAGGGGTGGTGTAGACGCCTATCCCCCCCCGTCCCCTGGATGCTGAATCGGCATCTCCAGTTACACATTTACAATCGTGCGCAAACACTGTTTTGGTTCAGACCACACTGGAAGCTCTCTGGGTAAGATATTGCAACACGAGCAGTGTGAAAAACGGCTCAGACTTTGGACCCCTTTGTTTCTCACTTGCTTTCTCACCGAGAGGCAAAACGCACCACCTGAGGTTTCACTGTGTTCCTTTGATACTAAAATCAACAGTGACGGCTTCAAAAGTGTCTCGCTTCGATGGCTGTATTTTTCTGAGCGCTGCATGTGAAAACAGATTTACGCCGAATGGGCAGTGCTGCAGTTCCACGGGACAACCGGGCTGTGAAAAGTGAGTCTTAGAGTATTTACTTCAGAAGTAATCGCATTCACAATACACCTAAAGCCACAGCGTTTACATTCTGGTTTAGTGTGTGTGTGTGTGTGTGTGTGTGTGTGTGTGTGTGTGTGTGTGTGTGTGTGTGTGTGTGTGTGTGTGTGTGTGTGTGTGTGTGAGTGTGAGTGTGAGTGATCGCCTGAGCGCGTAAGACACAGCCTTCCTTTATCGTGTACAGAAAGATTTAAAAAATATAAAAAAAGCAAAGGAGCTCTTGTAATGGTGTCTTATTAATAAGCTTGCCTGTGCTGTCTAGTTGTACCGATAGGCCGGTTCTCCTCCCGTTTCATTTTAGAAGGCACAAGCAGCCGCTCCGCCACAACCACTCTCTTGAGTGCAGAGCCTTCATTTCAAAGCGCAAGCTGGAAGGATGTGCAGAGAGCTCTTTTGTAACGGATGGCGGCCATTTCCTAAGAAAATAATCTCGGAAGTGCTTTGATTTTTACAACTCTAAAGACTCGAGTGAAGCCAGACAAGAGGGTTGTAATTACAGTTTATGTCATAGCGATGGGAGAGGTTGGTAACTCAACTGATAATAATCTTTCTTATGTAAATATATATATATAAATATATATATAAATATATATATATATATATATATAATACAAAATCTTTCAATTGGATTTGTGTTCTCTTTTGTTTGTGGTCTGTATGTTTTGTTTTTTTGGCTCAGGTCTTCTAATAAAACGGGTGTTGGATGTGATAACTGTACATGGCCTCCCTCACAGACTGAAAATGGACTTAATCTACCACAAACCCCGATACTAAAAATGGAGTATTGTTCAACTGTAGAGCACTATGAGAATGTAGATTAAGCTTTTTGTGACCCCTCTCAGGCTTTGCCTATATGTAAATAAATTATCTGTGTAAATAGCATTAACTCTCCTTCAGTGTATTCTAATGATCCAGGTTAAGGGTGAACTTAAACGTCGCTGCAAAGAGCAATAAAAAAAAAAAGTGTTTTTGTAATTAACTGTTAATTTCTCTGCTGTAACCGCCTGCCTTTTGAACATAGGACGGATTCAAACCACTCTCCATGTGTGTGTGCGTGTGTGTGTATATGTGTGTTTGCATACCTTCTTGTTATAATATGGAATGACTGTCCATAAATAAAGGTTTGTTCAAATGTAGCTTGGATGCCTTGTGTTTATTTTTGTGCACGTAGAGTGTAGTGTCTTAAAAATCTGTCTCTAGAGAACATTTACATTTGCCTCTTTTTAAAGAATTTAAATATTTCTGCATGAGCTTGGGGAAAAAAATTCACTTTTCAAGCATTATTTGAAGAATAAAATGTTGACGTAGAAAAATGAGCTCCACAAACACACAGCGGCAGGGGCACAACTGGATATTCTCCTGACCTCCGACAGCAGCGAGATCGTCAGGACTTTGTCTTAAACACTACACATATTTTAAAGGATTCTTATTTTCCTTCCGAGCATTGTTGAGGTTCATTTAATTGGGACCTTTCATTCATTTCTTGTGGGATTTAATGATATTTAAACAAAGTGTGGGCTCAATACATGACTAAACTAATGGATTATGTAATTAAAAAAACTTAATATATGATAAACAGTATGAGGGGTCAAATTCACCAAATACCTTTGCATGTGTTCCTTCATTTGGCTCGTGAAGGACCTTAGCGTTTCAATCAAGGTGAACACTCAAGGGTTTGTAATTTTACATGTCTATAACATGCATGGGGGAAATCTATTAATTACCCCCTTAATACCTCAGTAAACAGGCCCACTTCCATCTTTATCAGTGGGTAAATAAATGGGAGTATTCAATTTCTTTTCAAAACAAGGATCCATTGGTCTCATTTGTTTTTTTTTGTACAGATAAAGAAGGCCTCTCATGTCAGCTTCAGACACACACCATTCAGAAGGTTTTAAGAGTCTATTTGTCCAGAGTTATGAAAGCCGTATTCCTTTGTATCCGCCACTTCACAGGTGAACGGGTTGGCAAACAGGTACGAGCCTCTCCCCCATCCTGTCACACGGCATCACCCTCACACTCCACTGTTTGTCCTCTCGTGCGCATCACTGTGCTAAACTGCTACCTGCGTCATCATGCCACGCTCTCTGTACCTGTCGGACACAGGTGAGCAAGCTCAGTATATGTGGCCATGACAACAGAGAAAGAGGCCTGTGGGACTGTGGCATGTTAAAGGAAAAAAGAACCTGGCAGGGAAGGAAAGAATTAAGGACATTCTGTGAAATTGTTTTTATTTATATCAGCCTTACTTTTATTATTGTGTTTATATGCAACTAAGATTTCACCACAGTATTTTAGTTGCAGTTACTGAGAGAGGGAGAGAGAGAGAGAGAGAGAGAGAGAGAGAGAGAGACTGGTAAATTGGGAAATTGGGTTTAGCTTGGTCACCCTCCACTCCTGTAAATAAACAGTTGCTTTGGGTGGCCGATGGGTGGCGCTATGCACCCAGATATATTTAGGTGAGGACCTGGATAGTGACTTGCTCAGAGCCTTCCCTGACGTATTGAAATCCAAATGCATTACAAGAATATCAAGTTATAATGATAATGGCCTCCTTTTGATTAATATAACTGGTGAGCATGTTATCTGGTGTCACGCCACGTCCTCGTTCATTTAGGTTTAAAATACATTTAAAGTGCTTCGACAAAAAAATGACATGCTTGTGAAGACACATAAACGTGGCATTTTAGGAGCAACACAATTTAGAATTTTCTTTTAGGTGATAAACGCTTGAAGGCCCCTGGCCCGGTGTCAGCGCATGCGCAATGTGGTGCCACACTGCCCGCGCCGGTAGTGAATGCAACTGGGAGAAATTCAACTGCGTGATCTGTACCAGACAGGCGGAGGCGGCGGGACCTGCACTTTGGAGGGATTACACGGCACATTGTAGACCCAACCGGACAAAGAGTGACTGGAGAACAGGTAGGAAGCCCGCACCGCACCTCCGAGTTTATAATGACCAATAACATCGCGGCCGGGGCTGGTTTAGGTGGATGTGCCAACGGGTTTGTTGGATGCGTCAACGGTTTAGGTGGTGAGGTGCCGCATGTCGGCTTCTGGAGTTCAAAACAAACGTGACGAAGTGGCTAATAAAACGTAACGTTTCAACATGTCGTTGTTCCGCTCGTGTCGGTGCCGGTGGGCCTCTTATGCACCGCGTGCGGTCCTTTTTCTTTTGTTCACCTGACTCTTAAATGGCTGCGTGGTTTCTCAGTTTGGGGGAAGTTTAATGCTTTGCGTTTTCCACGCCGCGCGCTCATAGCGCGAAAAGTATGACAAAGTAGGCCTAGCGCGAGGCCCCGAAGAGCTTTGTGAGTGACCGCTGGCTCAGCCAATCGGACGCGAGCACGCCGCCCACACCAGAATCTGTCGGCCAGTCGTGTTCGCCCAAAGCGGTGACGTAGACGATGGCTTCTCTCGCGCCACGCCCACTGATTATAAAACACTGGACAATAAAGTGGTTAAAGCGACAGACGTGTGATATATTGATGAACATGAAGCATGGTGTATGTTACTGTCAAAACACAGTTGAGCTCTGTGACGTGTACGTCAAAAAATAAAAAAATATTATTTAAAAAAATAAAAGGCAGCGAGGAACTGTATTCTTTTTTGTTATAGAGAGACCCTCTATAACAGTAAAATATCAACCTATAATTAAATGAATCGTTGCAAAATCTAATTATTAAAACGTTAAAACAAAGTCGTCCCCATCAGTTTCCTGACTCCTGCCCGTGGCATCACCAACCCCTCGGGTCCGCGCGCTTGCTGTGTCGCTATCTGTTTTGCTCTTTGTGCGGGCCACGAAAACACACACTTTCGCCTATATATACATGTTAACCCAAGAGGCTGAGGTTTGCTCTTCGCTAACGCGGGGCGGCGCGCGCCTCTGCCGCAGCCGGACAACCACCGGGGTCTTTTCCACCGTCTTCCATTGTGTCTGCGCGTGAAATCGGCTGACCAAGAAAACACGTGGGCCGAGTAGTGCGAAGACATCCGGTTTCAACGTAGCCACCGAAAGCCAATGACTCCAGACTGCCTCCGCGATGGGGGACCGATTCTGTTCTAACGTGGACACAAGTAAGACATTTACGCTGATATTATAACGCGAACCCTTTTCTCCGCTTTCGGTAAAGGACGCCGGTGGCTCCGTCTCTCCTCACAAAGGAGACGCTGTTATCGGGAGAGAATTGACATTTTCTAGGCGAGACCGCTCGATCATCCGCCTCCACCGAGCCCCAGCCTTTATTTCAGCCCAGGGCTTGGTCATCCGCTGCCGATGAGACGTTGTTCGACGAGACAATGACCCAATTTACGACAAACCGACAGAAAAATAAATAATATATATATACTGTTCATCAGACGAGTATTGGCTTGGTGCATTATTGCCTGATAACTGTACTGATGGGTGCTTACGGGAGGAAGTGAGAGCAAGTTCTTGTAGTCGTTGTGCCTTCTGGATAGGTAGTATAATGATATCATTATGATGAAGGTGCTCTGGAGGAACCTGTGTGAGGTCGTGCTTAGACCCCCTACCCCTACCCCACCCCCACCCCTCTGCTGTCTCCAACTAGTGATCACTGAACATCTGGTATTAGTTACACATTTCATCACCATTTGAGGTACATGGCTCACCGTGATCTGTCAGTTTTTTTCTCTCTCCCCCCCCTCGCTTTTACACTGTGCAGCACTATGTCAAAACATGTGTAATCCGTAGCTGCAGTATATGTTTAGACTGGTAATGTGTTTTTCCCAGTCTGGACTGCAGCGTTGGTCATACAATGGGAGGGCCATACTTGCCTTCCTAACACCAAAATTGCTGCTCCGGCGCAAGGCTGTGTTTTGCCACAGCCTTCTGGTAATATAAATAAATAATTGTTAGCGATGACCTAAGGGAGACGAGGCTGACTGCAAGATTGTCTGTAAACTCCTTGATAGTCGTATTGTGTTCTTGGCTCGGCACAATGTGTGTTTCTGAGTAGTGTACACAAGGTCATAGGGGTTGAGATTTGATTGGTATTTATTGTTATTGGTTAATGTGAGTGTGTGTGTGTGTGTGTGTGTGTCTGTATGTGTGTGTGTGTGTGTGTGTGTGTGTGTGTGTGTGTTTGTGTTTGTGTGTGTGTGTGTGTGTGCGCGTGTGTGTGTGTGTACAGGAAGGGAGCCTTGATGTGGGCAGTATGAGTAAGACGCCCCCTAACAGAAGAGGGATATCTTTTGAGGTGGGAGCTCAGCTTGAGGCCAGAGACAGCCTCAAAAACTGGTGAGTCATGGCCTCGCTCATTCCTCCCCCATCCCCTGTAACTGTTCACTTCCCTCACCCTCTCTCATAAATTCTCATTCTCTCCATTTTGGGCCGGGGTCGGCCGTTCTGCGTGTTGACCAAACGTCAGGAGAATAGAGTGAAGAAAGCCTTTCGTCGCTAATTTTGCCAGTAAAAAAAGGCAGCGGGTAATAAAGCAGCCTTTTATAATGAAGGACAGTTAAAAAATAAATAATCCGTGGCTGTTAAATCATATTACAAATCATGATAACGGTTTTAATATGCTGAAGATAGAAATCAAGATTGTCATTGTGACAGAAGGAAAGATGTGTTAATTAATTTTTTTACCAAACCACGTGTCAAAAGCACAACAATGTGAGCAGCCTTTTGGAAAGGACAAGGGACTCGGCACAGTCTTTTTGACGGAGAGACACATATATTAAAAAATAAATAAAAATACAGTTGATATTGTTCCTCCTATTCAACTCCTGGCTGTACTGAGTTTGAAAACATTATAGTAGTGTGTCCATTCCCAACACTGCCTCAACACGCTATCCTCCTAACTTCAGCCGTGTCTCGGGAGTCATTGAGGTTCTGACATTTTTCAAGATTGACTGACTTCTACTGACCTCATTACACGTTTAAAACGACAGGATACGGGAAGTTGAACCTCTCCCACGTCCGATCACGCATTGTTGACTTCCTTTTGTCGTGTAGGTATGCTGCCAACATAGAGAAGATTGACTACGAAGGTGAAAAAGTACTGGTCCATTACCGCCAGTGGAGCCACCGCTACGACGAGTGGTTTGACTGGACAAGTACCTACCTGAGACCCGTGGAGAGGGTTCAGCTGAGGCGGCAGGGCCTGCACGACGACGCCCCGGAACCTGTAAGCATTCAGCGCTTTGCCTGCCTGCTTCCACCCCAGCTGCATAAAGGAATTTTATTATTCTGCCCTACTTGTTGGTTGTCTTGTGTTCCTCCTTGCCTTTTGTTTGTAGCGTATATCTGCATAGAGGGGTTCTTTAACTGAAACACAATGCTGTGATTTTCTTTGCGTAAGCCGAATTGGGCGTCTGCTACTTTTACCTGCGAGTAGAATTCTACTGCTATGCCCTTTTGATAAAAGATGCGCCAACAGTGCTAGTTTTGTTAGCACAAGCTCCACCTCCCCGCAAGGTTCTGACAACATGGCCACAGTGTGTCTCTGATCGAGTGTCTCCGTCCTCCTTCCAGGGCTTTCACGTGAACGACAAGGTCCTGGCGAGCTGGTCTGACTGCCGTTTCTACCCCGCTAAGGTCATTTCGGTCAATAAAGATGGTGGGTATCAATGACTTCAGGTGCTGAGTAGATTTTGATGAGAACTATCTGAGAACAAGTTTAAACGTATGGATGCATAGCATTTCAAGTTAATGGTTCTAATAGTTAAGAATTCTTTTTGCAGGAACGATATTACTCTTAATTATTCAAGTTGTGTGGTTGACATACCAGATTGTGCAATATGGAGCACATGGTAGACTGAAATGTCATAGTTTCACTTTTGTTTTCAAGAAGGAAGCTGTGGCAAAATGACTTTTTCTTTCACTGGCACAGCAAAGAGAAACCATGAATATACATCTGTCTGATGCACAATCACCAAACTCCCACTAACAGAAGGAACTATTTAATCGGCTACTTGACTAGCCGCTGGCTCTCGTGTGAAACATGTTCTCCTTTATCCCCCTCAGCATCCTACACTGTGAAGTTCTACGATGGTGTTATCCAGACAGTGAAGGGGATACACGTGAAGCCGTTTACTAAAGAGGTAAATGTAATAAGCGAGCATAAACATCCATAATAAGTACATTTTTTGCTGCCCGTTTCCTCAACTTCCTCTCTGTCCTGCCTGTCTCCAATAGAGAGGTGGTGTTGGTGGAGGGAAGTCTCGGTCCTCCGAAAGGAACATGGTTAGGAGGGCCCCGAACCGCAGGGACAGGAGGCCCCAGGAGAACGGAGGTCCCAAGAACAAGCGAGCCCGACGCAGCACGTCCGACCAGGAGGAGGACAGCAACAGTGAGGACGAGGAGCGGGAGGAGGGGATGATGAAGAACAAGAAAACAAACGGCGAGGTCGAGGCCGCGCCCACCATCAAGCAGGAGGAGGAGGACGCATCGGAGAGCGCAGACCAGAACAAGCCCGGCGATGCAGAAAAGGGAACGGGACTTACGAACGGGGTGAAGGTGGAAGAAGGCGACGAGCGAAACGAGGAACAGTGTCGCGTAAACGGAGAGGTGAAAAAGGAGGAGGTGGAAACGGAACCGAGTGGAACCAAGCCATATACAGCGTCGCCCAAGCCATACCCAGAGCTGCCAACTCAGACGCCTGCACAGATGGAGCAGGTGCCCGTCACCATGACGACCACAGAATCCAATGGCGACGTGGAGCCGAAGCTGAACGTCCAATCGGAGAGCACTCCGCCTGCAGCGGACGTGCCACCTCCCCAGCCCGTGAAACGTAAGTGTTGATGAAGTCGGTTGGAGCAATGTCATTGGATCCGTGGGGTTGTGAAAAATGTGAAAATTGAACAGTATCTGAACACATTTTCAAGACTCGCGTACTCAAAATTAATTTCTGTCTTTTCCGCCTTCGGTAGCGGTGAGGAAACAGGGTTTCCACAACCCCAACAGATTCAGCAGAGAACCATGTGAGTATACCTCAAAGGATTTTAAACCAATGTAGCCACCACTTGCATTCTTTTGAGGTACTTTCTTTACGCCTGTGTTGCTCTTCATTTTAGTGTACCGAGTCATCAAAAACCAACCTCCCCCCGTCTTGTCCATCAACCTCGACCACAACCCGTTTAAGTGCAGCGCTCCCGGCTGCACAAAGTCATTCCGAAAGGCCAAGCTGCTGCACTACCATATGAAATACTACCATGGCGAGGAGCAGCCTCTGGAGGGGGAGCGCAGCCCCCCCAGGAGTGTCCAGACCAGGGCCTCTGAGAAACCGACTGCCCCCACCGGTTTGGACGGTCCGAAGAGACGGCGCACCATCTCTGCCTCCATGCGTGAGTTCCTCTCTAGTTTCACTCGTGTCCTGATTGAAGTGACCTGATTGAAGTGACAGGGGAATTCGAAATGCTGAATCATGACATGCTTTAATTGATGAGCATCATCACCACGCAACAAGGCTGCATTGTGAATATTGCGCTTTTCAGCCACGGGAAGTACAGATCAGGGTTTTTGGCCTTTTCTTTGTTATTGATTTATTTATTTTTTCTCTCTCGCTCAGACTCCGTTGGGCCCGCCACGGCTCCCCGTGGCGAGGTGAAGACTGCAGGCAGGCGCACATCCGCACCGCCTGCAGTCAACACCCAGGTCCATCAGCAGAGGGCGCTACTGAGGGAGAAGAGCAAGGAGAACCAGCTGGAAAGGAACGGCTGCCACCAGCCTGACAAAGACTCGGACAGGAGTGGCTTCGACGTTGGTCAGTATCATGCAGCATGAGTGACAATATGGCAGCATTATGATCGCTCTGCACACACGGGACTTAACTCTTGCCACTTGACGGTCCCCAGGGTCAGTAAAAGACAAACTGAAAGAGAAACCGAAACAGAAGGACTTCCTCCGCATTAAACTAAAGAAGAAGAAGAAGAAAAAGAAGGCCAAGTCCGGTAAGAAGGGGGTCCCTGTCATCAGGCCCCCGCGCATATCTGCTGTGCCCTGCATGTGCACCTACCGTGGCATTGTGGAATCGGCTAGCCTGGCAAGCATAGCATACTCCATTCACTCCTCTTGGTGTGGTGGCTGAGACGTGGTGTGTGGGAGAAGTGTTACATCTGTCGCCGGCCTCTTGTCACTCCATCACGCCAATCAGAAAGCTCCAACCCATTTCTTTTAACGTCATAGCTCCTCGCTCTTGCTCTCGCACACGACGACAGTGCGGGTGATGAGAAGCCAGATATTTTGTCGTGGCCCTGATATTGACTAATCCAAACACAAATCGAGCAGCGTCTCTGTTCCTATTTGGCACCCACATGTACGTTTGGCAGATAATGCCGGTTACCTTCCACGTTGGTTATTTCCTAATGTTAAAAACCGCCTGGAACACGGGCCGCTATTCATTTTTATCAAACTGACTGTTCTTGAGTCTATTATTTGTCCATGTTTGTTTTTGCCACAGTTTGTCCCCTCCTGATGGGCGTTTGTTTAGCATTTCCAAAGTTGACATTTTGTTCTACATCTGCTTCCCCTCCCTCCCCCCTCCCCTTCCCTGTATTAACAGACTACACAGGTAGTGAGGAGAATATTGACATCTCAGTATTGGGTCTTCAGTCCAAATTGAATTTGCCACTCAAATTCCCCCCCTCACACAATCACAAGCCTGAGGCCTACCCCAGCAGGCCTGGATACAGCTACTCACAGCAGATACATGTGGATGGTGGGTATCTGCGTGACTATGCGTGTGTGCGTGTGTGTGTGTGTATTAGCTTGTCAGTGTGACTGTCCATCACTTCCTCTCCCCTTCCATTCTTCTATTTCCTCTGGATTCAATCCATCATGTTGTTGTAGTTTGATGTGCATCCTACCCGTTATCTGTGTCCAATTGTCGTTGCTCATAACACATCATGACCTGCAGGGTAAGACTAGCTGCAGTTGCAGATGCATTAAAAATTATTTTTTTTTAACACTTGCTCGATTGAATCCTGAGCTGTTCTTTGCTGCTACGGCTTGCTTCATCGTGTGATCCACAAACGTGCATTAAAACTCATCTGGTGCAACACGTTTTGATCAGTTAAAGAATATAAATTGAGCCATATCGTCCAAGGACAAGTTGATTCCTCTTGTGTCATTCTCATTAACAGAAAAACAATATTTCTGTTATTGTAGATGAGGATAGCATCAGCGACTGGTCCACTGACAGCTGTGGGTGGAGCGACGATGACTTTGGGGTGGATCTGGACGTCAACATGCCTCCCCTGAGTGTGGACTCCGGTGCTGTGGACACAAGTGACCAAGAGATCGTACGATGTATCTGTGAGGTGGAGGAAGAGAATGACTTCATGATTCAGGTGATTCACCACTTGTAGCATGTCTATTTCTAAAGCATTGCAAGCTCTTTTTTATTTTTAGTCTTGGGGTTGCATTATATAAAATGCGCGTGTCCTTCCCTCAGTGTGAAGATTGTTTGTGCTGGCAGCATGGCACCTGCATGGGCCTGCTGGAAGACAATGTTCCAGACCGATACACCTGCCACATCTGCAGAGACCCACCAGGTGAGAAAAAAAAAAAAAAACACCACCACCTTTTAGCTATAAACTATACATAATTCAAATGTGTTGAAATCAAAGCATCTGTTTGGCTAATCAGGTAGAGAGCACTGCGGGCTTCCTCTTTCATTTTCACAAAGTATCATCTGCCACCTAGTGGACAATAAGTAAAATGATAGTGTGTGTAAAATTAACAGTGGTCGTATATTTTAATATAACTATTCGACAGTGTTATGTAGTAATGCAGTTCTACATACATTTCTCCAAGCAATTAAAAGAAAAGAAGAAAAAATATATATATATCATAAAACTACATCTTTCCTGAGGACTTTATGTTCTCGCGCATCAAAATGTCATATTGTTTTCTGCTAAAAGAGAACCGTTTTAACCACAGGATACAGTAAACGGCCCAGAATATGCCTCCAGTTATAGAAAGTAATGAGAAAAACATAAGTGGAGATCCATTGATTATGCTTCGGATAAACTCTGAAGCATGTCAATTTGCATTCACGAGTATCATCAAACAGTGAAACTACAGAATGTTTGCAGAATGCCTTTTGGCTCATTGATTTATTAAAGAATAATAACTGTAAGCATTGTCCCCCGGCCTGAACACTGCTGGCCATTGTTTATCAGCATTAAGCGGAACATAGTCTGAAATCATACAGGCCTATAGGGGCTTAGTGTGTGTGTGTGTGTGTGTGTGTGTGTGTGTGTGTGTGTGTGTGTGTGTGTGTGTGTGTGTGTGTGTGTGTGTGTGTGTGTGTGTGTGTGTGTGTGTGTGTGTGTGTGTGTACCGTTGCCTATAAAACTGAGAATTGTCAACCAAAGTATTTTGTTGACTTGGCACTGGACTTGTTCCGATTGGACTGTATATTAACGACTGAAGGAATGATCGGCAATAGTTTTTTTTCTACGATGTAACAAACTTCAGAACCAAGATGTTACGAGAATGATCTCTAGAATCTGAGCCCGTTCAGAGACGTTTCTGGTGGAGCAGCTCGTCCGCCTGCTGAGTCCCGTAAATCAGCACGAGTGACGAGTGAATTTTAAATCCTTAATTACAAACCACTTTTCCGTCTCTTTTCCCATCGACCTGACACCCGGCATCTCTGTTCTCTATACGCCTGTATAATTTGCTCTGAGTTCCATAAGAGTAGCTCATGGTAATGGGTATGATTTGGATTTTTGTGATATTAAAGATAATGATGCTTTGATTATGGTCTCACCCAAGCACAGACACAAAGACTTTTAAAAGAGAGCCGTTGTCTGAATGGAGGAGACTTTGCTATTGAATAGATTCTTTTTTTAAAATTTTAAATACTTTAAATAAACTGTTAAAACTATTTCAGACCCGTAAATTTAACTGCACTGCAGACAGCTTAATGGTTTGATTATTTCATGTTCTGTCAAACGCTGAGCCAAGCTCAAGATGACGACTCAAAATCTTTGAGCCAAATTAAATTGTAACGTTAATTATTTTTAGAAGTTAAATGGTGAATATATTATTTAATGAAAACAAATAAATCTACTACTACTAAAAAAAAATATTATTGAGGTAATACAAATATTTAAACCGTGGAAATGTTTTAAATACTGGTGTGCCGTGCCATAACTCCTCCTACTCTTTCCACACAGCTTTACCTACTGTGCATTTGCAATTCAGTCAGTGGGTGGCGTCCCAAGTCTCTTAATTGAATCCTCGGTTCCCTCACTTGCGTCTTTTCCTTACGTCTTAGTCCCGCCCACCAGGGATGCATGGAGAGACGCAAGGAAACCATGCAGGGACAGAGGAAACGAGGAAATATGTTTTAAGAGAAATGAGACGTCCTTTCCTCGAAAGCGTCACGTGAAGCGACGTCTGTTTCTGATGACGGAGGATCAGCTGATCACAGCTGGATCAGCTGTTAGTCGCTTTAACAGCTGGAGAGACTTCTAACGGAGTTCGTGTCTGAACACATGATCGATGTAACGGACAGTTTTTAGCTCACATTCCAATAACAATCCACTTAAAATATTAATAAAAATTATCGTATAATGTTTTCAGTTAATTTAATGGTGTTAAACTACTACGTATACTAATAAAGACACCGTTATTACCACTAACAGAGTGGAGATGTTTTCTCTCTGTAGTCTTTTACCTGTTTAACAAACGGCATTGAGTATTTATACACAGTGTGTGGTATTTATACTGTGTTCTGTGTCCTGCTTATACGCGCAGGGCCGATTTCTAACGGCAAAATGCGTTTGTTTTATTTATGAATTATTTGCGTCTGTATGTTTTGCAATTATGGCGATTATGGTTTCTCTTGAACACTGGAATTAATTTATTAGGCTCAATGTTTCAGGTTAAACTTCAATGATATAACTCAGAAAACCCAACACTCAGAAAACAAATCAAATATATAGAGAGTTTAATCTGTGATCCGTCTTCACTCTGGTATGAAACTCCAGCGATCAGTCCGACCAATCAGATAACTGATGAACAGTGAGGGGGCGTGTCGAGCGTTAAAACACTTCCTGGAAGCCTGTTCTCGTGATTCCTCGCTCATGGCTCCTCCGAGGTGCCTCCTTGCTCCTCAGACAGAAATAAGAGCTTTGGGACGGCCGTCAATATGGCGGCGCAGAACAACTTCCGGTTCAGGCGAGGAGCGAGGAGCGAGGAAACGACAATTAAGAGACTTGGGATGAACCGAGTGCGTTTGGTGAAATTTGCAATTTGTTCACTATTTCCAGGTCAGAGGCAGAGTCTGCGCTACTGGTATGACCGTGATTGGCTGAGCAACGGTCACATGTACGGCTTGTCCTTTCTGGATGAGAACTACTCCCACCAAAACGCCAAGAAGATCACCACCACCCACCAGCTGCTGGGAGACGTGCACCACGTGGTGGAGATTCTCAACGGACTGCAGCTCAAGATGAGCATCCTACAGTGAGTACAGTGCAGCGACCGGAGGGTGAAGTCCAATTTAAATGTAGAAACTATTGTTTTCTCACCCAGTTTCCATCAAACGTTTCACTGTTCAATCCTTTCATTTCATGTGATGTGGGTCTAATCTTTCCTCTGGCTTTTCAGGAGCAATACTCACTCAGACTTGCAGCTGTGGCGGCAGCCCTGGAAGCACCTGGAGAGGTCACGGACCGCCCTTGACTCGTGCCGCGGCAGCGATGCCACTCCGTCTCCCGTGACTCCCGACGAGGACATGAGCCGAGGTGAAATTTTAATGTCCAACGCTCTGGAGAAGCTAAGCCGGGCGGCCACCGCTGCCACCTCCTCCTCGTCCGGCTCCTCCTTCCCCTTCCCGTCCTTCCAGGACTCCTACATTATCAGTGAACATTGCTACCAGAAACCGCGGGCATATTACCCGGCGGTGGAGCAGAGGCTGGTGGTGGAGACCCGACAGGGCTCGGAGCTGGAGGACAGCATGAGAAGCACAGAGGAACTGTTGGAGCGGGAGCAGCGCTACGGAAGCCTGCTGGAGACAGACAAGCCCAAATCAACGGGCACCAATTACAAGGTTAGGACTGATCCCGCAGCAGACGAGGAGGTTTAAAGTGCAGTCTGTGTGGTCATGATGGACCAGTGAAATGAGCACGAGCATTCACACCATTCTGTAAAATCACATCGACAGTCCTGAAAACATGCTCATCAAAACACAGGATTATTTGGATAATAATCTGTACGTCGCCATAATTTCTAAAATAGAGAAAATATGATGTCTCAAGTTGAACTGTCAGTTTCGTCGATCAAATGGCACTGAACTACGAGAGTATCCAAAACCTCAGTGTCTGTTGATGTGGAGAAGACGTACGCCAGAGGCTGAGAGAATCCAGGATTTTCAGAATGCCTTATTGTCGCAATCTGTAACCAAATACTGATTTAAAGCTGCTGAATGTAGTGAACAAGTTTTACAAAGCTCAACTTAACTCCCTCCTGTTGTTGGTGGCACAGGCAGCCCGTTTGTAGGTTCCTTTTTTATTTTGTACATTGACGTGACTTCCCTCTTATAAGAATGGACAACAGAACATTTTACATTAGAAGCAGGTAAGTCATCACGATGACATCACATCCGAGTTCCTCCAGTGATTCAAGGATTTGACTCAGCCGCTGTTTGACCACCAGTCTGGACGTAGCAAACCCTTTTGGCTGTTTGTCTCTTGTGTGTGTAAATAACAGAAAGCTTTTGTGTAAAGATGTGTAAACCCGGCTGTCGTGAAAATCTCGTCTTGACGATTCTCCCCTCCCTGACTGTCTCCAGGCTTCGATGGGTGGCTCCTGGTCCCAGGCTGAGACGAGGGAAGAGGGCGGAAGAGATCCAGGAGAGGCTGCCGATAACAGCAGGCAGATCAACCTGCTGGACCACATAGATTCAGTCCAGGACGAGGTCTCGCACCGGATGGACTTCATTGAGAGGGAGCTGGACGGTAAGACCTACGGTGGCGTTGACCTCGTTGCTAACCGTGTCACTTTAGCAGGGTACGAAACCTTGAGCCTAGATATAAAAATAAATGCTGTTAACCAACTGGGGTCAGTTCTGATCAGCTGCGGTCGCTCAGCATTAGCTGGCAGATATGGCTAATGGTGTGACTGGGAAGATGTGAAGCATGTTGGCCTATTACCAATAAAGACCGTTAATACTGACGTAGGGCTGTGCCGGTATACGGTTGAACCGGTATACCGGTTTCAAATTTCCGTACGGTATGAATTTTTCATATACCGTCATACCGGTGAATAGCCGTAACAACTGCTGTCGCTCTTCGGCAGGCAGCAGAATATATTGTTCACCGCTGAGGGCGCAGCGGTCGGAGCTTCTTGTCTTACGGGTATTGAGATGGAGTCATGGTTATAACTTTATAACAACAATTAATAACCCACAACTAACGCTCTTTAACAGGAAAACACCACGACCCAACAGTTTGTGACACATAAACAATTTGTAACAATAATAATTGTACATTTATAAAATTACACCGCCGAACTGCATGCTGGGTACAGCTCGCCCACTATCACAACAAGAAGAAACTCCGTCGCTACATTAAGAAACGGAACAGAGCGATGCAGGAGGAACAACGAGAGACCGGAGATGCACCAGTACAACAAGAGAGGAGCTGTGTCTGATGTTTGGAGCTTTTTGGGGTTTTGACAAATCCGACGTAGATCAGAAAACGATTTATTGCAAAGTTGGTCGAGCCGCTGTTATTGCCTCTGGTGGCAACACTAGCAATTAATACCGTGATATAGCGTGAAACCGCCAGAATCTTACAAAATACCGTGATATGAATTTTTGGCCATACCGCCCAGCCCTATACTGACGGTTCATAAGAAATCCAACCCATGTCTTTGCCGAGTCTCGTGTTGATGCGTTTCTCACCGTAGCTGTGGTGGCAATACAACGAGGCTGCTCCTACACTAGACTTGTGAACTACAAAACTGTCAAAGGCTTTAAGACTGTTTGTCATTCCTGATTAATGTACAGGTTGAGAACTGGGTCAGGCACACGTGTGCGATTTTGAAGAACCACTCTGTGGTTTTAACAACGGGATAGTCTTTTTGTTGTAAAAGCTAACCTGCGGTCCTTCTTCTGCTCGTCGCCCTCAGTGCTGGAGAGCTGGCTGGACTACACCGGGGAGCTGGAGCCCCCTGAACCTTTGGCCCGTCTGCCTCAGCTCAAGCAGCGCATGAAACGGCTGCTGACACAGCTGGGGAAGGTGCAGCAGATCGCCCTGTACAGCTCCACATGAGGGCGCCAGAGAACAGCTGCAGCGGTGGCAGCGCCAGTCCCCACACACAGCATGCAGAGGCAGTGCAGCGAAAGGAAGCCCACTGGAACTCTGGCTGCAAAGATAACGACATTAATGCAGCTGCAAGACTCGGATTGTTCCGCACATTCTCTCTGACCAGACTTCTGCAGCCCTTTTTTTTCCTTTTCTTTTTTTTTTTAAATTTTTTTAAAAGGGTTCTGTGCGGTTGAATCCGATGCTCCAGCCAGCCAGTGTCATATATTATCGGTTATATGAACATGTATGGAAAGTCAGCATCATAAATCAGGACGAAATACAAAAAGTAACCTCGTAAACGCTGGAGAAAAATCCTTAGGACCAGATTACACTTCTATGGTTCCCATGCAACTCTAAACCTAATGAATGCCTTTTGTCTGAGCTACTGCTTATGGTCGCCCTGTCTCTCTCAGTACACCGTGCTTTACACGCAGACGCTTTATATTTGAAAATTGCAGTTGAGTTCCTGAACCTACTCTTTGCAATATTTCTTCTTTTCTTTTTTTTCTTTTTTTTTTTTTTTACATGTTTTCAAATGGTCACTGTTTTTTGCATCAACAATGTCCCAAAGTTCCATTTTGGTCACCCGCCATGCCGTGCTGCATTAAAGCTCTCGCTGCAAGTGTGGACAGACAGTAACTTGAAGACATCCAGTATGTGAGGACGCTGTACGAGCAGTCTCTACGAATAATTTGTTCACTTTTTGATGTACTCAAGGGTTTGTTTTCTACTACACTGTGAAGTTATTTTTGTCTCAGAATCAAAGGCATCTTATTTTCAGCTTTAGGAGACATAACAAGTGTGATTTCTGTTTTGTCCGAAACTGTAATGCTTCTTTTCTAAAAACACAAAAAAAAAAAAAAGTCCTCTCATGAGTGTTACGGTTTTATCAGTTAATCTTTATGTGTTTTGTTAGTTACCGCATCCTTTACTTGGATTTACTATTTGCGTCGTCGTTGGTGTCGCACTTGACTCCTGACTCACTGAAAACTGTAACTTGTCTTTTCTTAAGCTAGCATCTTGTGCTTTGTCGGTGACAAATACTACTTGGAAGACATGCAACTTTATTTTCCCTTTTCTGTTCCGGGTCATCCTTTTTTTTATTTTCCAGTATTTGGCTTGTCTGTAAATATGTTATTCAAAAATGTTGCTCTTCTTTATCGAAAACATCCTCCAAATTCATTTATTGTATGCTACTGTACTGTACGTGTCTGGCTTAGAAGCAGGGAAATGTCAAAAACAATGCAAACAGATCTGCTGGTACATAAATAAACTATCATTGTTATTAATCACTTCGGGCATATTCTCGGCTATTTTCTCCGTGTGTGTCTCTGACAGGAATTTGAAGAACGGAGTTTCTTCTCATCCCATTTCTCCCTCTGGAAATCGCATCACCAGTGCAGTTAACGGTTGCATCATTCAGGGTTTGATGTAACATGTTTTTCTCCGCAGCCGGTTTGTGCTCTTATACAATCAGATTGATATTGAGGGCAGCAATGGTCTTGAAGGCCTGCGCTTGTGACTGAGTTTTTTTTTTTTTTTTTTCAAAACTAGAGGAAGCTCTACTCATGTGCCACTGAGCAAGGCATTCGACCCAACATCTCTACTGTAAAGCTGCTCGTGACCAAAAACAACCAGCACTGGACTGCTGCAGTTTGGTGAAATCCGTAAACAAGAAATTTCCTGGGGAAAGGGGGGAAAAAAAAGAAAAACATGCTTAAAAAAAAGATTGCCTGCATACTTTGATGAAATGTGTTTTTTTATTACATAGCTGATTTGGGCCGTTACATAATCAGATTGAAAATAGAAACTTGATGGGAATTCTAATCGGTTAATCTCCAAAATTTGAGCCAGCATCATGTGGTGTTTTATCAGGGCAAATTATATATTGGTGTCAAGTCAACATTGGCGTTGGACTATCACCAAACATGGACTTTGTTGAAAAGGACAAATGCCCTTGATATTAAAAACATTTTAATTAATAAATGCAATTATCTCACCTCCTCTTATCAAAAGTGGGCGTTTACTCTCAGACATGCGCTGTCCGCCGTCTATTATAACACGAGACTGAAGCAGCTCTGGACCGTTGATAAAACGGCATGAAACGCACTTTCAGGTTGTGAGTGCAGTTTAAATACATCCGACTCGTCGGCAACATCTCAGGTCGTGTGAGCACTCCTCATTTGTCTCCCCTTGGCTGTGGAGTCTCGTCCTCGCCATTCGGAGCCGAGTGAGACCTCCTGCCGCCCCCTCCTGTCTGTGCGGTGCGCCGCCTCCTCTCATTGGCTGCTGCGCGCTGTCTGCGACGCAGCGCGTAGTTCCGCCCCGAGTCACATCGAAATACTAGTTGAGGCAGAGGAAGCGACAGACGAGAGCAGCGTGTACTGTATACCTGAATATTAACACTGCCTTTGATATTCAACAATTTACTCGGAGAGGAATTAGCTGGAAGCCAGCGGACACTCATTTTTACCGACGAGGTGAGTCCGAAACCCGTGTTTTCGAGGTCGTATTTCCCCCGTTTTCCCTTTGCAGATGTGCCCAATGCCCACAGGAGATTATCTCCGCTCGCCGGATTCCCAACCTGTTCACGTTGCTGTCCGCACATCGACTCGCTTGTTCGAGGAACAACGACGAGCCGCCGGAGCAACGGCCAGCCGTTAACGGTGCTCAATTCAAACGCGTTCAACCCGCCGGGAGCAACTGACGTTGGCACTTGAACGAGCGCGAGCGAAAGCGGTTCAGTTCGAAAAAAAAAAAAAACGGGAAAAAAAGAACTGCAGCTCAGATTTGAATCGAGTTCATCGCCGCTTCTTCACAGTAATGCGACATACCGACTACGTTTCCGCACCGTGTCTTCGTGTTGTCTGCGCACTAACTACGTATTGCTGTTAGTTTGTTTTCTGTCACGTTGTCTGCGAAATAATAACTTTGGTTCTGGCGAAATGAAATGAAATGAGGCCTGTCACGATGCGTTGCATCGTACATTGCCGAGCTAAAGCAACTGAAGAAATGTTGTCGACCAGCTTCAAACTGGATGAATCAATGCAGCTATGCGAATTCAAACTTCTCACCAAAAAAAAAAAAAAGGTTAGGTCCTTTTTTATAAACTGACAAGTTACCACTTTTAGGTCATAAACTCATTGTAATAAAACGCAAGTTTCACTTGCAGGTTTATTAGAGGATTGGTGATATTATTTATTTAGTTGGGATTTCAGTGGAGTTTGAACAGGAATCCCTGCACGCCCGCTGAAAAGGCCCAACACTGTGTGTTGCATGTGTGGCTCTCTCACACCGCACTGTCGATATTACTCTTTAATCTGCACATTTTTCCCCCTCCAAACCCTGTCTGAGTCTACACATGGCAAATCCATCATCATCGTCGTCATCATCAATCAGATGAGTCGAGGTGATGTAGCTGCAGGTGTTCCACCATTCAGGCACCACGTGACAGATGGCAATGTCACTGGTGGCCCCGCGAAGGTCACCCAGGTGGGAAGTGCAAGAGAGTGGGCATCAGGTGTTTCCCCAACTCCCTCAAAAATAACCCCGGTCATCTGGGGATATCATTTTTTTTTAATTCGGACATGTTTTACAGTTTCCCAGTAAAAACTACCAGGAACAACGGGGATAGCAAAGTAATCATAGTTCTGTGAAATGTATTAAATACCTTTTAAGTAGAAGGTCATTAAAACCTTTTGTATTAATTACCACGGGGCACAGAATACACAATCTGTATATTGCAGTCTTAATTCTGGGATCTAAAGGTTTACATTTTAGTATGTCATCCTTTCATGGTGGGGGGCGGGAGGGTTAAATTCAGGTGTTCTGTCTCCCACAATGCCCCCAGCAGTGTCACGTGAAGAATGAATGAAGCTTACACAACAAGCAACCCCCAGTGCGTTTGTTGTCACTGACAACATAGTCGCAAAAGGCAGTCGTGAAGATATGAAAAGCGAACAGATAACGCACGGCTAACAGAAAGCGTCTCCCTGCAAGTTGATCTGTAAACCAGTCCTTTGTTTTGCTAGCGGGAGAAAGAGCAGTTGTTGGGTATAGCTTGAGGTTTATTGCCGTGTCGTTGGAAGCGCTCCACTCCTGGTTGATTATTAGGCCGACCGTGGAAACCTACTGCCTAACTGAAGGGAGTGGCAGGAGTTGTTAATTAAGCCACACATTCTACTTGAGATTGTGAAATGTGTTCGCCCCCCCACTGAAGTTTGAATAATTTGAAATGTTTTTCTTTACTACACTATTTAGTTTTAAAGCTGTCTGATTTTCTTCATATTCTTTCTAACTGTGGAGGGAATCCAACTTCCACGAGTGCTCAGAGAAATTCAAACAAACTTGCCCTAGCATTCAAAGTGACAACCAAAGTCAGCGTAATGCAACAGTACTTTTATATTGCATTCATATATATATGAAGTATTTTCAATGTGTCGCCATCAAGAAACGACACTATTAAGGTGCCTTTCAGCAGGTATTACCACTCGCACATGCATTATTACAGGGATTACAGAGCGCACATAACAAGTGTGAAGTGCTCTTGTGTAGAAGAGGCTTTCTTGCCGGGATGAATGTCAGGATGTGAGGGAATAACGCTCACTGGAGAGATGGAGACAGTAATTAAGCCACGGTGCTGACAGTCAGTCTGCCTGGTGTTCACTCCCACCTCAGCATTACCGCGTCTACTGGTTTTGCCAGCCCTGCGGGGCAAAACATCACCTGCGCCGCAGACGTAGATATTTACCGAAACGTCATGTCATAATTGGAAAATAGCCCCGGGTATTCCTGAGAAGGAGCTCTGGTGCTGCTGTTGTGTTTTTGTAACCGGACTGCATCTGTAATTTTAGCTGCACCGGGCCTCGAGTATCAGCACAAGCTTTTCCACAGCAGCTTCAGGCTTTCAGAACAAAAACGGCTGACACACCGCTATTCCAGGTTAACTACTTATATTTCCCTTGACCCCTCCCCATCCCCTACCCCCCACCCCCCAGCTGAACAGCGCAGCTATCTGATGTTTCCCTGCTCCATCAGTCTTTACTCTGGGATGAAATTGAGGATAAGTATACTTATAGAAAATAAAAAATGTGACAAAACACCAGAGACAGTCGCTGGTGTTTTTTTTGGGAGGGAGGGCTCTGTTCGTCTCCATTTTCTTTCTCAACATCTGCAATAATATCAGCAGGTGGTGAGGAGAGGCGGAGCACAGGTGGTAAGCTTGTTGATCCAAAGTGTTGGCTACACGCCAAGCTGGACCTCTGGATGCCTCTGGACCGTCCTTCTGTGCCGCTGTTCATTTAGGAGCACACATTTTAAGTGCATGCGAGAGAGATGGGAGGCAAAGGAAGTGGATGTTACAGCTCTCCGCTGAGACAAAATCCCGGTTCGTCGTCGACACAAATAAGCGGGCGCACGCCAGGCCCCTCTGAAAACTCAAACATGCAAGCAGCATGCAGACTTCTTTACAGCGGTCTTACTGTAGGCTGCACGCAGCGCGAATCATTTCATACTTGGCTCACTCTAATGGTCTAGGGATCACCCAGGATGGTTAAACGCTCCAGTGGTGGTTTCTTTGTGACAGAGCAAATGGCAGTTACAGTGCCCGGTGGTTTGAAGATCCCCCCCCTCAGGCTGTGTTTCTACCCAAAGCAGTTAAATTCAGGCTGCGCCGGTACCCAAAGCCCCGCTCATCAAAGGCTCAAATTTCACTTGTAGCTCGGCCCGAGTCGAGACTTGTATGTGTATTTGGTGTTGATGCATATGGGGAAGATAAGTACTTGGCGATGCCTTTTTTTTTTTTATGACTCATTTAATGCGTTATTGCTGCATTGAATGTTGATGAGAGCCGAGTGCAAGCTACGCTGGCTGGGAAAGCATTTGTTGTTGTGATGAGGAGAGAATAACTTTATGTAAATGATGGTGACAAAGGTCATTTGATTTAAGAGGCACCATCGGCGGAGTCTAGGATGTTGTGTGTGTGTGTGTGTGTGTGTGTGTGTGTGTGTGTGTGTGTGTGTGTGTGTGGGGGGGGATTGTGGTTGCCAAGGACACCGTCGACCTCCACGGCGAGCATTCGCAAGATAAGGGGACGCCAGAGAAGCCACCTCTGTGTTTCTGTGGGAGATTGAGTTGTCAGTAATCAGTCACTGAGACAGCCGAGCTGACCATAACTCTATTAGCAGAGGCTGTGTTCCTGTGAGGCAACAGGCCTCTTAGCACTGATTCACACACTGAAACACGCCGACTCGTGTTTTGATTCAAAGGGCTCGGTGGATTCGAGAGGTCTTCGCGAGGGCTCTCATGTCTCTGCTTGTGTTTAATATTTTATGGGAGTGTTTGCTTAAGTTTCCACCCAGCTCGTTGAACTGATTCTCTAGGTGTGTGTGCGTGACGTCGTGACCCGTGTCTGTGTGCGAGCTGGTGGCCGGGCTACACAGATGGTGTCGCTGCTGCCCCCACAGCTGCCCTTCGGCCAGCCCGACCGCAGTCGACAGATCCTGCTGAGCCTCCAGCAGGACGCCGCCGCTGCTCTGGAAACTGCCCACTCACATCCGCCAGCTGGGACCCAGGACGGACACACACGCACACGCACACAAAGTAGTCCCCATCTCGCACTTTGTCTTTCTCTTGGCTGTCTGCACAACTAAGCAAGGCAGAGGAAATCCCCACAGACTGAGCGGCACCTAGCCTCGTGTCGGGGCAGGTACTTTGTTAGCAGCACTGAGTGCAGGTCCGACAGGCCCAGCAGCCAGTCAGTCTTATTTATCGCCGGGTACCAGGAGGAGCCAGGAGAGACTCATTCAGTCGGGCTCTCCCTTCTCTCTGACCGATCGCAGCAGATTCATCTCGACTGGTCTGTCTCTTGGCGCCCCTGTTGGTAATGATGATATGTTTTTTTTTTTTTTTTTTCTTTTACCTCATCCTCCCTCCGTGCCTTTCTTTGTGCGAGGCCTGTCTCCACTAGTGTGTGTATTGATTTATTGATGATGTGTGTCATGTAGCTGCAGCTATCTAAATTGCTGTCTGTGCGTGCCGTTTTCTTATAAGTCTATTTATCATCATTTGAAAGGATCTTCTGTGGCAGTTCCCTACAGGGTAGTATTTGGAGTCGAAGGAAAGATGAAAAACCTAAATTGTGTGGCAGGCACAGACTCAATATATTGTATATATTCACCGATATTGCCATTGTCCACACTTGGAGCTTGTAATGTTGAGCCAATAGTGTCTTTTTTATGGCTGAACGAGCTGGATGTTAATTGTAACATCTTGTGGTTGCCTAAAAGTTTTTGGGGCGTAGTTTTTCCTCCACCCTCGTGTCATTTCTGGAAGCAAAAAGCCGATATGGCGACAGCCGAAATCCAAGGCGGCGACACGGTGACTTCATCCACTTCTTATATCCAGTATATGGGTCTAATCAGCCAAAATAAGTAAAAAAACGCGTGGAGTACTATTCTGTTACACCTCTTGTTTAGATATTATATATTGTTATAGCCATTCTCGGTTCAATTATATGGCATTATGAGTAAATTTAGGGCGAACTTTGGTAAATTATCCAGTCTTAGTTTATATTCCAATACAAGAGAAGAAGGTGTTTAGAGGAAACAAACAAAACACATAAATCCATAAGACTTCAAATTGATATGCAGCTTAGTGCAGGAACCACTTATTTTGCAGAAAGACCAAAATACTGCTCTGACTGGGGCTGTAGGACAATGTACTGAGCAGGGAGGAACAAGGGAGGGCGGACTCGCGTCCCTGCTGCCCTCACACACTCAAGGCCTTGCATATCATACACATACAAAATTCATAACATGACTACGCACACTTCCTTGTCTGACACAGGCTTAATGGAGGATTTGAGTTTCCAGTTTTGCTGGTCCGAAACATTACTTCACCGGTGGAAAATATTGCTGTTGGTCTCCGGATCTGTATTGGCGCAGTACATTTAGCATGCAGCTGGAAGATATGACAAATATTTTTTATGAACCAAAGCACTGTATTTAGGAAGCCACTCAGTCCTCAGAGACTCTGTGTGCATTTTTTCATGTGAGGTGAAAGCATTCTGATGATGCCGATAGATATATGGTTATAAATCAATTCAGCTAGATGAAGCTCTTTAATCTCATAAGACCATTAGCAGATAAAGTGGCCCCTCAAGGAATAAGGTAATTCTTTGAAAGCCCTCGGAGAGTAATGGGAAGGGTCTTGCACTCAGTTGCTTTGCAGGATTAGAGGTGTGTTACTGTGTTACTGTGGGTGTATGTATGCTGTGTTCTGAGTGTGTGTGTGTGTGTGTGTGTGTCTGGACTGTATAAGAAGTGGACGTAGTCACCATGACCTCACCCAATGGTTTGTGGACTGCCATTACGAAGCCTCAAGTTCATTTTGGCCATCGGCATCTTTTTTTTTTTTGCAACCAGTAGTGACAGGAGAGGGTGGAGCTAAGTACAACCCAATGCAAAATAGGAAATTTTTAGGTGATCAAAAATATGACTCTAAATGGACCATAATTTACTAAATGAACATCATGCTGTATGGAAGAAGAATTGAAACTAGCGACTGACACCATAAACTCATGTTTACAATGTTTACTGAGGGAACAAATCAAGTGAGAAGTGGCATCATTTTCCTTATAGACTTGTAATCGATCAGACTTCTTTTTGCAACCAAAGGAGACGCCGCCTGCTGGCCATTAGAAAGAATGCAGTTTTAAGGGACATCCGCATTGGCTTCACTTTTCAGACCCGGAGGTTGCCGCCTGGTCTTTCTATGGACTTTATGTGTCCGGTTACATTGGGTGTCTATTTATGAGCGCCGCAGAGGCTGTCCCCAATCCTGCGTGAGTATAGAGGTCAGGGTTCGGGTGTGTGTAAGAGAGGGGGGGGTTTGGCAGGCAGATCAGTGCAGTGGTTGCCATGTGCCAGTGAGTATCTTTGCTGATGAACCAGCCTTTTCCTCACGGGCACTACACAGAGCAATTCAAGTGATGGACGATCAGTTTTAGAAATGCATTTGTGCGGCTCATTAGGCACATGTTTTGAGAGACATAAGCACACTATGAGTAAATATCACATGACATGGTCATTACTCTCTCTCCTCCGACGCACGAATGCCGTTGGCTTAGTGTGTCTTGTCCGTTCACAGCAGCACCCGCATTATTGTGCGTGAAGATGTCCCGTCCAAGTACAACCTCTTCAATATTTTTATCACTTGCATTTTTTGAGTTATAGCCGGCCAGAGGCTCAGGATATTAAATGTGGGTCTGCCTTCAGATTCGGTTTCCAAATAAGGGACGAGTCAATTATAGTAATGCAGTATTTAGCATTTAATAGATCTTTTTAATCTCGGAAGGATCAAAGGCAGAGGCCAGTGTTCCGAGGAAGATTTGTTTCCGGTGTTAGTAGTCTTAAAATAGGTTCTCTTGCGGATTGAGTTGCTTTTCTTTCTTTTGTCTTTGCAACCAATACAACATTATCTTTGCTTTGTCTCTGATTCAGTGGCCCTCGACATACATCTGTGTGTATATAACCGTTACGTGAATGTACACCTGAGCCGGATCGTGTCCTGAAGCTACCAAACCAAGTGTTGTCCGTTTGGTTTCAAAACCAGAGGTGGGTGGTGCGCCACATTTCAAGGTGGGATAATGGATAAGAATAGACTGTTTTGATAGTCATGACAGAAGAAGACATCAGAGAAGTGTTTCATCGCAGTTTCTGTTAAAAAGCAAAGAAGGGGCGGGGGGGGAACTGTCAGCTTGTGTCAAGAGAACCATAGTAGCTGTGAGGAGGATGATGGAGCCTCTGGAGAGCAAGCTGTCATTTAATTAAGTGTGTGTGTGTGTGTGTGTGTGTGTGTGTGTGTGTGTGTGTGTGTGTGTGTGTGTGTGTGTGTGTGTGTGTGTGTGTGTGTGTGTGTGTGTGTGTGTGTGTGTGTGTGTGTGTGTGTGTGCTGACAGTATAGGCAGGAGGTGGTCTGTACTATAAGTCAGCTTTCCCGCGATGGAGAACAAAAGAGCAGGCTCCAGATCGCGACCCCTCCTCGGTCTTACCCCTCGCCTCGAGCACAGACTAGAATCCTGAAAGTGTCCTGGTTGTTATCACCCAGGTTGTTGTTCACCTGACTGTTTGCTAAACAAATAGATTTCCCCCCGTCTAATTCTCTTACCAAACCGCCGGGTTTAGAGCAGTAATCTGGAACTGAGACTTGTCACAGATCATTAGCTTTACTCCGGTGGGATTGCTGCCTCCGCAGACTGTAAACTGTAAACAAAGGTTTGGCCTGGTTGCAAAAAAAAAAAAAAAAAAGTTGGAGGGGAGAGAAATTTCTGATGACGTTCCCCCTAAGATGGAAAAGTGTCTGAGTCTGAGGGGAAGGCGTCACCTCACTGGTGACTGTGCAGGGATATGTTGTTTTCACCCGTCTGTAGCCCAGACAGCAAAACACACTACGAAGGGAGGCTGTCTGAGTGGTTGGAAGGCAGGTCGTATCACTGGAATTTGTGCTGGCCTATTTTCTGTTGTGATGTAAAATCTGGGGAAGTGTCAGGTGGAGACTGAGGACAGACATGCGCGTGTTCCTCTGTGATAGTAACAATCATTAGAATAATTTGGTTCCCAGAGAAAGCAGACGGGCAGATGACACCGGGCTACTTCCTCCTGCTGGAATTGAATTGACAATTAGCTGTGGCCCAAATCAAGGGCAGGATCTTTTGATTAACGCAGCCCATTAAGGTGAGTCCTTCGGAGGCTTTGAAGGCCTGACTGAACCTGCTCCTTTGCTCTAAGGGAGACTGCTAGAATCTTGCAAAAAGTGTAACATGTGTTGTGGAAGATACACATGTTACAACTTAATTTGTTTACGCAATATCTAGGCTGCTAACCGCAAAGAACACTGGAGTTTATGTCAGTGTTCTTCAAACTTAGGCAATGGAAGGCACATTTGGGTGAGGCACTGTTGTTCCGTTATGACGTGTTCAGTCTAGAAATGCAGATTTTGGAGGTCCCAACCCCTGAATTGGGACACCGCAACAATGCTCTCTCTGAACCGTCGCCACAACGTACAGACGCTGGGCAGCTACAGTCATAACGTGGTGTCAACGTGGAGTTGATGTCAAAGAGGAGCACTAGTCCTTTTTTTCTAGTCATGGTGCTGTAGTCAAGTGATTGTTTTGTCTCTTAGGGCAAACTCTTGCTGCATTTTTTTTGTAATTCAAGGTCAAATTCCTTTACTGCAAGTCAACAGAAATATATGGTTTTGTTTAAAAATCGTATCACAAATTTCAAACAAGCTCCTTTTTTTTTTTCCTGGCGGGAACGGTTTGTGCTACCAGAAAAACCCAAACATCAATTTAACATTTATCTATGCACTTTTATGGACTGCTTTCAAGCAAGAAACCCTGCGCCGGTCCTGTTTCACAGTTTCCATTAAGTGTTCATTTCAGAGCCAATGCACTCGAAGTGACACAGATATTTTTTGACATGGAAATCAAACATGCGCCCATTTTATCACACCTTTACAATATTGTTTTATATTGCAGATTGAGTCTAATGTAAATATTTGCTGTAAACCTCTCCCCCACTGCAGAGGGTGACAATGTGTGGACAGTTATGGATTTCTGCTCTATATCACCATGGCAACACGCCATAAAGAGACCCAGAGGTAGGTTAATATGAGGTCACCGTGGTGACATTCACCTCCGGTCAACGTGGAGCCAAAGGAGGTCAGAGAGCCAAAGCACGACCATGATGTGAATGATGATGGCCCCGGGTAAACCCGGTAGTCGCGGTTGCCATGGCGACCGTGAGGAAAGGGGACTAATTGAAGGGGCTAAAAGTAGAGTAGGCCTCACAGCTGGGCTCTCAGTCGTCCATTGCCTGCTTAGACTTCCTGACAGCCCAAGGTGAGATTGAGATTGATGGACGAAGACGGGGAGAGAGTGGAGGAGGAGGGAAAATGTGGGAGGAGGAGTAAGAGATGTGTTCATCGATCACTCGGCGCCGTCTGCTGACATGGCAGCTACAGGACTCCTTTGTATTGGCAGAGCCACCATATATCTACAGTAGGTGTTTTGGCACGCACCTCTGTGTCCACACATACATGCACTCTGGTGCCTGCAGCTCAGCATTAAGGTGAAGGCCTGTCCTCTCCCTCCTCACAGCCCTAGAGACGGGATGGGGTGTGCCAAGTAGATACCAAGTGCTTGTCAACCAGAGAGGGGAGGGCGAGGGATGCTAAATGAGTTATCCGTTTATTAAGCTGACGTATTTCAACATGTCAACAGTAATTGTGTCTTGAATTGCAAACTTTTCAGTCCCCCAGAGGCCGTGCTGACACTAGGCTATAGTGACGGTTGACCTTTGCTGCGTAGAAAAGTGCCTTGTATGGTTTTCCTCTGACACTATTTGTGTCTGCTGCGATTGTTCACCCAGCACAGCTTCCTTGTCCCTCGGCGCGTGGCATTATGTAGCGCTGAGAGGAACCTGAAGAACCTATGAGGGGAAGTCATATGTGACAGCCATCATGCAATTTGTGTGTTACTCATTTGCAAGCGGAAGAGCTGAATGAAACGGATTCCGATGTCAGGGGAAACCATTTGCGAGAGCGATCCGCCACAACAGACAGTCGTGCTGTCGAGGCCGGGGGAACTTGTTCTCCATCATCGGCTCTCTCAACCCTTCTCCCATCCTCATTCACTCGTGATTTGGTGGGAATGTGGAACAAAGCTCGTCGCACAGATTGCAAATGGAATTTCCCTGCTGTCATCTGGGACCAGTTTTCCTGATCTTCTATTCCACTTACGCGAAGCTTTGCTGTCATATCTCGACAGTCTGTATGGCTCATTTGAGTTTAAATGCTGCTGAAAGCACATGTTGTGAGCTTCTCTCTCAGTTCTCATTTTCTACCACTATTTATTCCCCCCGACTCCTTGCCTCACATCTGTCCCTTGGGGCTAGCCCGGCTCAGAATAAACATCGGCAACCAGCTTTGTCTCTATGGCAACAGCTGTGCATGCTGAACGGTAGAGCGGGCATGGAATAGGTAGGAAAGGGTGGCAATGATGGCGCATGTTGCTAAATGGGATCTAGTGTTTATATCGAGTGATTTGGCGCATGGTTAAGGGAGCCTGAGATCCCCCAGGAGTCTTTCCTGCAGATGGAAACCAAAGGAAGAAGCACAGAATGATGGCAGTCGCCCGGGTAACCCAGTATGAGGGGTCAGTGGGGTTGGGCTGTGAAAGCCACCCCAGTCAGTCTGTCAGTTGTTTCAAGCTCACCTGACCCCGTCTCCCTTAACACCTCGATTACTCGGCTAGGCTGTTTACAATTAAAGCAGCTTTTGCCTCCATCCCACTTTCTGTGACAGCCTGAGGAAACGTTGGATTGATCCGGTCAATACGCTCAATCCGCTCAAGCATGCGGAGTATTTCTTTTTCTTTTTTCCTTGTTCACTTGTCTAAATATTATTTAGTTCCGCCATTGAGCCGGATTTGTCAGCAGGGATTTTGCTGGTCATGTTTTCACTCCCCATGGTGATGGCTGAGTACTTCCAACATTCAACATTTTCTATTCCTGTTTTATGTCATTTGAGGATTGTGCTCAGTTGTACCCATCTGCTTCCATGGTTGTTTCCAGGCATGGTGCAATCTGTTGGCAGAGCAGGATGACCTCTGACCCGATTCATGCGTCAACAGGCAGCTGTCTGTTCGGACCTTTGTCAGGCAATCGGAGGATAAAACTGCTGGTAACAAAGATATATGGTGTTACGTCACCATGGCTGGTACCTCCCGCTATTAGCTAGAATGACCACTAACCAACCCTGAAGGTTATCTGATACCAGCATCTCAAGGTCGTTCCAGGGGGTTGGCTCTGACTCAAGAAGTGATTATAACCGCTCCTCCAATTTGGCTATTCCGCCGCTCAATTTTCCCTCACTTGTTTGTCTTATTTGCATTGAGTGCTTCTGTATCACGGCTGTTTGCGGTGCAGCGCAGACCAAATTTTGGCTTTGTCTTCCGGTTGTAAGCATTGACCTAGAAGAGGCAGACGTTCCATCTGCTGTTATGTGCAACATGAGCCGCTCTCCTGGGCAGGGGCAGGCCATTCAATACCCTTTTGCTGTCCTCACCTTGAGCAAACAAGAGAGGCCGAAGAGGTGCCATTTCAGGGAAAGTGGGGGAGGGGGACACTTTTGTGTCAGTGTTCTTGTTCGGTAATTATGTGCAGGGACACACGGCTGGCTTCAAGGGGAAAACAAATGAGGTGGACTTCAGAGCTTCTTGTTAAACCTGGGCTGATCCATCTTTGTGTGTGTGTGTGTGTGTGTGTGTGTGTGTGTGTGTGTGTGTGTGTGTGTGTGTGTGTGTGTGTGTGTGTGTGTGTGTGTGTGTGTGTGTGCAATGCATGTTTGCACACCACCTGTGTGGACTGGAAGTATGACCTTTCCTGGAGAACTAATGAAGAAAAAAAGCCCTCCGTCCCCACTTCCCAGCCGGCTCATGTATCATCATCTACTGCAGATATCACAGTATGCCAATGTGGAATCAAGACGACAAGGTTTCTGAGAGAAATACTATCGGGGCTGACTTGTGACCTGCTGCCACCTCCTTCAATCCCATAGTAATCGATCAGTGCCCCCATCCCCTTCAGAAGCTGGGAAGAAAATCCTCCCAATGTACAATTGTGCTTTCCTCACTGCCGATGCTTGTTATTAACAAGTAATATGTTTTCTCTTTTCTCTTTTCTCTTCTTGGACAGAGTGGTTTACAGTGACAAGACAGGAAGATGGATGAGCTGCAGGATGTACAGCTGACTGAGATCAAGCCGCTGCTGACCAACAAGGTGAGTTGTGGGAAGGTCAGGACAGTTTCGAGCCTCTGAGGCAACAGGCACCAAACTCCTGCACCTGAAGCAACATGCAGAGCCACACATGCAAACTAAACAGACATGTGGTGCACATTCACAGGGAATTGAGCGCCCCATATGGTCCTCCCAGGCAAAAGCATACGCTAATACACAAGGCATGAAAACTCTGCAGTCCTGTTCATCAAAGTGAATTATTCATATAATTGCTTCAGTCTGCAAAAGAAAATAGGGGAGAGAGCAAGTGGGAGAGTGGAAGAGAAGCGGAGCATTGAACACAAGACACCCAGAGAGTCAGAAAAGACAGACAAGCAAGAACGAGGAGAGATCAAAGGAGAAACTTGAAGAAAACTCATCTCTTTATTTTTAAGCGCTTGAAAGATTGTAGCAAGTGAGCGACTGAAAAAAAAACCAGAAGGAACTATGGAGGAGGGAAGAAGAAAAAAAACGATGGCAGATCAAAGCTCTTCCCATCCTCTTCTGCCCTCCTTCTCTGTCTTCCTCTTCCCTGCTTCGTCTCAACAGCTGATTAGCTGATTAGCTGATTAGAAAGACTGTTTTGTTCTCTCCCCAGGCCACTGTCACAGACAGACAGGAGGGTAGGGCGCCTCACAGGAGAAGTGAGTGGTGAAGGATCATGTCTGAGGGGAGCAGGGTGGGGGAACAGGGGCGCATTTCTCCTTGAGCAGCTGCATGCTGCGTATTGTAGATGTCTTGTGTGACGAGACAGGGTGGGGAATATTCACCATAAAAAAAAACCCCCATCTAAATGAAGGATACGGACGCTGACCTCTCACACCACCTAGTGGCCGGCTCTTTCAAAAGGCAAACCAGGAGTGCTGAAAGCAGATGGAGATCATGACATGATAACAGAGACGAAAGAGGATTCTCATTTTCTCTCCGATCCTTTCGTAGAGGCAATTAGAACACATACTGATTTCCACAACAATAATACATTGGTGACTGATTGCAGTGATGATGCAGCCAGGTAAGAGGAGCAACTGAGTACTGTCTGCAGCAGCGAAGTAGCCATAACAACAGTAAAGAGCAACGTAACTCTCAGTGTAATCACCGTCTGCGACGGTTACGAACGTATGTCACATCAAGAGGGTTGTAGTTTGTCGTAGGTTTGTCAGAGTACCACTAAGTTCTGTTTGAAAGTGACCAGTGAGCTGCTTCTCTCCTTACCAGCATCAACATGGCTTTTGCCTAGCTAGCTAGGTAGCTTAGCTATGCTCCACACACAAATGGACTCGTTTTGTCAGCCGTGAAGCAGACGACCAAAACCCTGGTCTACAGCGCATTGTAGATTGAGATGTAACTCACACTGCTTCTGGGGTGTGTCGTCCTTCTAATTGCATATTTTCACAGTCTTCTACTGCCAACAGTTTTGTGACAAAATACGACTTCCTTGATGTGCAGAATTATATTTTAAATTGTCAAATGGCATATATGTATGTGGGACCTTCTCCTGTCTATAAGCTCGTACATTTCTAAAACTGTCGTCGCTCTGCTCATGTTGAGGCAGCTGACCTTGTTTAGGTGCTTTTCAAAAAGCCGAAAGCTTGTTTTAGTAACACACCGGAGTATTTTTCGTTAATATTGCTGACATGCAACACTTTTAGTTCCTTCCTGTGCTTTCATCTTGTCTCTACAATAGATAAAGCTGATTCTGATTCAATACCTCAGCACCTGAGAACCGCATTACAGCAATGGCGTAGTGTGGACTTTGGCCAGAAACATGTTTTCATCCTGTTTTCTGCTGCACAGGAAGAAGAAAGGGAGTGCTTTAAAGCCACCATCTGCCTCTGCACCAACATGTACCCTACTGGTCTGGCCCACAAATTAAATCCCCACAAGAATCTTCCTTTATTGTTGCGGCCCACTCTCACGTTTCTGCCCATCTATTCCGTAGCTTCCTGCTGTCTGCGTAAAGACATAACAGCAACTGAGACAATACTCTCTGGAAGAATGCTTCAACGTTACTTATGAGTGAAGTTGTTATGATGATATTGAAAACTACAGTGGTAATGAGGATGATTTAAGATGCATAGAAGAACACTATTGTCTCGCAAAAGCACGAGGTTAGACCAGCTGTGATCAGAGACTGGCCACAGTTATGTATCCAACCTGACTATCAGTTGGACCAGTGGATCCATAAACAACTAGATGAAGTATGTTGCGCCCAATCACTCTATTCAGAAATTGCAGCCAATACTGGTATACCTTACATCTTAAAGCTGTAAAGTGCTTAGGGTTCTGCAGACTATGCTACATTTTAACCCTCCTCTTTTACTTTTCTTGCAGAACGCACGCAACTTTCAAGATTTCGACTGCCAGGTGAGTGCTGCTCACACTGCTCCTACACAAAGCACTGATGGTTTGAGGAGACGCTGTTGTGTTCGTGTTCGTGTTAGTGGAAGGGGGTTGGGGCATTTGTACGTGGCCCCATTCTCACCCTACCCCCCATCACTACCACCACCACTGAACCCATTTGTTTGTTTGCCCTACATGTGATCATTGTTCCTCACAGGCAAAATTCAGTTTTACCGCACACCACATGCTGGTGAGATATAGGTGTTTTTTTGGGGGAGGGGGATAAATTGATGATCCCACCAGTGTGGTGGATAACCCTCATCGATTTACCCCCCACACCCCCAAAAAACACCTATATTTCACCAGCATTAACTCAAGGTAAATGCATTTGTCGTACACCTTTTTCTTTTTTCTTTTTCTTTTTTTATGTTTGTCCTTTTGCTTGTTCTGACTGTGCGCATAATACAAAAAAAAGACGTTTGTTGTTTCAGCAAAACAAGCTCCTTCCTGCTCAACCGTCTGTTACTGTTGCTAATGTGCATCTCTGTGTGTGCACATGCCAAAGGTCACTTGAATTCCTTTTCAGTTCACGCCATTGTACTGGTAAGTGAGAAAGCACAAGGACACTACCCGAGCGCATACAGAAGACAATACTGAAGAGGGTTAGCGTGAGGGGGCCATTATTGGTTGGAATGTCAATTCTTGGCTGGTTGTTTTGTGGCGAGCCATTCACTTAATATCAGGAATAATTTTAAGGGCATCTTTGTTTGGCACGGATGTATATGGGACTTATGTGAACTTTAATGTTATTTCTGCGGAATGTGGATCATTTGTACTGATTTGAAAAGCCAACATACAATCTACAATCTCATTGGTGGCCTACTTGTTTCATTTAGGGCGGGGTTTTGGACTCGCCCTATAAGGACGATTTAGAGATTAGCATTGTTTGCTTGTTGTTCCAAACACAAAGCATTAAGTCAAACCCCTCTCGCTGTCTCTCTCTCTCTCTCTCTCTCTCTCTCTCTCTCTCTCTCTCTCTCTCTCTCTCTCTCTCTCTCTCTCTCTTTCTCTTTCTCTTTCTCTTTCTCTCTCTCTTTCTCTCTCTCTCTCTCTCTCTCTCTCTCATATATATCTCTCTCTCATCACTCTCTGTCTCTCTCTCTCTCTGTCAAACCCTGCAATAAAGCAGAATACCTAAAAGTAAACAATCCTTTGGGGACTCGTAGACTGTTTTGGACAGCCAGTTTTTGTCTTCCTGTGCAGGGCTTTAAGCACATCATGGCCAGTTGTACTGTTCAAACCCCTCTAGAGACCCTTACAGTGTATACTCTTCTAGTAAATGTCAGGAAGAGGTATCGCCGACAAGCAAATCGATTATAGACATCGTTTAATAGTTGTGTCTTCCACAGTAAGATTGTGTTTGTTTCTCTGTGATGGAATCTGTGCTCGTCTTTTTATGTGATAATGGAGGAATAATTATCATTCAAGGAAAAAAGTGTATTAGCCTTGAGTGGGTTATGTTCCAGATGCCTTTCTTTGATGTTTTTTTTTTTTTTGCCTCTGTGCTGTGCAATTCGCTTTTTTCCTGCAAGCGAGTCTTGCATGAGGAGTGACTTCCCACAGGCGAGCGCTGTGCTGTGTTTCACAAGCATCATCATGGCTGCAAAGGGTTAAATCTTTCATCCCTCTCTCACTTTCTGCAGTCATGGCTGCTTCCAGCATCCCACCTGAGCTAAATATAGCTGCTGCAGGCAGGGGAGGAGAGTAAAGCATGTTAGCTGGAGCCGGCATGCTACATGCTACAGTCCTTTCCTGCTTTGTCACTGAGACATTAACAGTCAGAGGAAACCGTGCGCTCACTCGGGGGCTCGTATTTTCAGTGTGTTTCAGCGTGTCGTGTTTCTTTCCACTCGTCCTTTTTTTGATTTCAGTTCAGGTATACTGCAGTTGCACTTAAAAGAAAGAAGTGTACCAGAATTTGTCTCGGTGGTATTGGGGGTTACGTGTATTTGACCTTATGTCCATGGCAGCCATTTTAACCTCATACGGTCATGGTCTTCAAAGAATTATTGACATATCCATAAACTGCATTTGTAAAAATGTACATTTAAATAATGTTACTTCAACACTTAAGTGTTAACTTGATAGATACATAATATATAATGATAATCTGCCTTTTTTTTTTTTTTTTTAAGACATTTTCACGTCACTCACAGCAGGAAAAGCACATTTGTAATAGATAAAAATCAATGACGACCGAGTCACATTTAGCTGCTTCAGTTCCATGGTCCTGGTTTTATGCATGCCGACTCCCACTGTCATTGCTTACTGGCACACTTGAATAGAGGTGTTATTAGTAACAGAGCTTTACCTACAAGTCAAAATGTATGCTGTGAAAAAAAGAGTTGGCAACAGGAATTGCTATTTAAATCTTGTGCATTTTTGCATTTTAAGTGTTAGACAAGGCTTTTCTTGCTGGTTTGACATGAACTGACACAAGCTCCATTGGGATGTGAAAAAAGAAAGTCAGTTGTTGAAACAAGGTCCGTCATTGTTCCTGACTGCCACTGCCACACAGTTTAATAATACAAGAACAACCGGAGCCCACATGCAGTAAAAGGCATTAGCAGCGGACTTCCTATGAATATATAGTATGTGCGTGTGTGGGGGAGGCGTCCTCGCTGCTCCACCATCACTCTGAGCAACAATCTGACATTCCAGCAGCTGGAGGACAAATCCAGCTGCTCTCCTCTTGCCTGGTACTGAAGCTCCTACCGCAGGCGGTTCCTGGGTACTGCAACCATTGCAGTCGGCACCGCCCGCACCTGCATGAGGAGAGCGCCGTTGGGTATAGTGGTGGTGGTGGTGGTGGTGGTGGTGAGGTGGGGTCAGAGAGGAGAAACTAGAGGGTGTGGTGCTGCAGTCTTGTGTCTCTTAAGATGTCCTGCTTACATCACCGGGGAGGAAGGTGTGAGTCAGCCTCATCCGCCCGTGAACACCGAGTGTACCTCACGGAAATGGAAATGGCTGACTACATTTATTTTTAAATAGAACATCTTAGGGTTGATGGTGTTTTGCTGTGGGGAGCAAAAAGGCTGAGCTGTATCCATGGAATTTGGATGCATGGGATGTTTCTTTGTTTCAAAATGTTTTGTGAGCTCATAAATATCATTATTAAATCATCCCCCCATTAACTGTATTGATAATAATCACTTACTAGGTTTCACATTTTGTGGTTGTGTCCCGTTTTGACACGCCTTCTCCTCTTATCCATTCCAACACAAATCCTGGAAGAAGCTGTCTGCAGTCATGTCTTTGGCTTTTTAAATCCTCACCGTCTCCTGAAGCTCAGCAGAGGGCGCCATAGCTCTGTCCGTTGTGTGGCTGCAGGGCCATGTTCCGTGTGATGCGTTTATTGTCCGCTGAGCTTTTCTCGTTGTCGATTTGTGTTGCAGTGCACAGGGGGTCGCTCAGTCACCGTCTTAGAAGAGGATACAATTGACCATGTAATGTGACACTGTGCCATGTCATGTGCTCGACAGTTTAATACCAAATGTTTCCATGAGCTTGTGCAGTTTTTTTTTAATATGCTTGGACATGTTGAAATCAAAGCTCAGAGTCTGGCTGTGTGAATGCAAAGCTCTGCATAGAACTGAGCTATGCGGACCAGAGCGTCTCTCCTCCGACCGCAGTGTTCTGCTGAGACGTGACTCGGTGTACGACACAAACCTGCTCCTGTGTTCGGTCACGACGCATCATCTCCATGAGCCAATGTGACGAATCCCACGTCCGCCATAATCTGGCATAACATCACAGCGTTCATACAATTTCTCATGTTCTCGCTTGGATGACTGGAAATGGATTTAAATAAACTGTAACTAAATTTTTTTGTGTGCTAAAATCTCTTGTGGTATCCTTTTGTGCGGATCATATGTGTATTTGTCATACCTGTATTGCGTTATTCGTCTGAAGTGCATGTCAAGTGTTTATTTCTCATAATGCACATCCACTACATGTTGTGTCAGTGGCACCCTCTGTGTGTTAGGTCAGGAAACATTTAGAGGAGAAACATCGGCACACAGCCGAACATGCTGCAACAATGACCGACCAATGAATCGCCCCGTCTCTTCGTGATCCCACCCACTCTGTGCTGCTTGCACGCGTGCCGTTGGCTGCACAGAGCAGCCCGTCTCGAACGGAGGCGTGACGCCCTGCGCACTGCTGGCAGAGGAGAGTAGAAAAGGGGAGATCAATAAACTATGAGGATCAAATGATTCAGAGGCAGCTTCAGAGGAAACGGATCCTCCCATGTGGGACGGTCAATGTGAATAAAAATAGTAATTCATTGTGGGTTCATTTACTGGTAAGCCTAGAGCATGCTGAGGGTTATCTTTTGAATGTCAATACACTATGAGCCAACATTTGCTGCAAAGCTATTTTTGGGGTATATCGGACTGCTGCATTTCACGCTAGTCGTGCTGAGGAGCTGTCTTTCAAATAGAAGTTAATAACGGGGTCACTCAGTTTACTCCCTCAGCAAGGTGAAGCTAAAGTGAACCTGGAGACAATTGTTGCTAAATCTCAGTGATCAGCAGCCATTTTGCTGATGCAGAACACAGTCCAGGGCGAGCTGTCAAGTCGGCCTCCTCTCCTCACTTCATCAGTACGGCGGCGTGACGTCAGCGGCCTGCCCATTTTCCAGGACTACCTCTGCATCGTTTGCACCCCTTCACCCCTCTTCATCGCACCCACCCCTCTCTGCCTCCCACTCTTCCCCACCCCGTCCCCTCCATCTCTCTTTTCTCCTCTAAGCCCCTCCCTCTCCCTCTACCCACCTGACCCTCCGCAATCCAATTAGACGCACCGGTGGCTGGGCGTACGGACGCGCTGTGACTACTAAAGCACAAACTGCAGTCTCACTCTCCTCCCCCTCTGTCTCTTCTCCTGCTCTCTTTCCCTCCTCTCGTCTCCGTCTCTCTCTCTCTCGTTCTCTCTGCATCTTATCCATACACCCCCCCTCCCCTCCCACCACCACCACCACCCCCCCTCTTCTGCTTTCATTCAGATTATTTACCCATCTCCTCTTCACTCCGCTGTGTCTTTCTCCTCCCTCTCTTCTTGGTCTTCCTTGTCGCTGCTGCTCTCGCCTCCTTACCCTGCATCCCTCCCTTCCTACCAGCGCTCCCGCCTTCCTCCTCCTCTTCCTCCTCCTCCTCCTCCTCCTTTTGGAGATCTTCAAAGCTGCCCAGCACACACTTGCACATAGCACAACACACTCCTCTCCTGCGTGGGAAAAACATGTCAGCTATTCTGGACCTGGACCAGATTGCATGCTCTGGGAATGGAGTGGTGAGTGACAAATGCATCTTGCCTGCCTTGACACACATGGCTGGTTCCTTGCAGCAGGGGCTTCTGGTTAAGATTAGGGTTGGAGGTTGTTGTGCGGTTTCCCCAAAGAAGGGGACAGCAGCTGGCTCGAGGATGGGAAAAGCTGGTGGGGGTCTTTCCTGGCTTTGCTTGTCACCACCTTCAGCAGAAGGCTAAGACTTTGGGGTTTTTTCTCTCCGGCAGCTGCTAGTGAACATTTGTTCTGTGTGTGTGTGTGTGTGTGTGTGTGTGTGTGTGTGTGTGTGTGTGTCTGTGTCTGTGTGTCTGTGTGCTCCTACAGGTCACACAGTGCCCATGTGTGCAGTCTGCTCAGGCTAAGCATGCTGAGGGTGCGTTGGTGAATTTGTGTGTGTGTGTGTGTGTGTGTGTGTGTGTGTGTGTGTGTGTGCTCTCAAGTGTCTCTGAATCTGCAAATGCCACAACCAAATGATGCGTACGTGCCTGTCAGTACACGGGGGTCCCATCAGTAGGATTGTTGGTATTTGTGTGTTTTCAAATGTGTACTTTTGTGTTTATCCATACCTGCAAGAATGTGTTTTTCGCCTGTTGATGGTGCATAGTGCCAGCATTGTGTTCCGTATTCTGTTTTCACTGAAAACAGTGAAAACAGGGAGGTCACTCATCCCCCCCTCCCCTACACACACACACACACACACACTTTAGCGACAACACACCAAAACCAGTGTGGCGGCTCCTTCCCTCCCCTGCAGAGACTTTGAGTTTGTACTTTCAACCCACTGCTTCAATGACACACATACAATACATACTGTATGCGGGCTGTGTTTGTGTCAAAGCGGGGGGTGGGGGGGGCACGTACCTGGGATGATCCCTCTGGAGAATGTGCATAGGAGATGTGGATGTGTGTATGTCTTGTATGTTCATGTGTATACATTGAATTCATTTGCAGGCTGCTGGCTGTTTCTTGCCCTGTAATGCTGCTCTCGGGGGTGATTGATGTCGTTCCTGGCAGGGCGTGGAAAAAAACAGGGAGGAGGGGGAGGAGGGATTGATAAGGGAGGGATTGCGGGAAGAGGAACAGCATGACATATTGCTCTCCTTTTCTTTTTCTTTTTTCTTTTCACCTCCCTCGCCCAAACCCAAGTGCTTAGCTCCATGTTTTCCCCGGTCAACCTCTTGGAGCCCCTCTCCTCAAAGCACAAACCCCTACTCAGTATTCCTGTCTCATCTACAACTACCCCACAAACATCCACACACACACACACACACACACACACACACACACACACACACACACACACACACATCCACACACACACACACTTTTTGTCCAACTGCTAACCACCATGAATGTATCAAAGACGAAAAGTGGTTGCTGCCATTGCAGTGCTCTCCCTCTTTATTTCCCCTCTAGCTGTCCGGGCTAGCAGCCCCACCCCACGTCTGTTTTCTTGAGATGCTGCTGTGTGTCCATGTATACCCATGTGTGTCTGCGAAAGAGGCAGCGCTCCCAGATCAATACAGCTTTTAAACTACGCCTAGGAGCTAAATGGATGGATAAAAAGTCCCCTCCTTTACTACCTTTCCACAGCCCTTTATCTGCATGATTCTCCTCCCTTGTTTGTGCCAGGACATGGCCGGAGAGGCATGAGGAATTAAAGCAAAGCGCCCCTTCTGTTATAAGGCACATACCTCTCTTAGTCATACAGGACTCCCCCTGTGTTCTCTCTCTTTCCTCCTGTCTCCATCACTCTGTCCCTCCTTGCTTTCACGCTCCATTTCCTCCTATCCACTTCCAGACTCTCCATCCCCTGTTCTGTCTCTATGTCTTCTTACTCGATCTCCCGTCCCCCCGTCCCCCCTCAATGTTGTCATTCCCTTTTTCATTTTCTATTACTGGTGGGGTGTACACGCCTGCTTTCCCTGGCGCATATGTACAGTACACACACACACACACACACACACATGACAGAAGGCAGGCATTCGCACTAATGTTTTTGCCTTGTTAAGAGCAAAGCCTCCATTTCTACAAAGCCTCTCTTTCTAGAATGTCCTTGACTCTGTCCTTGTCTAAAGGAAGAAAAAAAAATCAGCAGGAACACAGCCATGATGAGATTCCTCTCAGTCTATAACAGGTTGTTGCCCCCCCCCCCAAAAAAAAAAAAAACACACACACACTCTCGCACCAGGCCGAGGTTGCAGAATAATTTCGTTATCTGTGAAAAGGCCTCCGATAAACGCAAGGCATCCTGTCGGCAGGAGACGTTCTTCTGGATTTATTCCATTTCAGTTTGGAGGTTATATCACAGTATCGGTAGACTGTAGCACACAGTCAGTGGGGGGTGCTTCGTGTGCATAGTTTTCATGTTTTGTCCGACTAGCGCCCACACGAATGAAAATATCTCATTCTGTTGCTGACTAGATGAGTTTTTTTTTTCTCTCCCCCCTTTTGTGACACTATGTCCATTACAGACTGCGGCTGCAAATTACTGCAGCCTTGTCCTTGAGAATGTACTGTTATCTCCTCCTGAAGACATTGTGACATATCCGTCAGACAACATACCTGCAGTGGGAACCAGTCCGAGGCACGCTCCCTCTGTGTTTGTCAGCCATAACCTGTGTCTCTCGTCCGCACATGCTCGCTCTCTTTTATTATTGATGACCACTGGGCCTTGAGACCAGGCAGGCGCTGGGCCCCACCCAGGCTCTCCTGCTCTGAGCAGCACTCGCACACGCACACACCATGCACACCCTTGTATGCAGCACCAAGTCACGCTGACCTTGGGGGTGGGTGGGACTGTGTGTGTGTGATTCTGAGGAAAGTCTGGAAACGGACTTCACTTCCTGTATATTTCATCACTTCCTCCACTCTTTTACAACTCGGAAGCCTCTGATTGTTTTTGCCATGTCATCTTTTAACTTATTCCCCACGATTTATCTTCATCACATTTCAGTGTCTTCAAGTTAAATTAAGTGTCAGTTGAAATGACCCTTAAGCCATTTAATGTGCTTTTTGTTGAGGCACTGTGAAGTACTGGCGTGGGGCATCTTTGTGCTCGATAAATAAATGTATTCAAAAGAAAGCGATGGAGGGAATGAAGCTGCTGTGACCTCTTTGAATTTTAATAGGTCTTTCTGCAAAGACAGTCGTTTTTTGCAGAGTCACACTTATGAAAGCGCTGCGCGTCTCAGACCCGAGGATATAAAAAAAAAGACCTTTTTCCGAAGAGGACAAGACTGTTTCACCGACAGCCCATTCTGTGCTTTGTTTGTCCAAGGGTACAAGGAATGTGTGGTGGAGACGAGGCATGTGCTTTGCATCCTCAATCTGAGATAGAAACCCTAAATGTCATGTTGTGGTCGGTGGCCGTTTACTTTACGGAATGTGTGTCTCCTGTGTCTGATTGTTGTGTCCATGCTTAGTTCAGGCATTTAGAAATATTTTAATTGTCTTTCTTTTTTTTTCTTCTTTTTTTTTATGGCATTCATTCCTCAATCTAGCTGTAATAGTTATGAGTTTGTGGTAAACACCTGCTTTGTGCTTGGCTGAGATGATGTTAATGTATTGGGGAAAAAGCCCACAGCATATAATGAATAATCCCCTGCTAAAATCATAAGGCTGTTTTTATTATCAAAAAAGTCCTATGAATAAAACAATACTTCAATTAATTTATGCTGCTTCTGCTATTGTCTGTGTTGCCACCGCCTGATGTACTGCAGCTTATCTCTCAGTGCCACGCAACTCCATTGATGTCCCAAAAATAGTTGAAACCACTTACTATGAACATGGACAGTGTGGTTTCTTTTGGAACATTTTCTATCTCTGGTGATACTCCGTGTTGTGCAGACATTACTGAGGATGTAGTTCCCTGTTTGATACTACTTTGAAAGTTTGACTAGCAGAAACAAATAAACTGCATTAGCCAGGTTTGTCACAATGGAGGAACATGACAACCATGTGGCCCCTTCATGGGTTTTTAATCATTTTTGGATGACGCTGGAGTTCTGGGGCAAAACTATATATCAGGCTAGAGCTACAAAGACATAATTGTTGCTTTTGTTTATTCATGCGTTAACGCCAGAACTATGCTTTAAAACGTGACAAGATTGGCCAATGCCACGGACGGACAGCACACACATCACATTAAAGTAGCGGAACATTTCTGTCTTGTGTGCAATTATTTGACCTAAAACACACCATGTAATTTTATATCAGTCTTGAACAGTTCTTTCTTCTTCCTCTTCTCTGTGGCTGCAGGAGCATGACATTGAGACTCCTCATGGCGTTCTCCATGTGACAATGAGAGGCGTCCCAAAGGGCAACAGACCCGTCATCCTCACCTATCACGACATCGGCCTCAACCGTGAGTCTGCCCAAAATAGATTCATCGATACACAATGTCCTGGGTGGGATGGAAGTATTTTGTTTTACACACACACACACACACACACACACACACACACACACACACACACACACACACACAGGTCCTCCATAGAGTCTAACCTCCTGAACTGTTTGCATCTTTCCAGACAAGTCGTGCTTCAACACCCTGTTCAACTATGAGGACATGCAGGAGATCATGCAGCACTTTGCAGTGGTTCACGTGGACGCGCCCGGGCAGCAGGAGGGTGCACCTCCCTTCCCCACCGGGTACGTGTCGGTCTGGTTTTACATGCACTGAGGAATGGGAACACATTTCTATCAGTGCTGATGTAGCCATGATCAATTCATTTAGTCCGAATGAAAAATGAGCTTGTAGTTCCATTTTCTTGTAGCACAGTCATTGTCCACCCTGTTTGAAGAAATGAGCCACTGCTCACACGGACTCACGTGCGTTTCATCTTTCTCCAGTTATCGCTACCCGACCATGGATGAGCTGGCGGAAATGCTGCCCTCTGTGATGACTCAGCTCAAGTCAGTGGCTCCCATGTTGACGGCTGATCAATGATAATGTGCTTGAACTAACCATTCATCTCCAGTCCCACCGTAACCACTGGTTTCTCTGCAGGGTCAACAGTGTGATCGCCATCGGCGTGGGAGCGGGGGCGTACATCCTCAGCCGCTTTGCAGTGAGTCACATCAGTACCAGAACGTCGACACTTTCAACCCCCATTCTTTTTCTAATCTCCCCCCTCTCCCCCTGACCTCTCTGATTTGCCTGTTTTCATAATTGAAGGTTTTTCAGCCACACAGCTTGTTACACTGAACATTAAAGCCCCCCTTTCAAGCCCACACAGGGCTTCAGGTTTCTCCACGGTCTGCTGCATACGCTGCCATTCCCCAAATGATGAATCACCTTGGCGATTTGCTCCTTTTCAGTTGCTTACATCTTGTTTCCGCGCTCATCTCGGTGAGGCTAAAATAAGCACGATGTGTGTACAACGGAGCAGAAAGAGCTCGACGTGACAGAGAGGAGCAAGAGAGCGCTGAGAGATGAATAATAGAGAGAGAGGGTGGCGGTCAGGTGGTAAAAAGGGAAGGTGTAGGGATTAGTAGTCATATTCCCAGCCTCTCTATGGAGGAGTCTGCTCTTGTTTGCAATTAATGAAGAAAATTGATTCTGAATTGCATTTTCTCTAACCGGCTTGGAACAAAATGAGGTTACCCTTGATAGATTTATAGCAGCTGTTGCTGCATCGCATTTGCATCACATTGAAAGCAGCAGCCGCAGTATTCCCTCTACATTGGACGAGGTGGGTCTTAGATTTCCCCTGACATCCTCTTCCTGTCTTCAGGCAATTCCAAAATCGGCTCCCCTTAGTTTAAAATCCCAGGATTCCACCTTCATTGTTTCATGTCACTTTTTACCACTTGAGAAAACGCTGCAGTGGTTTAATCCTTTACCCGCAGTGTTGAGGGAATACACAAAATCCAGAACAAAAAAGAAATGCCAAACTTTTAATTGTGAGGATGTAGCTATACGACAGGCATGATTCCTTTAGTTCACTGGATCAGACGGCACCACGCTGTAGGTTTGAGCCAGAGTGAAAATGGAAATCTGTCAGCACACCACAGCGCGCATGATGCTAGATAACAACCATTTGTGCGTACTAACTGTCCACACTACGTTGGAACTGACGCATGCTCTTCTCTTCCCAGCTGAACAACCCGACCCTGGTGGAGGGGCTGGTTCTGATCAACGTCGACCCATGTGCTGAAGGCTGGATCGACTGGGCCGCTTCAAAGGTCAGTGTTACCACTGCAGCATAAACCTAGCGAGTCCTCGGCGCGCTCTGCAACATACATGAAGCTATTGCTTCAATAATTAACCGGCCATTTCAGTTCAGTTTCCATCCATTTGTCGGGCGGTTATTAATGAATGCCTTTTTGTAGTTCAACCACAACATTCTTTGCCACGTTAGTGTGGCTCTAAGTCATGGAACCACAGTATGACCTTTGTCCCATACGGATTAAAATGTTCCATACTTCCTCTCTTCTTTTCTTATTATTTGGCTCAACCAAGCCACAATTTATAAAAGAAAACGATAAGAGAGGAGTCATCCTTTGCTTTTATTCATTTTTTTTTATGAAGATTTTTCTTTATTAACGGTATGTGCCACAACAACTACTAGGTCACCGGGACGTCCTCCACAATATGACTTCTTGCTGTAATTGCGTCCTTTATAAAGGTCAAAATCAAACATTAAAGCTGTCAGTGCATACACTACATGGAAACACAGACATGGTTATAACCATGAGGTTACTACGTGAATACAATAAAAATAAAAAAAGGTCAGCTCTTGTTTCTGTCTTAACTGGATCTGTCTTCCTCCCGTGTGCAGCTGACTGGATGGACCAGTAATTTGGTGGATATCATCATGTCTCACCACTTCAGCACTGTGAGTTTCTCCTGCAGTACATTACTCTCCATGTGCTCATTTCTGTTATTTCTCTTTCTGCTAATAAGCGAGAGATAATTGACCTTTTTTATTGACAATGTGAACCATTGAAACACTAACAGAAGCTCGGGAGGCTTTTCTTGATTTCCCTTGGTACCTTTGCCTCATCTCGCTCTTTTCACAAGCATTTTCTAATTATTCTATTTCTGCCCTCCTGGATATATAGACGGGTAGATTGTGACATGGAGATTACAGACTCTGAGTTAATAACTGCAGTGCCGAAGTTTAGCATACTGTATATATTAATCCCACGGTTTGGCTGGATGACTGATGCAAATTTAAACACATTCACATACAATACATGCTGCCTAAATGTACTTTATGTGGGGTCGACCAACTCATCTGTTTTACTCTGCTCACCAGGATGAGCTGACGGACAACATGGAGCTGATCCAGACCTACCGCCTCCACATCGCCCAGGACATCAACCAGGACAACCTGGCCCTCTTCTGTGGCTCCTACCAATAGTATGAAGCATAATTTAGTATACACTGTACATATAGAGCTCTGTAAGCAGCATTTTCCCTCAGTCGTCGTGTTCTTGATCACATTTATGGATACGGCGGAGGCACATCAATTCTTCTTCCAGTATCAGAACGTGTAGTAAGCCAGATCTGAATATAGACAGAAGCAATGCATCAGACACTACAAAGGACAAGGGTATAATAATAAATCCTGAGGTGCACAGAAAATCAGGATTTCTGCCGAGTCGCCTTACATTTTTCGCCGAATCACATTGTTCCTGCTCCACTAACTAAATCCTAATTTGTCTCCCTGCACCAGCCGCCGGGACCTGGAGATCGAGAGGCCAATCGTGGGTCTGAATGAGGATACAGTTAACACATTAACGTAGGTTCTGGGACTAAGACGACACTGATGAAGGTTTGTGTCTCCCGAGTGCACGGTTTTGAGAATATTTACGCCTCATCTTCTTTTCCCATCCAGCTGCCCTGCATTGTTGGTGGTCGGCGACACATCCCCCGCTGTGGAGGCTGTGGTGAGTTACACTCTGTCATCTCAGTAACCTAAGAATCTCTGGGAAGCGTCTGCAGTTAGTTCTCTTTTTTGAGATCGGTAGTAACTCTCTTATTGATGTTTCAGGTGGAGTGCAATTCCAGGTTAAATCCAACCAAGACCACACTGCTAAAGGTGAAGCGTTTTGCATTTGTTGATGAATAAAATATGATATTTATTTTGCCTGAACAAAGAAGTTATTAATGAGACTGATGATTTTCTCCAGATGGCTGATTGTGGAGGCTTGCCCCAAGTTGTGCAGGTTTGTTTTTCATGTTTTAGGTCTTGTCATTTTGCAATTTTCTTTGTCTAAATGATCTTCTAACTTTGATCCCTTTATCTGCTCACAGCCAGGGAAACTTGCAGAGGCCTTCAAGTACTTTGTTCAGGGAATGGGCTACAGTAAGTACACATGCTCACATGCATTTTGCTACTTGTGATTTGTCAGTAAAAACATCTCAATACAAAATAATACCAGTGCAAACTAGTCGCCTCTATATTGAATGTTCAACAATTGTTTACAGGCTAAAACCTTTTGCGGGTGACGTGTTTGTGGTTGAGATTTTTCTGTGTTTGAGACACCGAATTTCCTGTTGACGTGAGCGCAATGACAACAGCAACTTAAATGAGGATTGTTTGTCACTGAAGTCTCCAATGAGCTGTTGCTAAACACCCCTGCTGGTGGGGTTTGGCCTGTGGCCAGCAGTGCATGAAAAGACACAGTTCTTTGTCAGCCAGGTCACGCAGAAGCAGCCTGAGCGGCTCCGAGGACGCTAACGCCATTTCCTCTCTGCTCTTTGCAGTGTGTGGTCCCCACAAGCCTCAGTAGGTGAGGTGTGAGCGCGTCTAGCATGACTGAAATGACAGTGGCGCTCGAGATACGGCGAACAGCCATTCACTTCCTGTTCTGTTCGGAGTGGGCGTCAAAAAAAATACCCTTTGTTGTTTTTATTTTGCCTGGTGTGATTTATTTTTTTTTCTTTTCTTTTCTTTTTCTTCTTCTTTTTTTTTTTCTATCCAGAACTGTTTAATGATGCAGTCTCTTTCCAGAGAAACTCAAAGTGCATACTTAAACAGGCTTCCAGGTCATTCATCCGCAAAGAAAAAAACTACAAACACATTTCTGTCAGACCGTACTGACTTTCAGTGCACCAACCAGCCTCTATGGCTGGATGAAATCGTGAATGTAGGTTTGTTTGCTCAGGCCCCACAGATGACATCTGTCTCTGTCTCTGTGTGTGTGTGTGTGTGTGTGTGTGTGTGTGTGTGTGTGTGTGTGTGTGTGTGCGTGTGCGTGTGTGTGTGTACCGCTAATTCTCTTGCTCTCTCCTGTTCCCAAACCCTTCACCGTGGGAGGCACCCCCGGGTGCAGCCAGTATGTCAGTGCCTCAGTGTTGCTTTAAAGGCCACCGAGTCCCCCTGTTGAGTAAATGCCACTGCAGGATTAAAACTGATTAAAAAGAGTGCTTTCACGCAGAGAAAGTGTGGAAAATAAATCTCAACACCTCAGCATGTTTCTGAAAGCTGCTTTTCTCTCATTAACACATTGCCGCAGTGTGAAACGCAAAAGAGAAAAACAGCCGAAGAGTACAGGAAATGAAGAGTCTAGTTTTGCATAGGCGTTATGATTTATACCTGTTGTCGATGGCAAACGGCTTTTCTTCTGTCCTCGGTGACCACAAGCTGCGAGAGATTTTCCGTTTGACTCAAAAATACACTGCGGTGGAATAAAGCAACACGAGAGCCATCTTTTTAAACATTTCTCCCCTTTCTCCTTCTTTCTTCCTTCTCTGATCGTGGCTTGCAGTTCCCTACGTTCTTCTCAGTCACCTGAGCAACGATTCAGGTATCGGGTTTTTGAGCAGCAGCCAGACTAGAAGGCTTTGAACCCCCTGGCCTCTTCCCACTCCACAGCGGACGAATGTCAATGTATGCAGAAATTCTCCAGAGAGCGCTGGTTCATATTGGTATTCAACAGCAGCTCAGCGTGGCGGACACAGCGCCCGTATATTAAACACAGTGAGATCATTCTGCATACATTCGCCTCCCTGTAAGAGTTTAGTTTGTCCCCTTAGCATGGATTCTGTCCTCAGTGTCCTATTTTGCTGCATGACATGCCAGCTTCCTCGGCCCCTTCAGTTGGATTGCTGTGTTCTGCTTTCACTGTTATTTTTCTTTCAACAGTGGGCAATGATTTTTCTGTTCCATATTTAGTTTATTTTATAGAATTGTTTTGCATGGTACGCACTTTTGTTGTTGTTGTTGTTCTTCTTCTTTTTCGTTGTTTGCATCCGGGTGCCTCAGTGTCGTCTCCGTGCCGTGCGAGTGGAGCGTTAACACGCCTCTCTCTTTTCCAGTGCCGTCAGTAGGAATGACTCGTCTGGCTCGCTCACGCACCGCCTCCTCTTCCAGCATCACCTCCATGGACAGCAGTCGCAGCCGCAACAACCTCAACAGCCTGCTGGAGGGCAGCGCCACCGGGGCCTTGGACAACCAGGCCGGACCCCAGACCATGGAGGTGTCCTGCTAAACTCTGCACATTCCCATAGTAACTTATGTGCCCTCTCTTTCTTCCCCCCCACCCCGCCCCCCCTCCTCCTCTCTCTCTTTCTCTCTCTCTCTCATCCCGCTCCTAAGCAACTCAGCGACAGGGGGATCTGTAATGAACTATGTGATTAGAAAAGAAGATGTAATAAATATATTAACAGATGCATATTATTAAATATCGAGTATTTAATACAGTGTCACATTCTTACCAGAAACCATAACCACGTTCAAATGTGTTGCGTATTCCAATGGTTAAACCATATCATAGACTGTCCAACCCCAACCCTTTCTATTTATTTTTTTTTTCACATCGTCTTTGATTTAAATGTCTTCACACACACACACACACACACACTATAGAAATGCTCCATGTGTTTAGAATAACATTCATTGCAAGGTACTTTTACTATTTGAACTGGTCTTTCCTGTTGTGATCTCTAAACGTGTAGGCTGCATTGATTTTGAGTCACTGTATCTTTGTGTTTTTACTCCCAAACTTGCTGCAATGTGAGGCCGACCTAGTACACAAAGTACACCGGGGGATCACTAAACCCACTGTAGCTGCAGAAATTAGGGCAAAGTGATACATGGAAGAAGCATTGCCGACTGTAGCACGACGTCAGTGAACAGAGCTGCTTTCGAACAACGTGAAAGAGCATTTAGTGTCGAGTCTCGTGCCGGTGTGTCAACTCCTTCACTTCACGCACACGCATTCATTTTGTATTCTTTTTGTGTCTGAGCTCGTCTCCTTTTCTTTCTGCTCTGTGTTGATGTTTTTGTTCAGTTGAATAGTCTTCAGTGATGTTTTAACAGCCTGCAACAAGTGGGTTCTGATGTGAAAAGTACGAGTCCCTTCACTGAGGGGCCCAGCGGTGCTTCTCACTGTCTGCTGATTCAACTCATTTATATTACTACTGAATAAAGCTACAACATAATGACATGTCTGGCGTTTTCATTTATCAGCACATTGCCAATAGAGTCTGCCTCCCCAAATGCACATGAACAACAAGTAAATGTGTTTTTGAATGAAGGAGAAAGAAAACTGTATGCCTCAGTACGAAGCGACCGCTTGTACTTTTCCTCTCCTGTTCGTGGAAAGGTGAGGTGACAGTGAGTTAGTTTCCAACCACAGTGACAACTTCTGTTGTCACAGATGGGGCTGTCTATATTTAGCACACATCAAAAACACACAATGATCAGCTGCACCTCAAATGAGATGAAGAGACTGACTTCAAACTGAAAAGATGGCACTGAATGTTAATCTGATGTATTACCCACTTCTGGTAGTTTTCCTCAATTGATTCCAAAGATAGATTCACTGAGCGAGCACGCACACACACACACACACACACACACACGGGCCGGGACGATGATATCTACTGTACGATGCAAAGACCCCGCTTTGAGTCCTGTTGGTCCATCTAGTTGTACAAACCAAACAATTTAAGATGATTCCTGTATTTAATTGAAATCCGAACGAAACTCTTTTACCGTGTAAAAACCTTATTGTGGAGTTAGATCACAAGATATTTGCAGTATTTTGGTTAACCAATTTAGGAAAAAACTTTTGAGAGAGATAACACCCCCCGACCCCCTCACGCTGGTACGAAATGATTACGTGTTCTGGATCAAATGTTCTTTCAGTGATTACAGCCCACTGGCCTGTTCCGAGAAAAATTCTTTAGCTTTTTGCACCCACAGCCGCGGTGTTCTTTTGAGAACCTCACAGTCCATCTGATTAAAGACGACAGAGAACATTTTGTCTGCTTTAAATCATCAGGACTGTGAGCATGAGCATCTCTCTCAGCAGAGACTCAAACAAGCTATTCAAATCTTTTTTCTGCCATCTCTGATAAATATTTATTCATTAGGGCTGCACCGCTTTTTGGATTTTCTTTGACTTTTCTTTTTTTTTTTTTACTCCCAAATGATTAGGAATACAAAATCCCCCTGTCATATTGATGCACAATGACCATTTACCTCTGCAGGGTCAGTAAGCTGGATGAACTTTAACGCTGATAAATCAGGTGACATTCGTTATGCTTCTGCAGATGTTTCACTCTTATCTGCATTTATCTGCAAGCCATCACATTGCACCACAGGGAACATGTGTGCGTGTGCTTACGTATAAGACATCCAGTTCATTCCAGAAACAAGTCATGCAATTTGTGCTCCACTTAAAAAAAAAAAAGAAAAAAGAAAAACATATCCGCATCCTGAGAGATCAACACGGGCTGTTCTGAGTCAGGATGTCATGGTCTCGAGCGTCACAGGAAGCTGCAGCGGGGTGACATACATAAAGGCCGCGCAGGGTGCCTCGTCTCTTCAGTCACTCTAAAGCAGCTGCGAAAACACAGCCGTCTTCATGGGAGCAGCACAGAGGAGGGAACACAGTCATTCTGCTTGATCAGCAGGCCCGAGTTGGAACCTGAGCTCAGACATATACAGTATATAACAGCAAGCCATGTGTGTGTGTGTGTGTGTGTGCTGAAGGCAGACGAGCATCTTTCATCAACAAGATTTGGACTTTACCAGTTGAGAAGGATCTGACTCGCTACTTGTGCGGAATATCATTTCTGGGCGATCACTTTTAATACAGAAAGTGAAGAAGGTATGTCATATGCTCTGATGATGGACTTTTGCTTAGAGGCAGCTTTCTTTATTTCTTTTTTTAAGTTGTTGCTCAATGTCTTGATTTTTACCTCCAGAATATTGGTAAACTTATTGCCTGATCACTTGTCTTCAATCAAACAAACATAAATTAGAATAAACAACATTTAAATTAGATTTCAGATATTTTATTTTGACTTGCTGATGCTATTATGAAAACGTAGTATGCATCATGCTGGTAAAATCTCATCTGTTCGTTTTTATTAATCTGACGCTCTCGTGTTAAATATATAATATTCCTTGCAGACATGCAGCAGAGACATTTAGCACAGGATATCAATGCCTCTTGATGTGGTTGGGCGCCTTCCTGTATCATCTAGGTTTTGTTGCCAGGATACAAAGCGGTGCGCAGTACCTGTAAACTGTTTCACATGTGGCAGTCATAGCCCGGGGGGATAATTCAATTATGAATGTGAAAGTTGTCGAAGGCCTTTGACAACAGACCATTTTCTAATTTATGCTCCCCATCTCAACCGGTGTCTTTCTTTTTCAGCCACAAGGGACGTTTCAAGAAGCCGGAGAACCAGAGAACATGGGCACCTGCCCCATCAGATGTCGATCCAATCGGACAATCCTAGAAAATCCACTTGAAACCGAATCGCCACGTAGGTTATGTTGCCAAAACATTAACACAAAATGTCACAAATCGAACTCTTGTTTATTTTATGCATCTGCTTCTTTCTCCGTGCAGCCTCCCAAGACAGTGTGCTTGTGTCCCTCTGTAACTACCCGTCCTTTGAGCATTCGGAGTTGACCATGTGCTTTGGGGAACAACTCACCATCATGTCAGAGTAAGTGAGGCACCTCTTGATGTTTCACCCTGGCTTTTCACCTAAACATAACAGTTAGTCATGGCTGCCTATTCTTTCTGTCAACAGCGACGGGGGTTTTATGATGGTGAGATCCACAACCACGGGCCGTGAGAGCTACATTCCCACCAACTACACGGCCAGGGTGACACACAGGTAGCTCACAGGAATACGTGTGTTCAGACACGTGTGTGTGTGTGTGTGTGTGTGTGTGTGTGTGTGTGTGTGTGAGAGAGAGAGAGAGAGAGAGAGAGAGTGAGAGTGTGAGAGTGTGTGTGTGTGTGTGTGAGAGAGTGTGTGTGTGAGTGAGAGTGAGTGAGAGTGAGAGAGAGCGAGAGAGAGAGAGAGAGAGAGAGAGAGAGAGAGAGAGAGAGAGAGAGAGAGAGAGAGAGAGAGAGAGAGAGAGAGAGAGAGATAGAGAGATAGATTGTACGGACTTGAAATGAAAGGTGGGGAGGCCCCTGACTGGTGGGAGGAGTCTCTGTGTAGGTGAACTTTTCCTCAATGGAGACGGCGGTTTTCGAACAAGACGTTCTCTCCAGTGACATGACATCAGCCTCTGCCTCCTGTAGTTTCAGTCCTCCTCCAGTGGGGAATGTGCTCTGATACTGTTCCAGTGGATTTCCCCCAACTTGAAAACAACAGCAAAACACTTTCTCATTGCCCCGATGTGTCTCCTCTCTGTTCAGGTGGCTGTTCACAGGCATCAGCAGGTACAAAGCAGTGGAGCTGCTCATGCAGCCTAATAACTACAGTGGAGCCTTCTTGGTTCGAGAGTCAGAGACAAACAAAGGTTAGAGGGGTGCTTCTTCTTTTTTTTCCACCGTGGATTGCATTAGAAACATATTCAATCCAGATTAAGAATCAAGAGCTGTGTAGTTTAACTGCAGCATCTGCTTTCTATTTCTATGATTTTCAGATTGTGACTCGCTGTCTGTCCTGAGGAGGACCAACTCTTCGTACCTGGACTGTGTCAAGCACTACCGCATCACTCACCTCCAAAATGGCTGGGTCTACATAACCCCAGGAGTCACCTTCCCCACCTTGCATCACCTGGTGGAACACTATTCAGGTTTGTACCGAGGATGCAATGCTTTGTCTTCCCGCCTGAACATACCAGAGACAACTCTAGAAGAGTGATATTTTAAACGTCGCCTCCTCTCACAGAGTCTGCAAGTGGATTGTGCTGTCGGCTGACGGCGCCGTGCTTCATCCAGGGGTTAGACGACGCCATAGAGGCCCGGCCCATACCTACAGCTATCAGGAGGCCTACCATCAACTGGAAGGACATTAGCAGGTGTGCCAGACTCCCTTTAGCCTCACTTCCACTTATGACTGCCACAAGATGTCACTCTATTGCAGCAGAGCAGCAGCACCTGGTGGCGCACTGGTTGGAGAGCAATCAATAAATCTTTGTGAAGCTTATTACTTTCAGTTTTTGTTGACACTGTGTCAGAAAAGAAATTGATTCCACCCTGGTCATGTGTGATTCAGTGCTGAGTAAACTGATTGAGAAGAGTCAGCACACAATGGCAACAGATAAGACTGTGATTGTATCAGATGTCAGGTTATATTGTTTAACGTGTGAGTGCAGAGCAGGATGTTCTTTGAAATGAGCAACAGTAACACAATATATTATGATTATTTAATAAAGTGCAACACACCAGTACAAAAATATAGTTCATCCACGTTTGGGACATTGTGGCAAAAGTAAAATTGCAGCACCTTTTTTTTTTTATTTTTTTACAACCAATACCATGATCACTTTACTCATCCAAGTCTTGGGAAATATCCCTTTCTGTCTCCTCCAGGTCAATGATCTTCAGGAGGATGAGAACCGAGTCGGACCAGTCTCTGGTGAGCGAGGGCCTGAGGGAGGCCATCGTCTCCTACCTCCAAATGACCGATGACATCGACCACAGCTATGAGACTTGAGGAGAGACAGCGGATCAGTCCGAGAGAAAGAAGTCCGAGGGATATAGTGAAGTCAGACAGCGTCCTGTCTCATCTGCAGTCTGGGCAAGCCGTTGGAAGAGGGTCTTCTGTACGACCACATGTAGGCTTTGCAGACCGCCCTGGATTAGCAGGAGGGCCGAGACACTACAATGTTTGGAGTTGTGACATGTATGTCAGCAAGAAGATAGTTTGTATAGTCCCACAGGGGGGAGAGGGGCGAGCTGAACATGTAAAGAGAACAAAATATTTTTGTTCTCATTTGGTGTCAAAAGTTGAATGTTTCTCTTAATTTATATACTAATAAATGCACATGCTGTTTGAATGCAATATGAAATATGTTAATTATTTTGTAATAGGATTGTTGTCATGGTTACGTTATTGGAATCCAATAAAAAATGTGATGTGATAAATGAGCAGCGCATACAAATAAATAAATCACCTAAACACAAGAGAGTGTCGCTTGTATTTTATTTTGATAAGAATGTATATTTATGTGTATATAATAGATATAATATAGTATATAATACAACATTGGAGCCACTTGGCTCCTGCAGGGTGGGCTTCGCTCTGCCAGCAGATGCCGCTTAATTACCTCCAATAATTCATCAAAGCCTTCCACTTCCTGCCCGAGCGGTTCAGTTCAGGAAGAAGAAATAATGGCGACGCTCCTGGGGTCCGAGTCCCCCTGTGCTGGAGGAAAACGGAAACATTGCAACAGCAGCATCGTCACAAAGTTCACGGCTAGTAAAATTACTGGTCAGGGCTTCAGCCGAGGCACGGAGGTAAGAGAAACGACGCGTGTTTTCACCGTAAAAATAGCCGAAAGTTGGTCGACTGAGACCGGGGACTCGCGCTGGGCTCCAGCCCGAGCATGGCGACGTGGTCTCGGAGACCCGAGCTGGTGGCTGGTGGCCCCTCGCAGCCTCGGCCCCTCGGCTGGCTGCAGCAGGGCGCGGGGGTTAACGTACAGATCTCACACCTCGACCACGTTGAGTTCTGGGTGTTAATATCTATCCGCTGACCAGACAAATGGCGTTAACACCACGGCGAGTGTGTGAAGCGAGCTCCTCTCCTGGTGGGTCTTTTGTTGTTAGCCCCGTTAGCTTAGCATTGTGCGCTCCTTTAGCTGCGACACAGAGACGCGTTGAACTGGAGGGTTGACGGGGTGTTGTGTTTTATCGTGGGTTGGGGGTTGACTGACACTAGAGGGACATTAGTTACATGTTTTGAAGCGACGTTAATCAACGGCACTAACGTTTGCTGCTGTTAGCAGACGGAGTAACGTCAGCTAGTCAGCTAGCTAGCTAGCTAGCTGACTAGCTGCTAGGTAAGCCACTGAACAGCTCAGGTGATTACGTAACGACACTCAAACCACAATAACTATCATTCCCATAAACGGAAAAGCAACAGGAGCTGTTTGGCTGAATTAACATGAGCACGTGTGTTTTAATTCCTACGGAAGATAACGTTAACGGGACATTTGTAACTGGAGCACCGATTCGTTTCAACGTGACGCTTCACGCTGAATCACACCGTCGTGATGTTGACTGGTCTTCAGCACATGAACGTCCCGACATGCAGCTCGTTGTCTCTTTTCACTTTGTTCCTGACACACTCGTGACTCAAGCCCGTACTTTGCAATCGGTACCTTTTTTAAACGTGTCTCAGTGGTGAAGTGAAATGTTAGTATGATGCAGACCTCCTCAAATCTTGAAAAAAAATCCCTGATCAACTTGATAATGTGGAATTCGTCAAGTTTCGAGACAGCTGCCATAATTTGATCACTAAGCAAAATAGTTAAGGCTTTCCAGGGAGTCTGTCATTATTAGGATGTCAAAAGCTGTAGTTAGGAACTCAAAATATTCTTCAAGGAGGCTTCTTCCTCTGTCCTTTTTTTCAACACATTTGTTTACTTGAAGTGGCAACCATTTGTGACGCAAAACAATCTATTCGTTAAATTTGAAATACAGATGTGCATTATACCCTTGATGGACGGTTACAACGAATATGAGGAGTTACTGTCATCAAGTGGGAGGTTTTAACTATGGAGTCAGTTTTTAGTGGGCGATGGGGTTGTAATGCTTTTTTCCCCAACTGTAAAATGGATGGATCGTCACTTCTTGGTTTGTTTTTGGATCGGAATGTCTCTGATGCCAAGTATGTTCATTCCAAGCCCGAGGAAGGTGAACATGAGCTGCTCTCTGTTAAAGCCCGAAACTTAAGATGGTCTCAAACTTGTGATGTCATCTAGTATTGGGTCTGGAGCTGCTCCATAGACAATGAATGGGGGACTGATTGTGTGGATACAAAGACTGGTTTTCTTTTCATACCCAAATGAGCTTTATTCTATTGTATTGTATTGTATTGTATTGTATTGTATTGTTCTCAGAACTGAAACAGTAGGGGAACCCAGATACTTAATGCGTCATTTACAACATCTTTCCCAATTCATTGTCAATGCGCATGTATATACGTTTGACTTTTAGAATTTCAGCTTTGTATTTGGGAGAGTTATTCATGTTTACTTACATTTGTGGAGTGTCTTAAACCATAGAAATGTATTAGTTTTGAAAACCAGCATATTTCCCCTTTAAATTATAGGGTTTCATCATATGATTGCAATATCTTAAATAAGAGTTATACTGCGACTTTGTGAGTTTTATTTTGGTCATACAGATTTCCAGGGCATTTAAAGGTGCAATGTGTGAAGTTTAGCCACCTGCTTTAAATAAATAAAAGGCAGCATTTCAACTATACTACTGGGTCCATAAAATAAAAAATGTCATTCATCAGTTATCAAATAAAAGTTGACCACTAACTAACATCAGGGCAAGAATACACAAACTTCAACCAAATTGCTGAAACTCTGAGAGCCGGTCACAGTCACACCGCTATCGCATCATTTTCATGTGTAGCATCAACCTATCGTTTACTTTCGCCGTCTGTGTGTTTGTGCCACTAACCAGGGGCTGTACGGTCTGTGTACACTGAGATAGTTTGTTTATTGGATTAAATCCAAAGTGGCAAAAATGGGAGAGGAAAAAAACAACCGGCACCTTCATCACGTCCTCCCCGTGGCCAGGAGACCACCCCGCCGGGAGGAGAGCGGTCTGCATTCGGTAGCTCCGGGAGATGGACGCCCACTCAGTGGCCGTGGCGACTCGCATTCAGCCAGCACAAACCCCAATGCTGGAAGTCACAGCGGGGCGGTGGAGCGCCGGATCTATCCTGTGTAACGGAATTTTACAGAATGTCTCTTTTGCAGAAAGGTCCCATTAGTTTTAGGAGTAAATGCACAATGAAGAGATCTGTTGTTTTGTTTTTTTTACATTCTGTTTCTACAATGAGCCATGCAAGCTGAGTAATTATCATCTCATCTGTCATGCAAATCTCTGAAGTCACACTGTCACAGCCTTTTATTTTTAAAAGGGTCTCAACAGTGAGGATTACTGTCACAACCAGATGGAAAAGGTGTGCACCGGTTCAGTACTTGTTAAGTCAATAGCTCTGGGGAAATATTTAAAATGCCCTCTCCCATGACCTTTCCCAAAAAGCCCTATTCAGAATGCCCCACATAAGTTTATTCTAAATGAGAAAAACTCAACACAGCACACCTATGCTCACATCACTGTACTTGCGCACATTTTGCTGTAGGGTGACATCATCTTTAGGATTCAGCTGCACAATATGGCCATGCTCCACAATACATTTGTACCCGTGGACTGAGCCAGGCCAGGGCTCTCTTGTCCTACAGTTTATTACTGGTATCAAATAAAAAGCTGCTCAAGTTGCTTTCAGTTTCTCGTTTCCTTGTTGCAGTAGTCTGCTATATGACCTATTGTATGTCTCAACAATAATCTCATTCAACAAAATACAGCCTTCCTATTCTCTGGGATCTCACACTTGATAAGTTGTTAATGTGTTTTCCATGAGGGAAGATTGACTGAGACTGAGTGACTGTTTTTTAATAGGCAATTTGATTGACTACATATGCAATGCATACGTTGTAGACTGCATATCATTGTTTTACCCTAAATCACGCTGTGCTTTCTTCTGTATGAAAAAAAATATTCTATGTCTAAAATAAACAATTCAAATAGCCATACATTTCTACTGCGTGTGTTGCACTATTTAAGGTTTCCTCTGTTTGTGTCTCACAGCTCCCAGGAGGCCTGCTCCAGGAGAGAGATAAACGGGCCAAGTGGCATGGCATCCCTACTCTGCTGCAGAGGCTCTACGAGAGCAGCCATCCAAACAGTGACCTCTCCAATGCTCACAGCTTTCTTAAGGTAGCCATGCAGGACCGTCGAACAATGATGCTGTGGAATAACTGGTTTTAACCACTTCTTGCCAACTGTTTTGCTTTGGAGCCTGGGTGATGTAAAAGCATGTGGACAATGGTGTGTTTTTTTTTTTTTGTCAGGTATTATCATCCCAGCTCTCCATGGAAGCCATGTCTTTTGTCACGGAGGACAGGAAGACTGCTCAGGAATCTACCTTCCCCAACACGTACACCTTTGACCTCTTTGGTGGAGTCGATGTAAGTTCAACATTCCTTGTGCTTGATGCTCTATAACAGTTGTCATGTGTACTACAGCTCACGCGGAGACACTGTGGATGTTAAAAACAGTATTTGCTCACAGCACTGAATCCCAAACGTTCTTTTCCCCTGAAGCTGCTTGTGGAGATCTTGATGAGACCCACGTTAACTATGCAGAAGAAAAAAAACAATAGTAAGTAATAACATCACACACATGAATATGTCTGCTTTTATTTGGAAGTAAACACTTTTGCACATGACGATAATTGATTTCAGTTTTATGATTTGTTCTGGCAATAAGACTAACGTCCGTGTTTCTGTCTCTACAGTGAATGATGACTTGGTCAAGGACTGCCTTAGTGTTCTCTACAACTGTTGTATATGTGTAAGTATCCTATTACGTTTTGTACGTACTGGAGAAATGTCAAAGGTGCATCATATCTTGCTTCAAATTAGCACACGCGTGTATAACTAGAAGCGTTTTCCTTGCAGTTGGTTTGTGCTGTTGCATTGTCTCAAAACATGTTCACAGGCGGGAATGGTAGCATAGTTTAATTAAAGTATTTTCTTTTGATTCATAGACGGAGGGGGTCACAAAAAGCCTGGCAGCGAGGGATGACTTTGTGCTGTTTCTCTTCACCCTGATGACGAACAAGAAGACGTTTCTCCAGACCGCGACCCTAATTGAAGATATTCTTGGAGTCAAAAAGGTCAGTTATACTTGTATTAAACTTGTATTAAATCCTCAGCATGAGAATCTAAATATTGTTAATGGCCGTTCCAGAGGCCTATGAAGTCACTTTATGATTTACCTTGCGACACATTTGGCAAGCCCCTCTTTCTTAAAAGTCAAGTCGTATTTATTATTAATCTTAATTTGTCTGTGAAGATAACATCGTTTTTTAATCTTTGCTCTGCCAATTAAAATGTTGTATTTTCTGCTGGCTCTGCTATCAATGTACAGACGCATAATGCCAGAATGATTATGCCTGGCAGCGGCTTGCACTCAAAATATCACACCAATGTCTTTTTTCTTTTTTTTTTTATAATATTGTGTTCCACTTGAATTCTTCCGTATTTTAAAATTCATATCACTCTTTGCTTAGCTCTATGATGTCTACATATGGTGGGTTTGTCGACCCTCCTCATGTAGTTATGGGGTTGCTTTGTGTTTTCACCTTCATATTTTTGGTCCATTGCTACAAAAATGGAGTGTGAAGCTTTTACGACACAATTTACCCTCTTTATCTATTTTGCTCATTGTTTGTTGCTAGTTTTCAAATGAAAAGTCAAAATTATATTCTGTATGTTTTATGGGTAAATATTGCTTTAGCTGTTATCCATAAACAGATCTGAAGAGGGAAAAAAAACCTGCTCCAGTTTTAGCAGATTTAGTCAGGGTCAATCTTGCAACTTGTTCAGTGTGTGAAATGTCTACTTTCAGTTTGGTCATAGTTTATATGTTTGCATTTTCCAGGAGATGATCCAGTTAGAGGGCATCCCCAACCTTTCGGGCCTGGTCCAGAGCTTTGACCAACAGCAGCTAGCCAACTTCTGCCGCATCCTATCCGTCACCATCTCAGAACCTGATGTAGGGAACGACGACAAACACACCCTTTTGGCCAAAAACGCACAGCAGAAACGCAACGCTAGCCCATCCCGGGCAGAGGTCAACCAGGGTAGGTTGTCTTCAGAGTGCCGAGTAATGACTCCATACTGTAATGCATTTTTTTGCAAAAAAATAAATAAAAATAGATCAGTAAATTGTGAAATTACAATATTATTACAATTTCCCCAATAGTAACCCTACTGAACATCCCTGGCTTCATTGAGCGGTTGTGTAAGCTGGCCACCAGAAAGGTTTCTGAGGCCACAGGAGCCAACTTCCTGCAGGAGCTGGAGGACTGGTACACATGGCTGGACAATGCTCTGGTGCTGGACGCCCTCATGCAGATGGCTACCGAGGAGGCTGAACAAAGCAGTACAGGTGAGAAAGGAGTCAGTTGTGCTGCCGATTCTATTGCATTGCTTAAATCGATTCTATTACATTGCAATTGAGATTTATATTTATTTATTTATTTTTATCTCCAGAGTCCTCAGATGAGAGCTCCCTGGCCACCAGTCCTCTGAGACATCGACTGCCCCAGTCCATGAAGATCGTCCATGAGATCATGTATAAGGTGGAAGTGCTCTATGTGCTATGTGTCCTCCTCATGGGCCGACAGAGGAACCAGGTACTTGACGGCACACAGCTCTTCCCTCTTTGAGATTTAAGATGGAGTGTTAAGTGTCTCAGCGGGGTTTAGCTGTGTATTTCACTGAGCCCTGTATTGTATTGTGTGTCTGCACAGGTCCACAAGATGCTAGCTGACTTCCGTCTCATCCCGGGACTCAACAACTTGTTTGACAAGCTGATCTGGAGGAAATACACTGCCACAAATCATGTGGTCCATGGCCAGAATGAGAACTGCGACTGTAGTCCAGTATGAACCTTCAATGCTCTGGGCAATTCAATTCAACTTTTTCAAGTTTAACATGACAATTGACACTCTTTATTCTCGTTGTGCAGGAAATATCCTTCAAGATCCAGTTCCTGCGGCTACTTCAGAGTTTCAGTGATCACCATGAGTAAGTGACCCTGGATGGAATGTCCTTGGATCTGACTTCTCCTAACAAGTCATGTCTGTTGTTAAAATGTTTTCTCTGTCTTTCAGGAACAAATACCTCCTGCTGAATAGCCAGGAGCTGAATGAACTGAGTGCCATATCCATGAAGGCTAACATCCCAGAGGTGGAAGCGCTCGTCAACACAGACAGAAGCCTAGTGTGTGACGGGAAGAAGGGCCTCCTCACACGCCTCCTCACAGTCATGAAGAGAGAGCCTCCAGACTCGTCATTCAGGTCAGCGTCGCATAGGCCAAAGATTAAGATATTTTAAGTGTCAGCCTTCTTGAAAGAGTTCCCATTCCAGAGCACCGGGCTCTCTTCTATTTTTTTTTTTTTTTAAAGGATTTCTCAAGATTTGTCTCTAGTTCTGCTTTTTATAACTTTGCTGACGTTTTCTGTTGTGTATGTAGATTCTGGCAGGCAAGGGCAGTGGAAAGTTTTCTCAGAGGAGCCACCTCCTATGCAGACCAAATCTTCCTCCTGAAGAGGGGACTACTAGAGGTAAAGCTGCACCCAACACTTGGTCCATGAAGACTGTCCACATTCTCATGAAAGAATGGCTGCTCACTTTCTGCTTCCATCCCTCGACAGCACATCCTGTTTTGCATCATAGACAGTGGCTGTACATCAAGAGATGTCCTCCAGAGCTACTTTGATCTGCTGGGAGAGCTAATGAAGTTCAACATCGATGCCTTCAAAAGATTCAACAAATATGTCAACACTCCGGAGAAGGTATTCTAGTACACCTTACATGCATGACAAAAATGCATTTTCTGGCATAACGATGTGCGATGGATGAACAATTGTGTCTAATAGCATCGTTTGTAGTGGTGTCACGGACCGCTGTCCATCCGGGAGCCGCACGGTCGTTATCCGCCAATATTCAGTAAAACATGCGATCACGAGATCGGCATTTATGCTTTTCTAGTCGCCGATCTCTGATAATGTTCCACCGTAAACAGCCAATCCGTGTTTCAATTGACAACAGTGGCAGCACCGCTAACGGCTAACGGACGAGGGGTCCTTTCACTTACATTATGATGTGTTCAGGCTCTGTTCAGTGAAAATAAGTATTGGAGTAAATTATAACATTATGTGTTCAAATGTAATCTCTTAAAATGTAGTGTTGGTGAGAAACGTGAATAAATTCAGTTGTTTGAAGGAGATGTTTTCACAGCAACACAAATAGATATTAGAGATGAATTTTTAGCTTTTTAAAATGCCTCGAAGCAGATTATAATGCATCATAAAAACTACTAATATGATAATATGAACACTAACTTTTATTTCCTTATTTGAATTGTGTGTTTCTATGAAGAAAAAAACCCCACTATAAATTACTATAACTAAGTAAAAGGATAACATTTAGATATTTTTTTTTATGGTTTACACTGACTTCAGAGCGGTTGAAATGATTTTTGGGGAAAAAAATAGTCTGGAGCCTTGTAGACCGGCTGCTATAATCAAACAAAGGGATCTGTATCTGCTAATATGGATCATCAAAGATCGGCAATTAGTATCGGCGGCAAAAAACTTGATCAGGGATCTCTAAAAGTTCAATTTGCTCCCATTTTTCTTCTGTGCTGATCCGTGACCCGATCCCTTTTGATCCGTTGCACCACTAATCGGTTATCTCCTGTGTAGTTTCAGACCTTCCTGACGCAGATCAACAGTTCTCTGGTGGACTCCAACATGCTGGTGCGCTGCATCGTCCTTTCGTTGGACCGCTTTGAAAGCCAGACTGAAGATGTCAAAGGTAAACGGGGCTGGAAAGTTTAGTCGTAGACTAGTTTATAGAGAACATGAAAAGGAGAAGTTACTGAAATCATTTATTGTATTTGATTGCTTGAACGTTGATTTTTGACTAGTTGGATTTTGCCGTTGTTTTGGTAGTTATTCCTGTTTTGTTAAACCCTTTGGAACTTGCATTTGATAAAAGCCTATGGATATCTGTAAACAAAAATGTTTCTGATGTTCACAAATACATGGAAGTGCTATTCCTATAATATATTATTAATGACATGTTTCACTGTTCTGTGTCTTTCACAGTGGTGGAGGTGCTCTCTGAATGCTGCCTGCTGTCCTACATGGCCAGAGTTGAGAACAGGCTGTCCTTCCTCTTCCGACTGATCAACATCATCAACGTACAGACACTCACACAGGTCTGGCTTTGTTATGAACTTCATCACCTGTATTCAGAAAAAACTCACAGATTTAACAAAACAAATTGTGGACTATTTGAATGTAAACTTAAAAGTAACGTCGGCTATAAAACGCCTTTTTTAATTTTATTTTTATTTGCTAGGAGTGTCTGTATCTTGAGTCCAAAATGGTGCCTCGCTCAAATCTGGTTCCTTTCTGCATCCATCCCCTTCTTCCTGCAGGAGAATGTGAGCTGTTTAAACACCAGCTTGGTGGTCTTGATGCTGGCCAGAAGAAAGGCTAAACTGCCCTTCTACCTCAACGCCCTGCGGGAGAAGGAGTATGCTGAGAAGTACCCGGGCTTCCTGCTCAACAACTTCCACAACCTGCTGCGCTTCTGGCAGCGCCATTACCTCAACAAGGACAAAGACAGCACCTGTCTGGAGAACGTGAGTAGCTCTCGCTCTTGCTTGTACATAATTAAAGCAGCAGTAAATGCCTCCATTTCACCAAAGTCAGCAGCACGATGTGCGAGTCGTCTCGGTGTCTGCTGTTTTTAGGTTGTTACTTTTCTGTCACACATTCCAAACATTCTGTCAGGGACACTGGATGTATGCATGCTGGGAGAGGCAAACACTCTTGTGTGTGTTATGGGGCTGGAACAGAAGCACGTACAACTGGTTTAGACATCCATAATGGTTATAATAATATAATGGATATTTTACAAAATGCAGGCGAGTTGTGTTTTGTATGGATAAAACTTATCTTCTTGCAAGTTTTGGGCTTTTAAACACTTTTTCCACTGCAGAAAATATTTCAAGAACCCAGGAAATTACGAGTTGTGCAATGCTACCAACCCTTTCTTTCTCTTTCTGTTTGATAACTTTATTTCCACAATTAAAAGTCGGTACTCTATCAATTTATAGAGTTGTGTAAGTCGGTGTATTTTCCTCTACACTGTCTGCAAATATTTCAGAATAAAAGCCTTCCGTTAACAAATGAAGGGATTCTGTCCACAGAAAAAAAAATGGCTAAAGAGCTGTTTAAATAAATAGTCTAACATATTCTACAAATATAAACATTGAAACTGTAGTAATGTTGCTGGTGTGTCAATATACAGTCGAAGGATCATTTCCATTTTCTATTTAATCTGTGAACTGCGAGCGGAAAAAAATAGGCCACATCTCGAATCTTTAGATGTGCCGCGGTCGAGCTGTGTGGCGGCTCTAACCTGTTAACATGGGCGCCAAAATATAAAGCAAGAGGCTCCATGGCGCTCTCGTGCTGCTCACGCGGGCAGTGTGGCCTTCGTTAGTCCCTCTGGCTGCGTGTAGAAGCCGGAGCGGCCTCACTAAAGGTGAGGTAGTCCACTTTCCCCGATGGAGAGGTTGTCGTACTTTGTTCTTGCATTTAAGCTGCATTAATCAGCCTTTGTCTGTTAACGGTGGGTAAAATGACAGATCTGTACTGTGGAAGGGTTCACGTCTCCCCAAACTCCCCTCAGATGTTTTCAGCGTAGAAGCTCTGTACCTCACTGGCCTGGAAACAAACAGCAGACGGATAAAGTTTAGAGACGATAGACTTTTAGTGTCCTTGCAGGGAAATCTCTGGACTTCTTCCCGTAGTACCACGGAAGATAAAAATGCAACAACAACACATGGCTTCCATGTAATGTTACATATGCACCTTCAGACAATGGTGACATATTGCACAACCCCCACAGCCAACATCCTACATTACCCGTTACGGTTGAGAATCTTAATGGACAGGAGTGAATGTTTATATGTGTTCAGCCTGCTCTGGGGAATACTGAATCTTCTTTGAGAGGCTCAGAGCTGCAATTCTGGGTCGAGAAAGTGAATTGGATCTGTCAATGTCTGATATTAGACTGCTCATAGATTGTTGAGAGGAACAAGTATTTTTAACCCCCATAACTTTTTATAGCGGTCTACACTAGACAAGCAATCTGTGATTTCAACTGTACAGACAAGTTACCACACCAGGCTGTTATCCCATATCTTATGATACTCTCTAAGACTGCATGGTAAAAATAGTAACATGAACTTCTGCTCAACTCCTTAGACCCCCAAGTCTGCATAAGAAACAAATCGGCTGCAGCGAGCAGTCTAGAGCAGACACTTGAGTGTGTGACTAGCTCGTGAACATAGTGGAGCATTTAGCCACTGAAGAGCCCACAGTTTATTTGTCGCACCAAAACATTCCCCAGGTGGAGAGAAGTAATGCTAGTGTTGCTCCTAACTGCCGGATGTGTTAATTGGCAACTGTTCGCTGACGAGTTCGCCTCACAGCTTTTAATATGGTGATGTCAACGTTTTGTATTTGCTGGTTCCACTGCCCCCAAGTGGCTGAAAATACAAATTATAGCTGCTTCAACATTAACAATGTTCCCTAATATTTTCACACGCCTTTACACAACCCAAAACCCTTAGATGTTTACACGTGTGCACACATGGTTTTGATCACTTCGATACCTCCTCATTTCATTGTTTAACAGTGGACTTGTCAGCCAAGTATCCCTTCACGACTAATGGCAGCTACCAACCGTTACCATATATTGTGCATATTAGCTGGCTAATTATGAGGCCGTCAATAACGAGCACTATGTGAAAACGATTGTTTATTGTTCTAAATGCGCTCTGCTTTCCCCGCCCCTCAGAGCTCCTGTATCCCCTTCAGCTACTGGAAGGAGACGGTGTCGGTGCTGCTGGGCTCAGATAGGACTTCTCTGTGTGCCATAGCGAGCTACATTGATGAGCCCTTCATGGATCTTGACAGAGACCTGCTGGAAGATTGACCTCCTGTGTGTGCACTCAGTGCTGGGGGTGCGGGGGGGTGGGACAGGGCAGACGGTCACAGGGAGCATGGACACCTGAAGCTGGTGAAGACTCCGCTGAGCTGAGCCATCCGGGCGCTTTGTGACTGCGTTCTGGGTGGAAAGGCCCGCCTGTTTCCCCGTCTGTACCTTTTTAAGCATTGAGGCCGTCGTCACAGATGTGACGGGACGGGACGTAATTTGCCTGGCTGTCATCCTCTCACTAAGTTACCGACCTCTTCTTCGAAAGGAAGAGGACGGAAGCCTGTACGCCCACCCCGAGATCGCCATCACCGTGTAACACACAATAAAAGGACCTCGCGTAATGACACCCGCATTGGTTGTTTGCTTTAGGTGATATTCAAATAGAGCCTTTTATATAACCTATACAAAATTCTATGAAAAAAGAAAAAAAAAAAAAAAAAAAAAAATGTGTATGATTCAACAAAGTATATGCTAGAAGAAAAAGATTCTTTTCACGTGGACATTGTTTGGAAATGGCCACAGCTTAAACCGTTAGGCGCAGAAGTGCAGGTCCTGTGGTGCGTCACAGGGCTGCCAGGAGTCACCGGCCTCACTCTCCCACTACCTGCACACGCTCCGTTGACTCCGTGCCACGCCACTGCCTGGCTTGTGGGGGAAACTGGTGGAGGTTTTTTTTGCAGGGGGGGGGGTCTTCTGAATGAACAGCAATTTTCATTTAACCCGTGTATGGGTCCGTTTTATTAGGTGGCTATTGTTGATTGGTGCTTTACGGCTCGACTCGGCACATTTCGGTAGCTCGTGGGCCGGCTGACAACTTTCACAAATCACACGGGGCTCCTCTCACCGGAAACCATCCACCTTGTTGTGGCTTCACCCAGGGACTCGTTTCTTGACCAGGTTATTTTTTTCTTTTGTCGATTTACTTTTGTCTTGTTGAAAACAATGGATTTTAGCTCTGGATGAACTGTAGAATAAAACATTGCACAATTTACATTGTTTTTATTGTTTTGTTATATTTTACCACATTTTGTTGATTTAAAAACATTTTCATTTTGTAACTGAACTTGTATCCATGTTGTGAGAGATGCTTTGGAAAGAGAATAAACTATGCAGGCGCTAGTGTTAAGAAACCACTTTCATTGTTCCAGTCCAGACAAAGCTTCTGTGAATTAGCCTTCTGCCGACCACCATCGGCATTGGATTGAGGATCGACTGGTCTCTCAAAATGTTTGACTACCAGCTGAGATATAACGGCTCTGTTTGCGTGGGACCGCTTGATCTTTTAGTTTGGATAAAAGATGAAGCCGCGACTATGTCGACGTGTTTCACGGCCTGACTGTGCAGCCGTTTCATGGAAATGGAAGCTGCAGAGCCGATTTGGTGTCTCAAATTAAACGGACCCAACCCGATTTTCGAAGTACAGATGGATGAGCTACCTCATATTTTGTCCCGACACCGAACAGATCAAACCACTTCTAATGACACGTGTACAGTTTTACTCCCAGCATGTCATGAGTCATAATAAATGTTCATGTGAATGTATAAGGGCATTTCTACAGTTATCCCGATGCCATGAGTTGCTAGTGCTATGCCGCCTTGGGATGCGAACACAAAACGTCCTTTACACTTTGAAAGCCTTTTATTTGCTTTAAAGCTAATTAACCAGAAATGTTTCCCCCTTTTTTTTTTTTCTTTTTCTTTCTCCTATCTTTCATTCAGCATGTCTTAAATCTCTTGATGGGTGTGCACATACTTTGAATTAGTTGATCTTTTGTGCTTTGCAGTGAAGTTGATACAAGTACACTTTACAAGTGCTTCTCTCTTACAAATTCTCAAGTTTGTTTGCTGGATGCCCGAGATAATTGCCATGATTTCTTGACAACAACATGATGTGATTTTTGACACAGGGTACTTCTGCAGTGGTGTTATATTCTTAGTACTGATCGTATGTTCTCATTGACGCAGACCTCTTTATCACTCCAGTCATCCACCGTGGAAGTCAATGACGCTATTGGTAGAGAAACATGAATGTTGTGAGCGCTCTTCTGGAGCAACTATATAAACAATCTCTGAACCTTGACTTCTGTAGCTTTGTGATCTACATTTCAGAGCGAGTGATCCCTCTGTATGACGCACAAGAGAAATGGTTATCAACACTTATGCTGTATGTGGTGTGATGCTCCTAGTAGGCCTTAGATTTCATTCATTAATTTGTACAGAGAACGGTGACATGTTATCCCCTTGGCCGAGAACATGCTGCACAGTGTTACACAAAACACTATTTCTTTTTTTTATTTTAGATCCCTGAAGCTTTGACTTTATTTCCTGGAGATTCATGTGATGTTTGGCATGAAGACTATGTTAATGGTTAATTTTCGCATCGGGTCCTTAACTCGCACTCGAAACTCGGACCATGTGGTGCTTTCTTGATCAAATGATTGTGTCTCACCTCACCGTGATCAATAGCATCTACTGTTTGTTGAAAGGAGCGACCTTTAAGAGATGCGAACAGTGGATACAATTAATGGTGGAACATCGTCATTATTAATTAATCTTAGATAAGAACCCATGTTTTTTCCATTTGTGTTTGCATTGAATAATGCACCAAATCCCACACGGTTATGTTAAGAATTCACCTCTGCACACATCTGTTCTAATCTTTTTTGTTTCTTAACCATCATTGACGATGGTCAATGACAAACGGAGAAAAGATTAATGTTTTAGGTTTCACGTTCTACTATAGCTACTTCTGTAACCAACTTTCACCCACATGTTCCTCCTCTAATGCTGGTATTGAACTTCATTTTCCTTATTTAACAGCTGTTTGTCAAATTAATAATATAATAAATTCTTCTTTAGACCTTCATTGTGGGATTTCTATCTTTATCACACATTGACACTGAGGGGAAAAAAACAACAGCCACGCTTAAAGAAGTACATTTTTGAAGTCTTTATTTGGGTGTGTCGTCACAGTTGAGCACAGCTGTTGCAGCTGGCTGGCTGTGATATGTTTGGCCGTAGCTTTCGGCCTCCCATCACTCAGCATGCTGAAATACACAAGACCGGGATGTTTATTAGCAACCACGTACACAGTGTCACAGAGTTACCCATGACCGCACTCGAGATCACATGAGAGGGCCATGTGAGGTCATCTTCAACAGAGGATTACATCCAGTCTCGTCTGAGATTAGTTCTCGTTATGCAGCCTGCTGGCTAATTTTAAGAAATGCTTCTGAAAGGTCATACAATTTGCCTGCGTACTGTAATACGAAATGTATTAAGTTGACTAACCTTGCTACCTTGGTCCCGGGTGCGGACCCGGAGCTTGTTGACCTGCGACTCGGCCGTATCGGCTCTCTCTTCTGCATCATCGAGCTCGTGCTGGAGCTTCCGGTACTTGGAGAGGTTGGTGTTGGCCTGCCCCTCCTGCAGACCGAGGGAAACCAAGAAACACACTGAAGAGGTGCTCGGGCTAGTTTATCACTGACGGAACAATAATATTAAACTACTGATCGTGGACTCACCGCTTCCTCAGACTGTCTCTTGTAACTCTTCACCTTGCACTGCAGCTTGTCGATGAGGTCCTGCAGGCGGACCAGGTTCTTCTTGTCTTCCTCCCCCTTCACAGACAGCACAGGGGCCTCTTAACAGCATGCATGAATATTTTACGCCCCAGCATGTCTTTATGTGCAGCCACACTGGCGGTTTACCTGGTAGGAGAGCTCTTTGATTCTCCTCTCATACTTCCGTACTCCCTTCTGATACTCTTGGCTCTTCTTTTGCTCAGATTCCATTTCATTCTCCAGTTCTTTGACCTACCAGCAAGACCAGACAATAAACCAATCCACTCATTACCCATTGCAAGGGTTGTCATGTGTGACGGTGATTATATAAGCATTTAATTTGTCTCCTCTCTCACCCTGGCCTCCAACTTCTGGACCTGCTTCTTGCCGCCCTTGAGGGCGATCTGCTCGGCTTCGTCCAGACGCATCTGCAGATCCTTTATGGTCTGCTCCATGTTCTTCTTCATCCTCTCCAGATGGGCACTAGTGTCCTGCTCCTTCTTCAGCTCCTCTGCCATCATGGCTGCCTACAAGAATACAGAGTGTTAAATGGACATTAACTAGTCTTACAGCTCAGATCAAATGACAGAATAATACAAACCCGGTGAAGGCTGAAAAGTCAACCAGATCATCATTAAACCCACTGGAGATCCATTTTGTATTCTGTTATGTAAATGTCTAATATCATGCCCATTTATATCTAGTTTATTCCAGATCTTACATCGGTAATGGCCTTTTTGGCCTTGTCCTCTGCATTGCGGCACTCCTGCACGGCATCATCCACCTCATTTGACAGCACGGACAGATCATTCTCCAGCTTCTTCTTGTGGTTGATTAGTCCAGTGTTCTGCATCAAAAGAATCCCCCCAGGATTAAAATGCCAGTTCATCTTGTTTTCAATGTGGTGTCTTTCATTTCTAAAACTGCTGCCATGAGCTGGGATCATGTAATCAGATTATCTTAACCTTTTGCAGATTTATTTTCAGATAACATCTACAAAGACTAGCTAGCCGGGGAAATGAAAATACCCCCATCATGCAGATCAATAGAAAGTAAGTGACCATTGTTTGAGAAGCCCATTTATTTATTTGAAGTGATCTATGTCCCTATAGGGTGGTTTTGACTGCTTCCTCCTACCTGAGAGTGCAACAGGTTGACTCTCTCGGTGGCCTCGAGCAGCTCATGCTCAGCTAGCTTGCGAGCACGGTCGTTCTGCTCCAGCAGAGCCCTTAGCTCCTCCACCTCAGAAGACAGTAGGTTGTTGCGGCGCTCCGTCATCGCCACCTGCTCCTTCAGCTCGTCGTTCTGGTGAGTAGTCTCATCCAGCTCCAACTGAATGTCCTGTAGTCACAGATGATGTACAAGCAAAAGATTTGGATGGAATTTGTTCCATGTGCTAATGAATCTGTCACAGGTGAGTTAATCTACCGGCGGCTAGACGGACTCACCTTGATCTGAATCTGCAGGTTTCTCAGGAGTTTCTGGGACTCTGAGGCCTGCCTGTTGGCATGGTTCAGCTGCACCTCCATCTCATTCAGGTCACCCTCCATCTTCTTCCGCAGGCGCACTGCCTCGTTGCGAGACTTGGCCTCGGCATCCAAGGAGGCCTGCATGGACTCCAGGGTTCTTTGGTGGTTACGGCTAGAAGTTGCAAAACATTACGGAGAGAAAATAGTTTGTATGGAGTGGTCGATGGGATAGAATTAGAAGGAAGAAAAGAGTAATCAACGAATCTCACCGAAGGGTGTCAATTTCCTCATCCTTCTCTGCCAGCTTTCTGTCAACGTCAGCCTTGATCTGGTTAAGCTCCAGCTGGATGCGGAGAGTTTTGCTTTCTTCATGCTCCAGAGTGCCCTGAGACAGAAAGACACTTAATGCTTGAAGATATTCTGTGGGTCACCTCTGTCAAAAAATATCCCAGACCACCAGAAGGTGGAAGTGAGTGAACTCTGCAAACTGCTTACTTCAGCTTCCTCCAGGGCAGCTTGAATCTCGCTTTTCTCCATGTCCAGTGTCTTCTTTATTTTCTCCAGCTCTTGGATGGTCTTCGCTCCCTGACTGATTTGATCTGTCAGGTCAGAGATCTCCTCTACGGGAGTAGAGATAGAAACATTAAGTTTATATAAGTTTATATTACTTATAAATGTCAAGGTGAAACACACTAAAGATATGTTTTCAATACAACCTTCTAACTGGGTATTCATGAACAACAGGTACCTTGGAGGTTCTTGTTCTCCCTCTTGAGGGTCTCCAGGTGATCCAGGGTCTCCTCGTAGGAGTTCTTCAGTTTGAAGAGCTCTGTGCTTAGACCACGAGACTCTTTTTGAGAGCTCTCCAGCTCTGACTGGCACTCTTCATACTTCTGTTTCCACTCAGCCAGCAGCTGGAGAAAACAAAACACATTTTTGCATTGGAGCAAAATTAATGAAATGATATGCATGGTTGTAAATGGTACCAGAACCCAATCCTACCAAGTCACCAACTATTATTCTTCTGACTCATGAGGGTGATTTCCCTTGAGGAGAGCAAAAGCAACCCTCTGTATTAGTTGCCATCTGCCCATACCTTGTCAAAGTTGCGTTGCTTCTTGTCCAGGGCAGCAGCAGCAGCATTGGCGCGCTCCAGATCGATGACCAGGTCCTCGATCTCGGTCTGGAGCCGATGTTTGGTCTTCTCCAGGGAGGAGCACTTGGCATTGGAAGCCTCCACCGTCTCTTCAGCGTCCTGCAGACGGGTCACCAGCTTCTTCCTAATGAAAGCCAATCACAATTGACGCTCATGTATTCAAACGATCATGACCATCGAATCTGTCAGTTAACTCATCTCACTCACTTGGCTTCCTCCAGCTCCTCAGTCCTCTGAATGGCGTCAGTTTCATACTTAGTCCTCCACTGAGCCACCTCAGCGTTGGCCTTGGACAGGCCTCGCTGCATCTCAGCCTTGGCCTCCTGCTCCTCGTCGTACTGCTCTCTCAGAAGATCACAGTCGTGTCGAGATGACTGCAGTGCATGGCCCAGGGCATTCTTAGCCTTAAGAGACAAATCATGATGTTAGTCGAAGTGGAGGAACTCTGAATTTCTTCAGAGGTGGCTACCAGTTTTGTAGATAACCACTGACTGAAGCAGTGACAAGGAGCTGACCTTATTCTCCTCCTCCAGCTGTTTCTTGAGCTCCTCCACATTCTGGCTGAAGCTGTTCTTGGAACGCTGGAGCTGGGAGACCATGGATTCCCGCTCTTCAAGCTTCCGGCCCACCTCGGCTACACGGAGGAGAAAAAGTTACCTGTTTAACTCACCTGTCTGTGAAATGTGTTTGTAAGACGTATGATAAAATGAAAGCTCCTTACCAGACTCAGCCTGAGCACGAGCTTTTTGGGTGGTGGTGTCGTTGAGCTGCCTCTGGAGCTCTTCGACCTTGGCTTTAGCCTCGTTCATTTGGTCTTCATACAGGCGGCACGTCTTCTCTGAAGTGGCCTGCAGACAAGAGATAAAACATTTAGATTTTTGAGGGATTGATCTAGTTTGGTTCCATGCTACTCAGCGTGTCGATCCTCTTTTTTTCTATCTACCTTGCCCTTGGAGAGCTGCTCCACAGTAGAGGCCAGGTCATCGACCTCCATCTTGGCCTCGCTCCTCTCCTTCTCCAGCTTCTGCTTGACCCGCTGCAGGCTGTCGATCTGCTCGCTCAGCTCGGCGACGCTGTCGGCGTGCTTCTTCCGCAAGGTCGCCGTAGTGGCCTCGTGGTGCAGCATGGCTTCCTCCAGGTCTCGCCGCAGCTTCAGAAAATCCGACTCTCTCTTCTTGTTGACCTCGATCTGAGCCGAGGTGGCTCCACCAGCCTCCTCCAGGCGCTCGCTCAGCTCTTCCAGCTCACGGGCCACATCGCCACGCTGCTTCTCCACTTTGGCCCTGCAAGCCCGGTCGGCCTCCAGCTCCTCCTCCAGCTCCTCTGTACGAGCCTGGAGGAAAGCAACGGTCAGTTATTTTGTCAAAATGATGTTTCATAACTGCTCTATTAGAGGTTGAGAGACTTGTTCCCACCTGTAGCTCCTTTATCTTCTTCTGGAGCTGAATGGCCAAGGCTTGCTCATCTTCTATTCTTGAGCTGACTGCATTCATTTCAAAGTCCCTCCTGGGAGAGAATATTTGTGTCATTGTTAATTATTACATCTTAAAAGCATATTAAATCATATTTTTCTGTGAATATATGAAAGCTCACTTTTTCAGATTCTCATTAAGTTGCTGCTTGTCGTTCTCCAAGTCCATAACCGACTCCAAGGAGAGTTTCAGATCTCCCTCCAGCTTACGTTTGACCCGTTCCAGGTCCATACGCAGCTTCTTCTCTTGTTCCAGTGATCCCTCCAGCTGATTCACAGAAGGAAAGTAAGCATGTTACATTTTATGTATAGGATGGTGACCACCTGTGCTTTTTTTAAGGTGAGAAATACACTCACATCATCCACTTGTTGCTCCAGCTTTGCCTTGGCTTTGGTCAGAGAGTTGACTTTGTCTTCTTCTGCCTGCAGGTCATCCAGAGTCTGCTGGTGAGCCTCCTGAAGAGCCTTCTTCTCTTTGGTCAACTTCAGTATGGTTTCATCCATAACTGCCATTTCCTCAATCAGATTCTTCACCTGCAAGCCAGAAAAAAAATATATATATATATACTTGACAAAACACATTTATTTACCTACATACTCAATCTACTGAATGTGCTGTGGCTCCCTCCATGGCCTCTTAGCACCCTCTGGAGGCAACTCATTCTACTTCCAAATGCCATACCTTGTTCTCAGTGGCATGTTTCTCCTTTTCCACTTTAGCCAGAGTGATCTCCAGATCGTCAATATCTCTCTTTAGCTCAGCGCACTCGTCCTCTAGCTTGCGCTTCTTGGCGAGCACGTTGGCGCTCATCTCCTCCTCGTCCTCCAGCCTCTCCAGGATTTCTTTCACCTTGGCTTCCAGCACGATCTTCGTTTTGATGAGCAGCTCACAGCGGTCCTCGGCATCTGCAAGATTGTCCTGCTCCTACAGGGGAGAAAGAGTACGCGTTCAGTACATTCTCACGCTACTGTCTGTCTTTCCGAAAGATGAATGTGTGAATACATGAGGACTGCCACTTACTGCCTGCAGCTGTAGAGAGAGATCGTTCTTCTCTTGGGCCAGGCTGACCTGCCTCTCCTCCAGCTCTTTGCGCTTGACCTCGGATTTATCCAGAGCCTCCTTCAGCTTGGCCATCTCCTCCTTCAGAGCGGCCAGCTCTTTCTCTGTGGCGGCGCTCTTCAGTAGAGGCTTGATTTTGAAGAAGAGCTTCATCCAGGGCCAGTGCTTGACAGCGTTGAAGGCCCGGATGTTCCACTGGATGATCATCAGAGCCTCACTAAAAACATGACCAAACAAAAGGGATCGGTTGGAAGGGTGAGGATTTTTATACCATTCAAATTTCAAGATATACTTCTACTCCAGGGTATACTTATGCTATTGCCAGAGGGTATGTGGAAATATTGTGACGGCTTGTGATTTGATGGAAGTATATATATCCACATATTGAATCAGCTGAAACACTTAAACTTTGGGATTGAGAGTGTGTGAAAAGTAGTTAACAAGCGAGTGGAAAGGTCTAACGGAGAAATGGCTAAACGAGTTACCTAAAAGAACTGCATAAACAATGGTTGTGCTAATTAGCCAAAGTAATTGATAAAATGTTTAAATAGTTAGAAAATAGATAAATAGTTAAAGAAGTTAGCTAAAAGTTTGGATAAATGGTGGAAACATGTAGCTTCTGACAAGTCCTTCCTTCCTGCGGCTGTCAGACTGCACAACAGGCTGAGCTCCAGTAGACCACAAAAACCTGTGCAATATAAATATAAATACACTGCAATAACAGTTATACTGTCTGTACATAATTTGACACAATTTACTGTCTGTCTTTTTATTACTGTTTAATGTGTATTTGCTATTTATAATACTTGTGTTTCTTTTATTATGTATCTGTGTGCACTTTAACTTTGCTTCTGTGATCCTGCAAATTTCCCCTTGCGGGACTAATAAAGGATATCTTATCTTATCTTATCTTATCTAATAGTACAAATGCAGACTTGAATTAAACCAAACTAAACATTGGCAGAATTGTGACAATATCCACTTTTATAATAATGTTAAAATAACTGAAGTGAGTGCACACATTTCTAACACGACTGGTGTTGGAATTGATGAAGTACTTGAGTTCTCCACTCTTAAAACCAGCAGAAGTGAAGTTCAGATCAAGTTAACAGAAGAAGGTCATAAAGACTCATCCTGGAGTTCCCCGTTTGTTTATTTGGTTACTTATCTTGGCACTAATCCTGCTGCTATCCGCTCGCTTGTATCTAATCATACACGGAGTGATGCGAAATGAAATCATACACCTAGTGCTGCTTTTGATGTTTCATGACTGTGACCAAACGGGGTGACCAGATTGATTTAGTCTCAGTAGAATGGCGTCTCGCGGCCCTAAATATGGACCCAGAGCAGACTGGTCAAGGACTCCCTGTCAGTTTTTAGAGGGTGAGTTTGAGTGAGCGTGCACACGTTCGGGGTGGGAGGTGAGTGTGGGGGAGCTGATTGCATTCTCGACATGACTCCATGCCGGGTGCCTCTCAAAGGTGAGCGTCTGTGTTTATTTAGAAACTAAAGCCCTCTGTCCGACGGCCGACTTTAATCCTCTGTCACCCGCCACATATCCCATCAATGCACTCACTTAGAAGTACAGGCGCCGCGGACAAAAGGGGCCAGGGGCCATTGGGCATCCAGAGAGGGGGCCGAGGGTTGTATTTTTAGGGAGGGCCCGAGCAGCTGCCACTTGACACATGTCGCCACCTGGCTCTGAGGACACCGTCAGCATTGTTTAATTTAGAGAGGCTGGTTGGAGAGAATGGCCGGAGACCTGCGAGAAGGGTGTGTGTGGGTGTGTGTGTGTGTGTGTGTGTGTGTGTGTGTGTGTGTGTGTGTGTGTGTGTGTGTGTTTGTGTGAGAGAGAACGATGGGGCCCTTATTAACAGTAAGGCCACACACATGCCTGGTAACCATACAAGGGCAAGCGCACGCCTCACACACGCCGATAACACTGCCCTTGCATGCCACACATGCTAGAGCGAGGGAGTGAACACTAAGGTATAGTGTGTCACAAGCTGAAAGGCTCGCGGCTGATTGTGTTGCTATTGAACCTGTTCAGAAGAGCAACTGTTGGGGGACTACTTTTTTTTGTGTGTGTGTGTGTGTACTCATGTCTTCATTTTCCTGTGAAGTATCAAGCTCAAAGGCTTTCCTCTGCCTATGAATACATTTTATATTCATTCAGGATTATTGAAAAAAAAAAAAGTGGTCATCAAGTCTTCTTACGTCATTTCTGAGATCTTATTCAGCTCCTTCCTCATTAATCTGCCACGAGCGGCGGCCTGCAGCAGCGTCAGGACTTTGGCCAGACGCTCATCCCTCAGTTCTTCGAGTTGACCGAGCAGGCCTGCCTTGAAGAACACCTACATGAAGCCAAGACACCAAGATCGAATGAAACAGTGATTAAGGGTCTACCTTTAAAAAAAGAGGGGATTATTGGGGATTATCTTGCTGCTACTTCCTACCTTTGTGTGTCCAAATCTATACTGGTTGTGGTCGATATCCAGCAAGGACAGCAGCTTCTCCGCAGCTTTCCTGCTGTCCATAAACTTATCATCCGGGATGGCTTGTGGGTGCAGGATGCGGTAGCTGAAGGGACAAATAAAAGAGTGTTTTAGGACAGGTTACTGGGACTCAAAGTCCATGCCATGATATCCAAAAGTGATCTGAAACGTGGTCCGTACCGCTGCTTGAATTCAGCGTAGAGGATGCGGTTGGGAAAGCCTTTCCTGCAGATCCTGATGCCTTCCAGCACGCCGTTGCAGCGCAGCTGGTGCAGCACCATGAATGCGTCCATGATCCCTGAGCAGGGCAGGTTTCAAACATGAGCCCAGTCCCATTTGTTTACCTCCGAATGATATGCCGTGATTGTGCTGCTTGTTACCTGGAGTCTTGGTCTCATTCGGGATGAGGCAGCGAACAAAGTGAGGCTGGGTGCTGCGGAGGTTGGTCATCAGCTTGTTCAGGTTTTCCTGTCGGGAATGAAAAACGCCGCAAATCAAGTCACATGAATAAATACCTCGACTATTCCAACAGAACAAAAATATCGGCATATAAAATGTTTCATTCTGCAGGACTTTGACTTCCTCACGCGTGACATCCTTGATGTAAAAGAGAGTGGAGCTAGCACAGACTTAAAGTGATGTTCATGTGATCATTGCCCTAAACATCACTGCAAGTCTTAACTGCCTCCGTCTCAGCTGTCCGACGACGCCCGCAATTTCTCGCACCACAGAAAACATTGGAATATTCTGGTCTGCATTCGCCTGCATTAGTAATGGATCATTTTACCCTGTGGTGTCAGTCTCACCTTGTGAAGCTGAGACACGGTCTGGAAGGAGGCTGCCTTCTTCCTCTTCTCCTTGCCGCCGATCTTGTGCTCGGACACTGCGAGGTAAACAGCAGGGTGATTAATTTGTCCTCCTTAAGATGTCCCCTGATTGCTATTAGAATCCTGTTCACTGTACCTGAGTCTGAGGCGACATAGTTCTCGTACAGAGCAGTCAGCAGCTTGTTGGAGGACTTCCGGAACACCGCCACCACCGTCTCGTTCAGTGGGTCTTTATTTTTGTCCAGCCAGCCAATAATGTTATACGGTACCTGTAAAAGCAGCAGGGACATCCATGTTAGTGAATGGTGTATGTAAGAATGAACGTTGTGAGGGCTTGAGTGAGAACGCACTTACCACTCCGGCATAGTGTATCAGCTCAAAATGGGTCTCGTACTTGCGCTTCTTGTCCAGCCTAGGCTTTTGGAAATTGGGCGACTTGCCAATGTGATTGTCATACATCTTGGCTTTGAAGCTGCTGTCAGTGGCCTTTGGGAACATGCACTCCTCTTCGAGGATGGACATGATGCCCAGCGGCTGCAGAGAGAGCGGAGTGTCACACACGTCTCTCTTTGAAACTCGTTCATAATTCAGCGATCTACTCTGGATGAAATGCTTTGTTCACCTTTTCAATGAGATCAATGCAAGCTTGAAGGTCCAGCCCGAAGTCGATGAAGGTCCATTCGATGCCCTCCCTCTTGTACTCCTCCTGCTCCAGGATGAACATGTGGTGGTTGAAGAACTGTTGCAGTTTCTCATTTGTGAAGTTGATGCACAGCTGCTCGAAGCTGTTGAGCTGCAATGAAAGAGGAACAGGTGTTCGGAGGGAGCATTAGAAGGGAACCGCACGGAGAAACATGTTGCAGTATTGCTCATTCATCACAATAAGCACCTGTTGATATTACGCCAAAATATGGTCACAGAGACAGAAAACTAGTTCTTGAGGAATAGAATTTAAATCGCTGAAAGATAATTACTTACTTCAAAGATCTCGAACCCAGCGATGTCCAGGACCCCGATGAAGTACTGGCGAGCCAGGGAGGTGTACAGGGTGCGGTTGATCCGTCCCACGAGCCATTTGAACATGCGGTCGTACGTGGCTTTGGCCAGAGCACCAACGGCGTAGTTAACCTACAGCACCCACACACGCAGGAGCAATACCGCTGTCATTCACATGAATAGCCTCTGTTGCTTGGATACCAGATCCCAGTGTGTGTGGAGTAGCGAGTGTATTGATCGACCAAGGTTTGAGAAGCCGCCCGTCATTAGCATACTACATCCAACCAGAATGAAGTGAAAATGAACACACTGATTTTTTTTCTACCCTGTAATGTACATTTCATACTGCAGTTCTGCTTTTATTTGTTTCATATGTTGTGCCTCGTTTTCCACTTCATATCACTGCAAAAAGATCTCATTCATTGTCTTTCAGATTTTCTAAACAATGAAAACACAGACGGCAGACATTGCACCTCCTCACCTGTTCGACATTCTGTCCCTTCACCACATACTCGTTGCCCACCTTCACCCTTGGGTGCAGGAGGCCCTTGATGAGGTCAGCTGAACTGACGCCCATCAGGTATGAGGCCTTGTCTGCACCTAGTGACCAAACAGGAAAGAAATAAAATAAAATCACAAACTTGCTTTTAAATCAAAGTGTTGTTCTTGCGCCAGATGTCTCGTCGCTGGCTCTTACTTTCAGTGCCGTCGGCCTCCGCCTGCTCCTCCCGCTGCTTCAGCTTGAATTTCATGTTGCCAAAGTGCATGATGGCTCCAACTATCTTATAGCAGCCATACTTCTCGTCGGCCAGAAAGCCGAGGATGTCCATGGCGCGCTGTGAAGAAGCCAAGATCAGTTATCTCACGACTTCACAAATCTCAGTGTGGACATAATGAAAGCTCATACATCAGTGGCCATCAGCTCCTGTCCGTCATCCATGTTCTCCACGGTGGTCACGCCCTGCGAGCAGAAGTGGTAGTCGTACGGGTTGGAGGACACCAGCAGCATGTCTGGAACAAAGAGTTTACAGGATCGCGTTGCAGTCCTGCCGTAGGACGTAATCAAATATCCAAAGCAGCCACAATGACTAACCTAACAGTTCAGGTTTCTTCTGCGACATGATCTGGTAGTAGATGTGATAGCTCCTCTCACCGGGCTGCTGAAATATCACTCTGGATTTTTCCAGAAGATCTGAAGGACAGAAGGGGGAGAGAGAGAGCGGCATGTTCGTATTCGACATGGACCAAGAACAGAAGTACATGATTGACACAATGTTTGACCATTAACTCACATATGTCAATATCAGACGAGGCTAGTTTGCCAGTAGGCCCGAAGTGGATCCTGATGAACTTGCCCTGTGGGGAAAATCCAGAAATCGAGCAACAAATTATCAAACTGATTTGAATGTATGCACAGCGTGGTATGTACAGGGGGATTTTCCTGGTACTCACGAAACGGGATGAGTTGTCATTTCTTAGCGTTTTGGCATTGCCAAACGCCTCCATGGCCGGGTTCGCCTCAATGATCTGATCCTCCAGAGTCCCCTGGGTGAGCAAAATGTAAAGATGCTCAGTCACATTATTTTGTACTATTTACATTTCCTTTTAAATCACTGTTAAACATAATGTAGCTATGCCATTTTTTTCCCTACAGCTTAAACTCACCCCTGGTTTAGTGGCAGGACCTTGCTGCAAAAGAATAAGTTGAGAAGCCTGTGAGTTTCATATCATATGAAGCAAGATTGAATAATGCTTACACAAGCAAAAGGGAAACATCATAACCAACTGGAGAATTAGATAGTTGTTAAAGCTGTGGTAAAAACCAATGGCCACCTTGTTTTATGTGATGAGGTGTGGTGAACTCAGGGAAGAAAAAGGAAAAGGAAAAATGAACACAAAAGTCAAAACCAAAACTCAAAGCAAAGGGAAAGATAATGGAAAATTTTGTGCCAAAAGAAAAAAAAATGACATGGAAAGGGAAAAAGAAAAAATAGTTAAAAAATCAATAAGAAAGAGTGAAGTGGCTAGAAGGGCTTCACAACACATGAGGGTAAAGACATTCACCATTTTTGACAGTGAGGAAAATGTATGGAACGGTTTAAAGGGGATACACGGAAGGATTCCTGGGACCAAAAAATTAATAAAAATGAAGAAAATAAAAAAAAAAAATACAGCAAAAAAAAAAGAAAGAAGCTGGGAAGCAAAAACGTTGCCACATCAGCCTTACTCCTTTTTTGGCAGTTGTTTCCCCAATAGCTGCCACATTGGCAAAATACTGAATGACACGTTTCGTGTTGACAGTTTTGCCAGCACCGGATTCTCCGCTATAGGAGTGTAAAAAAATAACAATAAAATGTACATACAACAGGTAAAAAATGGCAAAGGTGGTGTAAATCAAAAATAATTACACTGCATGTCACAAAACAGATAGAAAAAGAAAAACAAGTGAAGATAGATTTCAGTAAAAAGCCAAAAACTTTGGAGAAAAAAAAAAAAAATCTGATTTTGAAAATAGCTGTGTGTGGACGGTCTACATGTTATATGGCTGCTTCTGCAGTTAAAAGCTGTTTAATTTTCTAATTTCTGAGAAGACAGAGAAATAGATCCACTTGAGGCAGTTGATACTTACGTGATGAGCATGGACTGGTTCTCTCGATCTGAGGAAAAGAAAATAACACAAGGCTTGTAACATATGACTGAAGAGTTTGTGCATTGATTTATTTTGCCACACGTATGTGTGTAACGTGTGCTGTTATAATATCTTAGTGTGCACTCACTGCGCAGCATGTCATTATATGCATTGTCTGCGATGGAGTAGATGTGCGGCGGAGACTCGGAGCGGCGTTTGCCTTTGTAGGCAGCGACCACAGGGGCCGTGTAGACGGGCAGCCATTTGTACGGATTCACCGTCACACAGAAGAGCCCGGAGTAGGTCTGAGGACACGGGACGTGGCACACAACATTAACACACCATGATACATCACCTAAAGCCAAAATGGCTAGTACTGTCATTGCTCAAGCTTGCAGTTGTAATTTAATCTGGATAATGATGCCTCTTAAGGGAACATGGAAACATGGGAGAGGGGAAGTACCATCAGTCCATAATGGGATACTCACATAAATCATCCAGGCAGAGTAACGTTTGCGCAGGTTGAACAGCACAGAAGCCTCGTTGAGGTGCGTCAGCATGGCCATGTCTTCGATCATGTCAAACTTAGGAGGATTCATCTGCTGGATGTCACATTCCCTCACTGACAGAGTCTAAAGGGATGGACACAAGGCAGACATGAGGAGGGGAACCATGGGATCGTACTGTCGTGTTTTCATTCATTGCTGCATAGAGAGCGGGCGATCACTTACCCTCCCATCTTTGGTCTCAACAATGAATTTGTCACCGCTGAGCTCCTTGATCTCAATCTCAATGTACGCTTCTTTTTCATCAGGGACCCAGGCTCGCTTCTTACCTAACAGGGCAGCAGACAGAGGAGGATGTTGGGAAGTAGCAAAACGCTCCATAGTACAGAAAATAAAGAAGTACACTAAATCATCACAAAATGAAAGTATCGCACAATTGATCATGTGTTGCAGAAATACTCACCTCAACAAGTGTGTTATTGTAGACATGATTTTAAAATTATATCTATATAGCACCTTTCAAAAAACTATTTTACAATAAAATGAGGAATTGTAACATTTTGCTTTGGAAAAAAAAACTGTTCAGTGATGTTATTCATTTGTTTAATAGGGTAATAAAGTTTATACCTATTTTGTCATGTTTCCAGAATGTTTTTGTCTTTAAAAACACTGCAACGAATGCAACTGCAATAACGAACGGGAATCTCACACCATCGGCTGAATTGTTGCCGGATTTAAAAACAGATATGAATTTAATATTGATTCAAAAACCGAATACATTTTTTGAATTCAATATTTGTTCATGAGATTTGCCCTATTTTCTTTAAACTCTCTTCATTAGGCCTACCGTCAAAAGCGACGTTGTGCGTCGCCAACAGCTCCATGTCAGTCTTGCGTAAAAACGATGCAGCCTCCCCGAATTCCTTCATGTCATAGCGCGACATGGTGGCAGCTCCTCGCCGGCCCCAGCAACCGGTGAGACAGACGAGGTGAGGGACTCCTCTGGTAAGATAACAAAGCCTTGCGTTAGGGTCAGTACTTCTTTACATGTTAAAGCTGGTTTTGCTTCTTCAGCCCTCCATTCTTAACGAAAACAATACGTGGCCATGAAGACACTGCCTGTGCGTAAAGAGCGCAAATCCACTATCAACACAAGTGAGAACACAAAAATAGAACCCCCCCCCCCCTCCGACCCCCCCTGCGCGTTAACTGACACGTGCAAGCAAAGGCACATAAAACAGTATCCCTATCCCGCTGTACTGAAACTTTGACTCTACAAAACACTTTAGAGGGCAGCCAACCCGCGCGTAAAATGCGTAGAGATCAACCTACCAAACAAAAGTTGTCCGCTGACCTCAGGACGACGACAACGAAATAACAGCTTGGTGAGATGTGCCCTGCTTTATACTGTGTTTCCCAAGGTCACGGTCAGTGGACATTTGTCCGTCATTAGCATATGCCACCTCCTCCGACGCCTATTGGTGCTGAGCGCTTGTCTCAATTGACACAAAAGGAAAGCTACGTTTTTGTCATTGCGCTAAACCCAAGCCGGCTATTTTTGTATCCCAGTTATTTTATGCACTGTACACACTGCGAGCGAGTAGGAGAGAGAGTTGCATTTGGAGCATCCCTGTAGGGGGGAATGTTTTCACTCCGTAGATTTTGAAGGGCAGTGCATCATGTGTGTCCACACACCGAAACAAATGTGTGGAAATTAAACGGAATATTTCAGGGAAAAGCACCAAATTATGTGCATAGAATATTAAAAGACATTTTAAGTTACAATCAGTAGTTTTAGGAACACATCTAGAATTTGTTTTTACCTCCGGATAAACACAAATGAACTTTTCCCACTTTATGTGATGCTTATGAGCTCATGTTGGCCTCTAAGTAATAGCCCTGTAGGTTTAGTGTTGTTCAGTGCCAACAGTGATGTTTGCTATTGTGTTTGGCCAAAGAGGATGCAACCTTAGAAGAGATTATTTCAGGAGCTGTGTGGCATTAAACATGCTACTATAAATACACAACATTATATTAATAGAGAGAAACATGGCGCGTGGCTCATACGCAATAAAGAGTCTTGCATGTGTTTGAGGGCAATAAACATGCGCGACGATTCATTCATGATAAGTGATGAAAGCTCTGCAATTTCATTTCAGATTTTCAGATTGCTTCTAGGAAGCTGTTGCCAGCAATATGTACACCTCGGGCCTCCGATGGAAAATGTATCTTGGAAACTATCCACTGGTAGCACGGTGTGTTAAATGGTCACATGTAGCTGCTGTCATTTTGAGCGTCAATCAAGCATTCAATCAAACTTTATTTATACAGAACGAGAACACAACAAATGCAACTCCAATTGCCGAACGCGAAACAACAGAAATGAGTAAAATAAAGTATAATATGATAAAACTACATTAAAGGCCTGGCTAAAAAGGTGTGTTTTAACTTTTCTTTTAAAGATATCCGCACTCTCTGCTACCCTGTATCCACTAATTCTGGCATTAGCGCTGCGCCTCTCACACTCTGGCTCCACCAGAGCTGACCTTCAGAGCAAGGGGAGAGGTGGGTGCCTGGTATGAGAGCAGGGTGACAGTGCAGCACGGGGGTGGGGGGGAACGGGACCACAGTTTCTCAGAATAGACAAAGCCAGAGTCCAGCATTCCTGATAGGGAGATTGACTGTTAACTGTTGGCTGAGTCGGACTCTGCAGAACGCCACCTAGATAAGCCGAAGACGGCCGTCTGCTGCCAACTGAGACACTTTAACTTTTACAAACCCCCCGAGAACGGATGGTCCTACTTTTAATGTGGCAGAAAGGGTTCGTTCTATTTTCTCCCAACACACACACACACACACACACACACACACACACACACACACAAACACACACACACACACACACGTGCACACGCACGCACTCACTCAGTGAGAAACAAGAAAAACAAACTCCTAAATTGATGTCTTGACTTGTGGGACGGCCATCTTTGTTGATGCCGTTATCTGTTGCCGTGGCAGACTGAGAGGTGTTTCCGTGATGGCTCAAACTTTCTTGGGCATCAGTGAGATAGAGCGGGCCTGGCTATTCTGGGACAAGGGGCTCTTCAGAGAGGCAGAGGCTGCTTTATGTACTATGTCACTCGCTGCACCATTTGAAAAGCTGGCATGCTGATAACACATGAGGAGGAGATGAATCTCAAAGTCCCCAGAGATGCTGGCTTTAAATAAGTTCACATACTCCGGCACGTAAACACACACATACACACACACACACACACACACACACACACACACACACACACACACAAACACATAGTGAAGTGTATGCAGCCGTTAGCGCAGTCGCCCAGCACATCTCTCTGCACTGCTATACTGCAGCCGCTGCAACAGCTGACTCCTCAGAGCAACAGCTCTCCTTACGTCCCCAGTGTTCCTCAAAATCATTTAGACCCTAATGTGGCCAGGCCCATTAATGTTCATGTTTTGATTATTAGACATTTGTATACAATGACCAAACTGGCGTCCAGCTGTATAGTCCTCAAGCCCAAAACGCTGGGACGAAGTCCTCAGTCCTCTCGGATGGAGTGGTTCGGCGACAGTTTGGTGATGTGCAAGTGAGGAGCCGACATTTTGGTTATCAAGACTTGATCTGGGGGTCGGTCACAGTTGTTTTAGATCATCATGCACGGAATGCCAGCAGGCTTAGGCAGCGGGATGGAGAGAGATTGGGAATTACGACTGCAGTCATTCTCAGCACTGTTAAATCACACATCACAGTCACACACCTCTCTCCATGTTCGGCCTAAGCACAGGTGGGCCTGCTGGGACAATATATATTAGATATTGTCCCAGCAGTCCCACCTGTGCAGTCTATCTATATATCTATATATCTATATACCCATCTATTCATCTTTCTATATTTCTATATTTCTATATTTCTATTATTCTATTAATTCAATGTGGCTTTATTGGCATGATAGTTTCAGAAAAAACAATGTTGCCAAAGAATCCAAATAAAAAAGTACACAATGATATTAATATGAATATACATATTGGGAAGCAAGATATGCCTTGTCGCCTTCTCCTGGGAGTATATTTAATTTTGAGAGGTCATTATTATTATAAAAAAATCAATAAACTCTTTGAAATATGGGATTACAGAGTTGAATTTGTCAAAATAAATATTCCTCATTCATTCATCTATCTATCTATCTATCTATCTATCTATCTATCTATCTGATCTTTTTTAAACAGTCTGCACATTTTTCCAGAAAAAACGTCTTAAGAAATGTAACTGTATACATTGTGCACTCTTTGTCCTTGTTTTTAAACGTTGTCTTGTTGGTCTCTTTTATGAACTCCTCCCTTTCTGTAAAAAGTGCTGTATAATTTTTGACTGTTGACCAGTTCAAATATTAAGACCCCTGTTTTGCTCTCTAGCAGTAACCTAAAAATGGGCGGTGGAGCAGTGTTTCATTTTGGATCAAAGCATTCATAGAGGGTGGATATTTCTGTAATCGCCTCGTGCCTGCCCACAATACCTTGCAGCAACTGTGTGGGCTCAGGTCTTAGCCATCGGTTCATCAGAGTGGAGACGGGCTGACGCGTGGCACAAACTCTCTAAAGCCCCAATTACTTTTCCACACCCACTCCACTCCCCCCCCCCCGACATCTATCCACCACACACACACACACACACACACACACACACACACACACACACACACACGCCGTAATAACACACAGCAAAGTTAATCAGTCTTTTAGCGAGCTGTTTGGGGGGTTTGATACGTCAGCTATTAGCCTCTGGCTCCAGACAATACCACGTCTCTCATTGTCCTAAGTTGTGGTCTGGGTCAGTGGGCCCGGCCTGCCCGGCCAGCCCTGCCCTCAGTATGCATGGCAGCCCTCAGCTGTCTTTCTATTTCAGGAGCATGGAGGCATACCACGACCCAGCTGGGGCATCAGAGACAATGGGCATGCTGCCTTATCCAAACACAGGCCCGCAGACAATCTGACGCACTCCAGGATCCCAGTGAGAGCCCCGCTGCAGCCCCTCCTGCCCAATAAAGCTGAAGTAAAGGGTTAACAAGGCTGCACAGCCACTGATACACATCAGTCAGGAGCTACACACTACAATTTGCAATCCATTGCAAAGACAGATACGTGTGTTGTGTATTGTGTGATAACAGGCAGGAATGTGGTGAAGAGTAAACACATATTCATCCACCTTTTTATTTGTAGAATACAGTTCCACAGGTTGATGCAGGATTTTGTGATGCAAATTGTTCGCTGTAGATCTTTGTAGATCAAGCGAACTCATGTAATTCACTACAACATCAGTATCCTCATATTGCTGAATGTAAATAATTGTAAATGGAACGAAATAAGATTGACAAAGTGAGTATGTTTATCCATTTACCATCACATCACTGAAACTTTTATACCAGTGTTTTCACTGTGGATTTGTACCAACCTTGCTGTACAGAACAATTCAGCTCACTCAAAGATGTGTTTTTAATCTCTTGTATTGAGGTTCCAGTGAAATCAGCGTTTCCAAACAGCGGGCCTTGACTTCAGTTGCTCTGCTTGGCTTTAAATAGACTTGGAAGGGAAATCTGTCGAGCTGCTTGGAAAGACCTTCAGTTAGTGACCTACAGAATCTCACTGTCCGGGTAGACATAGCTTCACCTAATTTACGGTCGGTCCCGTTGGGGAAGACGACCACCGATGCAGGTGGCAGGGCTTGCCCTCTGACCATGATTGCTGTTTAGACAGAGCTGCTGTCACAATGAGAGGCATTTCAGCGAGCTGCGTGGCGGCTCTTTCACAGTTTACACAGGCTCCAAGCCCTCCTATATTTCCTTAATACACCCACACACACACACACACACACACACACACGCGCTTACACCAAAGTGCATGCATACACGCAAACACTATCACCACCTCTCGTCACCTGTTGCCCGTGGCAACTGCTCAAACATACAGAGCGAAGCGGCCGACTGGCGGCACATGTGTTACACCATCAAATTGCGAGTACAATTAATTCACGTAGTTGCCAGGCAAGCGGACTGACACAGATCCCTCAGAGGAAATATCAGCTGAAGCAGACACACAGAACAGAGGCCGGAGCGGACCAGTGGCTCGGCTCTCAAACTGTTCTGTAATCAAAATGAGGACAATAAGAGGAGTTAAAAGTTTGACAATGGACTACTTTATATAGTTAGAAATACTGGCCAATAAATGCGTAACTAATCATTTGTTAAAGCGTTGACAGTAATAAGTCATTAATAAAAACATTTGTTAGATTGTGGGAAAATGTATTTGAATTGATGACTATACTCTACATCTCCTTAACGCATCAGAAAGACAGGTCCAGTTGTGACAAAACCACCTGGAAAAAGGCTGCTGAACATCCAGATTTAAATTGTTTTATTAACAACTTTGCAGTGCACAGTTACAATGTGTCATTGAAGTGTATCAGTGACTTCTTAACATTTAACAACTGAAGACTCAATGGCTTATTATGAGGTTAGTAAATTTCTTTAAAATATTCTGAAATCTAAATCTCATAATCTCATTAATATCATTATAACTTTGGAAGCCCATAGGGGACGTTTATCAAAATTATAATGTAAACTTGAAAATGTCATTCCACAATAGTTTTAGCATTTTCCACATATGATTGTGTTATTTGAGTAAAAATATAAATGTTATATTCCATTTAGCATTTTAATTTCCACATACTCATATAAGCGTTCTATGACCATATTAAGATTAAACTGTATGCAATATTCAAGTAAAAAAATTAAAATACAATTTTCTAATAATTTGACAATGAAAACAACTTTTGACATTTCATTTTTAAAAACGTATGCTTGATTTATACTTCTGCAGCTGTGCGTGCCCCTGCATTCTGTGCGGGCCCATCTCGCACGCGGCAGGCCCACATACTGCGATGGATTGCATGTAGCATGTCATTTCTTTTTGATTTGGACCTGTGGTTTTCAAATCCTTTGTCAGGCAGTCTTTGATTTATTCAATAGTTCCATATACGTTTTGTCGAAAACAATTCCATGGCTGGGATAGAAATTATGGAAGACTTGGATGAGCTCCTGTGCCGAGAATTAATAAAAGTGCTTTTCAGGAGGTGTCTGGTGCGTCTCTGCATATGTTTAACCTGGAGTTCAGACATTAGCTAGTTTATTACAGTATTTTGTGTGTATCTATAGACTCACGCTGTGGCATTACAAGCAACTGCTAGCTAAAGTTGAGTCTGCGTAAAATGAGTAGCATGCTAACAACTTACTTTAACGTTAGCTAAAGGTAGCCAATTTTACTGCTGGTTGCTCACCAATTTACAACGCTGACCACATCAATAACTTCTGTGGTCACGTTAAACATACAACCATTTCTGTCCCCTACCAACTTAACTTTCCTGCTCAACATAAAGCGCAGCCCTTTGTCCAAGGGGCCCCCGTTTCAGGGCTATATGCCACTCAGGGGCTGCTAACTTACCTGTAACTTTAACCTACTGTAATACAGCCTGTCAAAGACCATAAGTGATACACATTCGCTACGTTGATGCATATTCATCGCTCACCATATAAACACGTTAACAAGTTCCATAAAGGAATCCCACAACGATTACAAAAAATATAGGTATTCTAGTATTTATACATCACATTAATTATCCTATTCTATAATATCACATCTTGGACATTTGTTCTTTGGATAGAGGCTAAGGCATGGCACTGCCTCCTCCCTTAGGCCTGAATAGCTAATGCTACTAGTCACTAATATTTTCATGATGACAATCGGTTAGAGATGATCCAAATGACCCACTGACCTCCACGCCCAGCAACTGGAAAAAGGGCCGCTTGATGCCAGTCTCTGGGTGTCGTCGGTTCACTTTCAGCAGGACACACATATTCTTAATGAGTAAAAAAACAAAAAACAGAATGGCAACTGTCTAAGGAAGCTTATAGATTAATATTTTTTGCAGTATCATTTTTTAAAGAAAAAAAAAAAAGAGTGAGCTGAAGCTTGGGAGATTTAGCGTCATATGTTAGTTGAAATCAGATATAATAATAAACGATGGTGATGCATGTCGTGCAACCAAAATTTTATGAGCTTATTTTAATGGCAGCAGCACTTGTTTCTGAATAGGAGCATCAGTTTTTCACAGAGAATATAAAAGTATTGTCCGGTTTTCTTCTATGCACTGAGAGGACATCCATGCATCAAGCCTGTCGTTGATGGTGCCTCGGAGCCACCAGCAGTTGAGACTCTAAACATTGTACCACTGAGCCTCCCAACACCACTTAAGGTGAAACATGAAGAAATGTGCCTCCATCCTGTGTGAAGAGAGTCTCTGCGGCTGATGACGCTGGGATCCAACTCGTCAGCTGAAGGTGTGCAGAGATCCCTGTGTACAGATCTCACCACTCATGAGTAAGCACGTTATTATTTTATTGATAGTTTTTAAGCTGAGAAACCAGAGTGACTTTCACTCTCCCACCATGTAGGGAACAAGTATAACAGCTTGATCGGACGATGGGGTGATGCCTCCACAAGGTGTTCGGGCAGCTCCACCCGGAGGTTCAGTGGGTCAGGAGGCTCTCGCTGACATCGTCGTGAGCAGGCGTTGGTTGGAGACTGTACAGGTGAGTAAGATGTACCATACGAGAAATCCACCGATTCAGACTAACAAATAATAAAAAACTGCACATTGCACATTAAAAACAGCAGTAAAATATATTTTAGGAGCCATCAATACACAGAGGTGAACCACGGTAAAGGTGAGCCTTATTATCTTCAGACAAATTTGGTGAGCCTTATTATCTTCAGACAAATTTAAATACTGAAATGAGGTAGGTGCTCAGTGCTACGTCACAAATAGTAGTAAGCATCAATGAAAAGAAATAGTTGACATGATAACACACAGTACAGAAGAATGGTAACTTTACTTTTTATATGTGATGCGTAGTTTAAAAAAGCCAGTGCTGCAGTCCATATAAGTGCTGGAGGCTGGAGGCCTGCTATTTAGAATATTTTCCCAAAGGGAACTGAACTGAAAGTAAAACGTATCTATACAGAGTCCTGAGGCTTTGTAAAGGGCATAGATAGATTTTCGATGCCCCTTTGGACCCTGCTGGAGTCTGATCTAAAGGAGTTTTTTGAGAACCTGCATGATTTTATCTGATTTTGGGTGAAATCCGACCCAGTGGCACCGATGATGAGCATTACGAATAACTATACAAAAATAACCAAGCACATGAAATGATACGGCCAGACATAAGCATTTCTACAATAGTTCCTATCTACATACTTACACGTATTTATCGTATTACAGATAATATAAATGTTACTTGTTTCTTTAGGTTATTTGGTACCAGGAATAGAAAATAGAGAATTAGAATTAGAAAAGTTGCCATTGCATTTTTAAAAGACTAAATAACCACCTCAAATTTAAAAAGGTCAAATTAAAGCGTACAGGAAACCTGACTTTTAAGAATACATTTTGTGGATTTGTTATGTGGTGTGATTCTATTGATGATTGATTGATAATAAATGGATTTATTGTGTCGTTTTGTTGGTGGCAGGATGTCACCTCCAGCCTTACATTGTGGCCCACAATGGAAATAAGTCTCAGATTTTATGGCGTCATCCTTGACATTGTTGTAGTTGTGTGTGATTGATTGTAATGATGCTACGTCTCATAATCAAATAAACTTAGCAAACCTGCAGTTTGCTTCTACTGAACTCGCCTCTCTGGGAATAAGAAGCCCAAATAAGACTTGTTGAATTAAAATTGTGATATGAATGTGGATGTGGGGGGTCTAAAAAGTAAAAATGTTTTGGAATCCTGGTTTAAGGCGCCAACAGCTGACAGATATGAAGGCGTCCTGGGTTTAACTCCAGCCAGGAGCGGCTGCCATATGTCACCCCTTCTCTCTTCCTCACATCTTTTATGGATTTCTCCTTTTTACCTTCAGCAATTGACGAAGGAGTTTAATCTAAATGGAGTGTTTCTTTCATCTATGTGAGAACTCAGATTTACTTAACTGGCTGGCTCTAGCAGAGGATGTCAGCCTCAATCTTCCACCACAGGCCTCTTAGAGATCCTGCCAACATTTAACAGCTAGTCGGAGCTATAAGGGGCCGTAGGATGTGGAGCAGTAAGGAGCTGGAGCAGGAGCAGGTGAAGAGAGTCCTGAGGGAAAGCCCTGTTCTCCTGCTTCCCTCTCCGAGACGTAACTGAAGGATCAGCTTGGCATTCGGAGAAGTGCTACTTCCTGGCAGCAGGCCAGGCACTTGGACAGCTGGCACTGTGTGCGTGTCCCAATCCAGCTCTTCTCTCACACTGCATTTAGCGCACAATACGACAGTGTGTTAGCAGTCTGTTGTCATCTCCTAATTGCCAGTATCCGAATAGTGTGAACATCAGAGGTTGGAGTCTTACGAGGAGTCCTCTTACCTGCAGCTGACCGAACAGAAAATCTGAAAGTGCAAAAACAAATTGCTAGAGGGGCAATTACGTCCTTTTGGGGGAATGTTTCAAGTCCTTTTGTCGCCGTATATCAGTCAAATGTAAAGAAAATTGGTGAAACCGCTGACGAATGCTACCCTCTGCTGCCCCAGAGCATCAATCACAGTCCCCAATTCCTCTCAAGCATGCATATTACTTTCTGTATATTAGCAGAATTAGTTTTGACTTTTATCAAGTTAAATGGCTATTTATTTTATAGATTTATTTATTCACGCTAAGGCTGCTACACAACCTGAACAAAAGGTAAAATTATCTTCTGATGACGTCAGTGTGAATCATGTTCAGGATGAATCATTTTGAGTTTTTTAACACAGCAAAGAATACAAATGTGTTGTTGAATGAATGAAACTGCATTTGTTCTTTTTTTTTTAGTACCCATGATGTTTGTTAGATTTCAATGATCTTGTTACCAAAACCTGTGAGATGAATATGCGGCTGAACCATTTATATGCCTGTTGAACCTGATGTTTGAACTCAATCTCACAGATGGTCTAAAATTTCTCCAGTGACCTTTGACCTGGGGGCCTTTAGCGGTGAGGCTAATTACTGTTGTTCATCTTTCCATTAGCTTGCTACAGAACATTGTTCAACAGTAACTTCTGACGTTTTTCAACTTGTTTTCATTTTATTAACAAGCCAGACAAACTTGTTATAAATCTGGCTGTAATGAATGGATTTGAAGTTGCACTATTTGTCATTGCTTTTGTATTAAAACTTGTGAAACGTGAAAATAACAAATAAAATAAATGCATATTTTATCATAAATATTCAACAATATAACGACATCATTCTTGTGTATTATGTCTGCAGTGCCACTTCTTCACCTACAGAGAGCGCCATGGACCTACATGTGAGCATTAACCTCGGTTTTGAATCTATGCACATGTGGTGAGCTCAGTCTGAGAGGAAGCACAAAAGGAACCTTGTGAGTGAACGGCACCTTGCAAGCAGCTGCTTTTATGGCTTTAACAGAAACAAGAGAAACGTTCCGTTTTTACTAAATAAAACTTTCTGTATATTAGCAGAAGACAGTGTTGGGCTCATGTCAGCCCTGATACACTTGCCTTGCATTCACTGATGGAATAAAGGTAATTCCACCGAACAGTCGTTAACATGGTATTCCTCTGTGCTTCTCAATGACAGGAAGGGGCTATCTCATAGGAAGTGGAAGTAGGAGCGTCCCTCTCTCTCTCTCTCACACACACACCCCCACGGTCATCCACTCGCCTTCCCATCCTGTAGCTGTAAGCGGTGTGAGCCAGGAACACCCCCTCTCTGCAGGGCTATGGCTGCCTGCTAGTATTTTGGTAATCGTCATCCTCCCTGACCTGCTGGCCCGATCCTGGCGCCAGGAGTCTCCACGCCTCCCCTCCACCTCGCAGAGCCGACTACCCCCGACCCCACGGATAATTCAGACCAGCTGTTGCAAGGTGCCTTGCCTGCTCCCACCCACTATACTCACACTTGGCTCTTCTACAGTTTTGAGTTTGTCTCAGGGAAAGAAAGAAAAAAAGAGCCTGGCTGTGGGCTTTTTTGGAGGCCTCTCAGACTTTGCATGGGGTCTCACTGGTGCATAAAATAAATCCAAGTCAATCACAGGCTTGGTTCCTGCTCTGCAACAAATCAGCACTGTGTCTGGATTAGATGTTGCAATATGGAAACACACTTTCAGTGAGTAGTCGTGCTGTGGCAGGAAGTCAAACGCTGATATTTGCTTTCCGTGGTACTTCACGAGTGTCATTGACCGGAATTTCTCTCATTCCTCCGACCACTCCGTCTTAATAAAGTGGAATTTGTGTCACTGTGAAAATGAGAGTCACGGACAGAATGGAGATTTGTTGTGATATGCCTCAACAGAGCCATCTCCTCATTGGAGTCACATGAAGAGCATGTGCGTCCTCGACGATCAAGTGATACTGTGTGGGGATTGAGAGTTATTGCCAAGGAATGTTTGACGAGAAAGAAAAAGGACTTGATTTGCCACAGATCATTTTCCTCCTGTGTTGAATTTGTGTAGCAGGAAAGGAAGCGTTCTCAGCGCATATGTGTGCTAGATCTTTTGTATACTTGAGTGTTTTTGGCATTTGAGGGCTCTGTGTAAAGTAAGGTGCCTCTCTGTCTATGTCCTAACCACAGCGGGACTTTGGACTGAGATGGAGGGGAACCCCAAGCTTTGATCCCCACTCCATAACCCCAGCACTGCTGAGTAACGGCCCACGAGTGAACCGAACACATGTGTGTGTGTGACAGAGGTTTGGATTGTTTTTTCCACGGTGCTGGCGGTGGTGGTAGTGGTGCGGTTGCCTCGTAGAACAGCAGTGGATGGTTGTCAGAGACAGAGGCCTGATAGAGGGGGGTGGGGGAGTGGTACAAAGAGCTGTTCTGGTGGAACTATGGAGGAAAATAGTTCATGCTGCACTGGGATTTCCTGCCTTTGCCCAGGCTAACTCCCCCCTCCCTCTTTCTCCTGTCTGCCCGCTATGTTCTCGACGCCCTTCAGCAGTGTGGAAACTGCTCGGATAACATTTGAGAAGGAGATGTGTGAAGCAATTGATTTAATGAAAAGGACAGCAGGGATCACGGGGTTGAGGAGAGATTCAGGGTTGATCCAGACTTTTGCAATCAGATTTCCATATTATTCCTTTCCCTCCGTTAATCTGCTCACTATACAGGCGTTATGGAAAGTTTTGACTGTGCGCAATATCTCATTCGTATCTCTCACATTGACATGCAATTTGTCTGAACTGTGTTATCTGATCTCTTATCATACGCAGCTGGGATACACATTGCTTCGCCCTGACATCGGCCCTGTGAATGGAAGCAGCCAAGACAGCCGAGCCACCGCTGCTTGTGTTGAATGTAGAAAGGACAGGTGCGTCACCATTTGGCTGCCTTCAGACATATCGCAGGGGTGTCAAAGAGGAGGTGGATGGGGACGAGGGGTCCGGGTTTAATGTTCTAACCAGTCCCCTTCTCTTCCAGGGCTTTGATCTTAGGTGTCAGCGGCGGAGCTAGGGGGCATGTGTCACTCATTAGCAGTGTGGTGAGAGTGTGCTGGCTCGCAGCTTCTCCTCGTGTAGAGCAGAGTGGTGAGGATGCTGTGAAAATGGCTGCTCATGGGGTGTTCCCGCTAATAAACCCTAAGGGTGGCGTCAGGGCTTTGGGGGTGGGGAGCTGAAGTAAAGAAAAAAAACCTGAAGGAAAGCAGTGCAGTTCACTTTCATAACCGCCTATGTGTTGAGCATTGCTTTACTCTGCACACACTTATGCTAAACTGATAGCACAGGAAGTCGAATAGACGATTTCATTGAAAGGCCCCGCTGCCAGCACTCACTGTCTTGGGAGAGGAGGGAAATGGAAACCAGATGTCTGAGATCCACCGTGAATATGTCAAAGCTCTTAGACTATGTCAGTTCCTCCATGTCCGATTGGTGGACTGAAACTTTTCTGCACCGTCATCAGTAATGTCTATAATTCTCCCTCCCAGCGGACATCGCATACGGTCTTGGCTGCAGCTACGACCTGGAGACTTCGGGAAAGAAGCTTCAATGTTCCAGATACATTTTTTTTTTCCTCTGTTCCTTAGGTTTCAGACCTCACCGCATTCCTCAGATTTCAGGGTAACTTCCCATATCCCAAGGCTCAGTCGGGTGGCAAATCTCTCAGCACTCCTTTGTGGATAGATTGCTTTCTCTTGCTTGAGAAAATAACAAGCTATAGAGTAATGACTTAACAAGCAACAGGATAATGGCTTCAACATGTGCAGGACTCTGCGCATGTGTCTGTGTGCGTGCATAGATTTGGGATTGCGCGAGTGCTTCCTCACTCGCCTGTGTGTGTGTCTATTGTTTGGGAACCAACTGTGCAGGATCAAGTGGTTCTCTGTGTGCTCGGAGTTGTTTGAAAGCTGGGCCGCTGATGAATAGTCAGCTCTCCCCCAGGTCTGGAGCCGCAGAGGCTTTGGGGAATCAGCAGCCCCCCAGTGCGTCACAAAGACAGGGACGGTCTGTGGGGTGTCGGTGGGAGTGTCGGGTGTTTCCCATCATAACCAGCTGCTTAGGCCTCCCACACAGAGGAGCACTCCTCAGTTTATACGCCTGTGTGTGCACCTACGTCGGAGTGTTTGAATCTGGGGATGTTGGAGACATGTGTGACAGCATGTGTGGTGATCTGTGGCAATATGACAGCTGTTGTACTGTATGTGTGAGCGTGTGTGTGTGTGTACACAAGGCAGATTGTTGGTGTTTACTGTCTGCAGGAGTGTTTTGATGTCATACATCTGTTCCTGTTGCGCACTACCTCCAGTCTTAACCTTCTTTGATCTCCATTGGAGCAAATGGGAAGCATCCGACACCTCCAGCTCTCATCCTGGTGTGGCTTTAAGAATCTGTGAACTTGTGAGGCTGTTCAATGACACTGTCATGACTCAATTAAGCAGTCCTCTTCCTGTCAGCGATATACACGTGTGCGACCCATTTAGTCATGGCATGATCCAGCTTGCCCGAGTAGGTGCTTCTCTGCTTCACACACACAGCTTTCTAAGTTTCAACAAACCAGAGACAATATATTTCCCAACCCTTTGCCTGATGCTGTTTACACGCTGCTACGCCATGACATGCCCTGACAAGTGGGCATAAATCTACATTACGTCTTTCATAATACTCTGTCAGGGCCTTAGGCAACAGCTCAACGTCCTTTTGCACCTTGTCTGGGAAAAAATGCTCAGGTGCGTTCCATTGTGGCAAACAGGTGATTTTTCCTCCACTATCAGGTGAAGAGGAGGCTTAGCAGGTGGGAGTGACTTTCTTTGTTTTTAGACATGCTTAGCAGCATGGATGGCAATGACTTAAATATCTCAGCAGCTATTGGAGGGATCGCCATTAAATTTTGCACAGACATTCAGTGTGTCCAGATGAGGAATCCTACCGACTCTGGTGGCCCCGTAATTCTTTTTTAAAGTAAGATGGTGAACATGGTAAACATTATATCTGCATGTTAGCTTTGTCATTGTGAGCAAGTTAGCATGCTTAGCATTTAACTCAAAGCACCACTGTGCCTACTGTAAGTACAGCGTCACAGAGCCGCTAGCATGGCTGTGGACTATCTTGTTTGGTTCAGAAGAGTCACATGACGAATTATGAACGTCTTTATTTTTCATTCTGTTAAGGTCAGAAGGATGTCTGTTTTGGTTGCTTTTGTTTTTTTACAGCAGACGGGCTGCTCCTCTGCTCGCTGAGATGCCACACAAGAATTTGGGAGTAACAACGGTTAAGAAAGCTAGGTCAGGATACTCTCTGAGAATCTCTTGTTTCCTGTCCCAGGGTAGAAGTAGGATTTATTTTCTCCCTCCTTCCCCTCTCCAATCGCACCAGCCCCAGTGTGAGGCAATGCCCAGAAGGACACTCAGAGGAAAAGCAGAGTGCTCAGGCGCCATCCATCCTTCTACCTCTCCCCCCCCCCCTTCTCCTCTCGCTCGCTATGCTTCTCACTGGCATTGAGTCCACAGCAACACATGTCTCTGATCAAGTCCAGCCTGCGTCATCAGTTAGTAAACTCCAGGCTCCAGGAAAACCAACAGAGAGCACATTCATAGCCGGCGACCCTGTGACTGAGTGTGTGATTCATTACTCTTTAATATGCACCCCCTACCCCCATCCCCTAACCCACCCAACCACTTCTCCGATCCAGCCCTGGGGCAACTCCACAGCCTGATCAAATCCATCATTAGGCCTACTTGTGGTGTTACCGCTGTTGGCCTTGTTATTTACCAGATGCAGAGGTTGTGTCTCGGGCCTGTTTGCAGCTCAACGGAGAGGAATCAGCTTTGCATTCTCACATATACTTCAGTACTCCGAACTTTACTGTGTTAAGAGCGAGACGACACTTGCAGAAAAAAACTCCCACCAAACTAAGACAGGGAAAGTTCTTGACACCAAAACGCTAGAGAGTAATGAAGTGCTCTCGAGCAAGGTGACAGACATTGAGAGGTGCTAATCTTGGTGGAGGAGGCCAAGCAATACACGAGGTGAGAGGTGCCGTGGGAGTATAGCTGAATATTGAATGATAGCTTCAATGTTGTCAAAAAGGCACGGTCTTTCTCTTCTTACACACGAAGCATGAGGATGGCTCTGCTTCCATGCCAACAGACGGCTGCCTTGTCCCGCCTCACTGTTGAGGTTGTATGTTACACATCGCTATTCCCAAGTAACCTAAATTCCCTTATTTAGATGTGCTGCTGCTGATAATCAGTTAATTATCGGGTGACTGTAACATGTCAGTAGAATGACTCTCAGGTGATAGTCACAAGAGTGGAAAGCAGCCTATGCTTATTTAGTGTCTAGTTTGTGGTTCATGCTGACGAGGTCATTGACAAGCACAAGACTGAGCCATAGTCTGGATTTAAAATGGGTGTCTGAAGGATTTTTCCTGGGAGAATTCTCTCCAGGTCTTGCGTGTCATGAGTGCAGGATGAGTCCTGTTTATGGGATGCTGACAGCTCCTTCCTGTCTCCCAGGCCATGAGCCCTAACTGCTGCTGCACCGAAGGCCACTCTAGAGTTGCTGGCCACCCAACTCCACCCTGAAAACTTGGCGAAAAAGAGCAGGCATGGGTGGGACAGCTGATGGGGGGATGGGACACGGCGCTGGTCGTGGCAAAGTGCAGAAGCGGCAGCAGCAGAAACAGCTCTGCAGCTCCTCCGCCCAGGCTGCTTTTTTGGGTAAACTAGGCCAATGTAAACTCCCACTTCCTGTCGGCCTTGTCTCAGAGGGGGAGAGATGATCCTTCTGTGAAGAGGGAAAGGGCTGCAGCTCTGTAGGGACCGTTTCCACTCACTACACACACACACATACACAAATAGAAATACAGTCAAGGAGGCAGGCAAGAGAGTGAGTGGGAGAGCGAGAGAGCGAGAGAGCGAGAGAGCAAGAGAGCGAGAGAGCGAGGAATACACAAACACAGTGGGGTTCAGGAATGTTAAACACATGCTTTATGGCATAAATAGCAGCCACTTTTGGTAAATTACAGTGAGTGCTCTGGCACTGTAAAGCACACAGCAGGAAAATGCTCTCAGATTTCAGATCCAGGCCCTCCACTCTCCCCCAGGAACAAGAAGGGGAGCGTGTTGTGTTTTCATTTCGCTATAAAAAGGCAGAAATAAGTACAGTAACTTGTGATGCAGCAAAGATTTGAATGTTTTTACTGGCCAAATGAGGCTGTGTCGCTTTTGTGGCGACGGTGACCATGTAAGACTATAGAAAGAAGAAGAAGAAGAAGAAGAAGAAGGCATGATGTGCTGAGATGTTGATCTATAGAATATAAAAACATAAAGCAAATTTAAAAAGCTGTTTACCTAATCTGGAGCCGCAGCACTTCAGAAACAACAACTACACAGATGAAAACCATCCGAAAAAAAGTCCAAACAACAAACAAACTTGAGAATAAAGTTTAAATGAGGGACTTGTTTAGATCGTCTTTGCTCGCAAAGCTAACACCCTCACCTCAGGACACACCAGCTGACATCATCAAAATAGTCCTTAGCTAACCTCCAACAGCTGAGTTTTTAATAGCCCCTTTGTCCAAGAGCATCCTGGATAAAAGACGTGAGAGCATCATAGCCAAAGGAACCACAAACAAGGACACTTACATTATTTCCATATTGGATCTGGTTAGTGTTCGGGCGCAGATGTTTGGGAATCTGTACAAGCAGTTTAGTTTGAAGTACTGAGTGTGCGAGATGAGTCACTGCTACATGCTGCAATGGTCGTCCTGGCTGGTAGCTGAGAGCATATTTCCCTGACTCAGTAGGAAATAAGGAACTGTGCCGTGGAAGAGCTTGCCTCACTGTGCTGGCCCACGCACACCAACTAACTGACTAACTAGTGGCCTGACTTACTGACTGAGAGCAGAGAAGCCATGGGAACCTCCAGCTCTGGTCCATGCAGACTCTGACTCACTGTCTAGGCGGAGAATGTTATACTCTCCCTCAGGAGGAAAATAATATACACACACTGGATATGGCTCACTTGAATTCCACCATTAGGCCATTTCAAGAGCCGCAGTGAGCACGTATGCACTCATTTCAAATCTTGGGATTGATTGAAAACAGAAGTTGACTTTCACTGAAGTTCTCTTTTACCGGTACACACAAAGACACGCACACATTCACTTATCGAGCCGTGTTTGCACAGTGACAGTGAGAAGTAGATGGCAGGTGCAAACTGGAAGCAGGTGCAGTCAGTTGTTCCCCGTCCATCACACAGTGTGCTCACCTGCACATCTGCAATCCAGCTTCACAACAATGGTCGGTTCACTCTCCACGCATACGATCCAGACGTTGATCAGAACTCTCCCAGTTAATGATCAAACGGACCTTTTTATAACTAACGTCCTTTTCCATATTGTATCACAGAAGAGATTAAACTGTACAAGTGTGGATTTCTTATGCTAATGCATGTGACAGAGCAGGTTTTAATAAACATAAATTACTTTATTGAATGAAAATGTATCAGTTACAACATACAAGAAATAGGAGTGAACAAACAAGCATAGTACAAAATTGAAACAACACATCATCTGCACATTGCACTATAAACACTGCCATAAAATGTTTAGAAAAATTTAAAATGTATCTTTGTACTGTCCATTGACAGGGTTCTGATCTCATACTAGTCGACCATGTCTCCATGGTGTAAACCTTAAAAATCTTTGGTCCCAGCCTTCTTGCATTTCAAACGGTTTGCCGCTAATTTCTACTAATACTGCAATCAATGTTTATTTTAAATCCACAAATACTGAGGTAAAAAAGGCACATTTTTGGTTTTCAAAAGTAATACAATTTCAAGGCACAAATTCATTAAAGTACAAAATATGGCTTTGGCTGGTATTATTAACACTGTGGTAACCTTGAGTGCATGGCTTGCATTGAAATCCACTTTACACGGTGCTGCAAAGTGAAGCTTCTTCAGAAAATAACAGACAGCATGGCTTTTCCTATCTTTGAAAATCATCAGATCAAAGAGATGGTTTTGATGTAGACAAAATAGAGGCTTAAAATGATCCTCACTGGCGAAAAAAGACTAACTGATGCCATTCTTTGGTGATGACACGCTTCCTCTTTTTTCTTAAGCAAACCAAGGGCAGTGGAAGTCACCTGCTATCAGCCAGCAAGGTCATGGCTGTAGCACCTGTTAGCACCTCGTCTATCTACACCACAGTACCAGGGACAGCTGTGTGTGCATTTGCTTTTGTGTGCGTGTGTGTGTGTGTGTGTGTGTGTGTGTGTGTGTGTGTGTGTGTGTGTGTGTGTGTGTGTGTGTGTGTGTGTGTGTGTGTGTGTGTGTGTGTGTGTTTTGAGGCACGCTGAGAGATTTATTCCACCCACGCACCCCTACCTCTCAGCAGCTGTGTCTAGGCTATGATCCTGAGCTGGCCGGCACCAGGACGGAGACAGGAAAGAACACCTCTTACCCCAATGAGTTCACTACATATTTGGTCTTTGGAATGGGCACAATAGCAACAAAGGGCGTAGATATCAAGAGAGTGTCGGCATTGCTCAGTTCAGATTTGGTCCGGCCTCAAGACCAATAGATTGGAAGGAAGAAAAAAAAAAAGAAATCGGCTCCTCGGATGTTTTTTCACAGAGCAAAGAAGCTAAACGGCTTGTAAAGTCAGATCCATTATGTGGCTCGATTCCCTCCGGCGCCCTTAAAGAAGGCCACTTCAAGCTCTTAGTGGCCCAACAGGTCGTCAACAGGCCAGCTGAGCTTGTATAGACACCCTCTGCGCGGCCACTAGCCCTCCACTGCCCTGAGCTCCGACTGGGTACCCTCTGTCTGTCTCTCTGTCTCTCTCTCTCTCTCTCTCTCTCTCTCGCTCGCTCTCTGTGGTGTCTCACACCGTGGAGGAGCAGCACCCGGAGGAGCTGTGTTTCTGCAGCAGCGACATGCGGCTGAAGGTGCGAGAGCAGACGCCACACTGGTACTTCTTCACCTCGGCGTGGGTCTGCAGATGAGCCCGCAGGTTGGAGCGGTCGGCGAAGGCCCGGTTGCAGTGGGGGCAGGAGAACGGGCGCTCACCTGGACAGAGGAAGGGGGGAAAACACACGACGTATAACTTGACTGGCACAACAGTCTGCATCTCTGAGTTCACAAGAGCCTCCCATTAACACCTCCCACACACACACACACACACACACACACACACACTCTAAAGATAATGAAGAAGCACATGGTAGGCTGGAGGGTTCAGAGCGTGACTGCATTAGCATGATTCAATCAGACTCAAATGAGATTAGCACGCTAACAAGTTGCTGCAGGTACAAAGTGCTCGGTGATAGCAGAGAGCCTTCAGGCATTCTTTAAACCTTTTGTCACCCCTGTGTCCCCAATCTGCGGTCTTCCCCAGCAGATTGGGGACACCGTGATAAGATAATTAGCTGACGACTCATTGTTGCTGGGGCATTAAACACAATGAGGGATCAATGAGTGCAGGGTCTACAGCGGGCTTCCCTATGGGATAGTCTGTCTGCTGATCAAGTGTTGAGCTCATCAAGCTGATTGTCATGGATATCCTGCTCCCCTCACATCACAGCCCAACTGATGAGGACAATGTCAGCCGCTTTAAATGTAGATTTACAGCTTAACAGCAACACCTAGCTAGATTTTCTTCGCTTGCGAATCAGCAATAAAGTGGAAATTAAGCTGATGGGGGGGGATAATGTGTGTTGTTATGTTGCAAACATGATTCTTACCTGTGTGTGTACGGATGTGGCCGCGCAGCAGCCAAGGCCTGGAGAAGGCCTTTCCGCATGTGGTGCACACGCAGGGCAGGGTGTGGGAGCGGATGTGCATCTTCAGAGCCCCGAGGCTGGTGTACTCTTTGGGGCAGTGTTTGCAGAGGAAGGCTGGCCTGGCCACTGTGACGGGGGCCTCCCTCTCCTCCTCCTCTTCAGGGGGACTGATGTGAGGCATGACGCCGGTGCATTTCATCCGCTGGCGGGGGCCGTACGTGTGCACGGGTTCGGGGCTGGGGGGGTCTGAGGTGCGTCCTTCGTCCTCCTCTCCACAGCTACTGGCGCTGCTGCTGAGGCTGGAAGGGGAGCTGAGGTCCAGGGGGCCCGGGGTGGCGGAGGGCTCTGTTTGGGAGGTGGGCAGGTAGAGGGCGGGCAGGATGCTCAGGTCCCACACCAGACCTGTTGTGAAGCAGGTGTTGACCCCTGATGTGAGCTCAGCAAGAGGATACCTCTCCAGTGACGTGTCTGAGAGAGAAGGACAAGGATGGTTCAAGCGTACAGACAATACACAACAAGTTCAATGACATTTAATGGAATTATAGATCAATACAACAGACACATTCACCATTTGAAATGTGTCTTATCAACTTTCCTCAACTACACCTAAACTGTCTGTCCTCGTTTAAGAGATTCATTCGTGTTTTCTCAGCATTTACTGAGCGTAAAGCTGGAGCCGTGGGGAGGTTTCATGGGCCGTTTCCTCCCACGTATTCACAAGGGCTTGTAACATGAATGGAGCTCTGTCTGGTTGCAGAAAGGGGGGAAAGTGCATCTAACGGGCCCCGACTTGTAGACGAACCAGGCACAAAAAAGCTAAACACCGTTTTTTTTAATCCAAAATGTGTGTACATTTAACTAAAAACAAAGCTCGCAACTACACTAGAGACAACGTGTGCTAAAGTTACTGGTGTTAACACTTAACGCTTTCAAAACTAACACATTAGTTAATTATTTTTAATAATAATAACAACAATAAAAAAGATTCGCAACTCACCATTCTGACATTCCAGTTCACTGTAGTTTGGCTTTTGTTTGGCGAAGTACTGTTTGACCAAGAAAGATCGCGGCATTGTCCTTGTGAGAGTTAAATAACTGTGCGTAAAAGTATCCTGTGGTCACGGCGCACAGTTTCTACAAGAAGAAAAAAAAAAAAAGAAGAAAAAAAAGTAAATCAAATCTTGGTCCTCGGATCCACAGGGGGGGAAAAAAAGATCTTCCTATAGTCCACAAATTAGAGAGGACTTGAGCAGACAAGTGTGCGTGTGTGTGTGTGTGTGTGTGTGTGTGTGTGTGCAGCTTTCATGCAGAATGACTAAATACTGGCCTCTGTTCTGAAATACTCTGACACAGGCGGTAGGGGTGTGCTCGCCCCGAGGGCCCTCCCCACCTCCCGTATCCCTGCTCAAGTGCGCAGGGTGAAGCCAACATGCTCGCGCACCTTACGACAACAAAAACACGAGCCTCGTCGCGTTCTCGCGCACGGGAATCCGTTCGGCGTTGACCAGTGGCTAATTGTTATGATTACGTTGTGCATGTGACATTGTGCAGATACTTTGGAGACCCGATGAACGGCGACGTGACGAGCTCTATTGCACACTTTAATGCAGGGTGTAAAACACTGTGTGCAGCACCCAGGGTGCATACCGATGCAAGGACTTCCTTTTTAATGTGTGCTTCAAAACATTTTCAAACTGCCCCCTGCAACCGAAGACAGGTCGAGAGTCCACCACAGAGCATAGACAAACACGGACACATCGGAGCCCGTCGGCGTAGATATTATTCATTTAAAGGCCTCGCATATGCACGTATTTGTATAATTTTAGTCCTCGCGCTCAGTCCCTTCTGTTTCCTTCATTAGGGGGGATTTAGAGGGGCGGTCTAAACGTTGAAACACACCGAATGTGCACACTGTTTCTACTAAATTGTAGTTTTCATAACATTGTTGTGATGACAATAATAATCAGTACGTCACAGAGGGTAATCATCAGACCTGCCACATGTTATCTAATGAAATACGTAAAAAAAAAAAAAAAAAAAAGCTAAACCTTGATACACATGCTGTCTCAGCTTTATAGCAACAGTAGAGTAACTGCGCCACCTTCTGGAAGAAATGGAGTGGTGTCTCATCGCAACCTGGTCGAGGCCTATGAACACCGGGTGGCGCTGTTACAGAGGTTCCCAGTCAATCAGTGCATCGATGCAGGTGTAAGCTATTGTAGTGAGTTACTTTAACAGCTCTCTATGAAGCAGTGTTCCAGTGGATGTGGCTTTTATTGTGAAGGATAAAACGGAAGAAGGAGAAGACAAGAAATGTGCTAGAAGTGTGTGTGAGAAAGAAATAAAGGGGTTGCCGTCTTGTGCAGAGTACGGAGCCCTGTGTTATTATTGTGTTACTATTATAAAGTATAGGAGCACCATAACCCTCGGCTACACGGGCAATCTCAAATAACGATTATCCAAAATCGTGTCCCGTGTGTGAGTGAAAGATTTAACCAGACCGTGTCTCCACTTTGACCCCGTCTCAGAGGCCTTCTAGTTTGTGACTTTTTGAGACAGCTCCAGTAAAAGTTGTTGGGATGTCCCACTGACCAGACTTTGTCCTCATCTTCACGGAAGCATTGAAATGTGGGCAGCAATGAACCGCAATATACTGTGGGGATGAATGAATTATAATTGTCAAATGAGACATTTCAGAAGGATTAGAAATCTCACAGCAACAATAAAATCATCTTGTACGGGATGCTATGGCAGATGAGCAGGACTAGTGAGTAATTGCAGTAGCCTACATACATGAACGCTGCCACTGTGTTCTGCAAGTACCCCACAGGAATACCATGTACTGTAGCAGTGTGCATGCTAGGGGGAAAAAAAGCATTGTTCAGGTGGAATTTTTTTAATGTACAGTGTACAACATCAAACCCATTTCCATCGGCACGTCCAAATCCAAATTCAACGGACGCCCTTTCCATTTCAATAAAACAATACGAATTCAGAAAGAAATCCAGCTAGTCTTCCTACAAAGATCCTGTCATAAAGAGAACCCTACAGTTATTGGTGACAGGTAGTGGCTGCGTGATAGTCAATATGGCCTTACCGCTAGAAAATGAAGGTGTATTTTTTTTCTTGCCTTTATGTATTTTTTTCATGGAGTTTGTTTGTCTTGTGTCTCCATACAGACGTTTTGCCCACTAGCCCACAGACATGCAGGTTGCTCTCACTACATGGGGCACACATCTAAAAGTGAACATGCACAGGCAACCTCACAAATAGTCTGCACTGACTTTTTTATGTGACGTGTCTTTTGCTGTGCTATTTGACATGTAAGTACTCAGAGTTAGATCTTACCGTAGGCCTACCTGGCACCACGGTGTACCAAGTGAAGACAAAGGAGGTGGTTATCCATCGTCGAGTCTGATCAAACCACTAGAGGGAGACAAAGAGTCACCACTGCTGCGCTTTTGTGCTGCCCTGTAGAGACGGCACAAAAATTACACTTGGCAGCGGATCTGAGACGCGCGCACACACACACGCACACGCACACACACATGACCACATCTTATCAAGATATTTTGTTTCTACTTGAAGTCGTTTAATGTTAGTCCCATCCCCCCAAACAGCCAAATAACAGGGAATAATTTGCTATGGGAGTCATAGCTGTGGATTATTTAGCGATGTGTGCCCTCTAGACGGGCAAAAGGGGTACAAACAAAAAGTGGACATAGAAAGCACAGTCCGTTGCAACGAGAGTCAAACTAAGGCGCAGGCCCAGCGCGTCGTGGCCTCTGATTGGTGGGCTGCTCGTGGTGGGCGAGGACAAGGGGGCGGGTCTTCTGTTGTCTGAGCTCGGTTGAAGATTTGAAACACAGTACAACAGTCTTCTCGTTGGATTGTGACAGTTACGGGATTTCATTGGCAAACAATTAAGGGACCTGTGGACATTTCTTTTGGCAGATGGGACCCTGATAAACGCTGACGTCAGGTGAGGACACCGCGACGCTGCGATTCATTCACAGATCCACGACCGCCGCACACGTCAGGCAATACACCGACAGCCCAATTACATTTTTGTTGACATTAGACACACATTTGTGTTCGATTCGTCCCAACATACGATTTGAGGTGTTCTGCAGACTGTCATCGTTGGTTGTCCCGGTTTAGTTGGGTTGCAGCCGTAGCGTCATATTGCTGCAAAACCCCCGAGGACCCTGTGACCCAAAGACCTGACACCAAAGTCTAAAAACGCCTTTCGGCCGATTCAGTGAGTGAGACGTGTTTGATTCACCAGAGACTGGATCCCTGTGGCTGCGGGAGTGTTTGTAATCCTATTATTTCTCCCGTGGTGGCTGTGGTTACCACCTCAGTGCGTGACAGGGAGTAGAAAAACACAACACAATAGCAACATCACGTCGTTGGCGCTGCACCGCAGAAATGAAATGTCAATTATTAATCAAGTGCAACGGCTCCCCAGCCCACTGAAAAGGTGCAGACCGGGCTTTGCACTGACAAGATACTTGATAAAAAAAGAGCCCCTCCCCCATATATCCAGAGCCAGATGGACCCCTAACAATGATATGCTGTGGGAGCATGCATCATTATTCAAACCACTGTATTTAAAAAGACATGTCATTGGACGTCATTCGTCCGCTGACCCAGATTGGCTTGAGTTTTGAAAAATAATAAATGAAGGACGGGCCTCTTTGCGTCACTCCCAAACAGCCACAGGGGGATTAGCAGGACTGAAGCAATGATGCAGTGTGAACATGCATAGGACTCTGTGAGCAGTGTGTTATTCATTTGTCTTGTCTTCAGCAGATAAAGACTATTTCTGCTGAACAAAGAAGGGAAGGAAGACAGCAAGTTCTGACTGACACCCCCAAGGGAAGACGGAGAGAGAAAATAGCAATGTTCAAAACGATCACCCGTCTGCTTTTTGGGGGAGCAGAGGAGGACCCCGGAGATGCCAAGTCTGGTGAAGTGGTGGAAGAAGGCTGGCTTGTTGTGAGTCATCAAGGTCAGTCATGGGGCATGTCATTCTGAGATTCTCAATAGCTGATATAAAAATATAGACGGCACTATGCAGTGTTTCTGCCTGACAAAGTAGGGCACCTGCAGTATGGTTGAAATCATTATTACAACAATAGCAAGGATTTATTACATTACATTTAGCAGTTGCTTTTATCATAAGTGACTTACAATAAGTACAATTATTGATGTTCATGAATCATAAGCTGGTCTTATATGCAGAATCATTCCACACGAACATATTGCTGTGCAACGAACTGCTAAGTAATAATGTAATGCCATAATCGACTATTTGAATTATACTATTATTACTATTATGAAACAAACACAAAGAATGAGCTTCTTAAAAAAAAATATTTCTTAACATTCATATGTAATGTTGGAATCTTTTTTTTCTTTTTTTCTTTTTCGTCAATATTTCACCTGTTATTTGTTTTGGTTGTGGTCTCCACAGAGGCCGGTTCAGCAGAGAACCAGGGTGCAGAGCGGACTGACACCCAGCCATCGAACTCTGCTCTTCAAGGAGACACAGTCGCTAACGTGGAAAGTGACTTCAGGTGAGGAAGCACGAGGAATCCTTTCAGAAAGGGGAAGAAATGTGCATAACATAACGCACAACTTTATTCCAATTCCTTCTAACTTCACATTATTGGTGAACACCAACTTGTTCAGGTTGTTAGATTCACATACTTGCTTGTGTTTCCCGCCAGTGTTTTAGATCCAGAGCCCACAGTTGAAAGCAGCAGCAGTGGAGCCATCACAGGCTCTGTTTCTCAGCCTAAAGCCGTGTTAGAAGTGACACAGCTGACCTGCATCCAGAAGGCGAAGGCCTGGGCGGACCCGCACCACATGTCTCGCAACGCCATTCAGCGCCAGAACCGCCTTCGCCAAGGAGTCCAGCATCACTCCTTCCACCTCCAACAGCCGGGACATCGCAACCTCAGCCACTGAGGCTCTGGATGTAAAAAATGTTAAGCGTGAAATAATCTTAGACTCATTGTACTTCACACGCCAATACACACACACACACACACACACACACACACATTTTTGTCTTGTGCAGATTTTAGCTATACATCTGATCTAGATGTAACCCATCACAACAACATAACAGGCAGCTACATTATATGTGTGTATGTTTATATTTATACTTGTACTGTATAAGTATGTTGAAATGAAGACTCCACCTCATGAAATGAGATCCACTATGTTTTCATGTTTGTGTGCATGTTGCATGTGGATGAGTGCAGCCTTTGCAAAATGTATCCTCTAGCATTTTGGACAAAGCGCTGTTCTTCATTGACGTGCATTTTTATTTTGCTTTATGTAACTGGTTTAAACCTTTTATTTTTTTTTATACGGCAATAAAATTGATGACTTTGCAGCTTGTGCTTTTTATTTTTTGAGCCAGATTAAAATGTCCAGATGACAGTGAACTGCTCACAATTTGACAGAAGCAAATGTCGAGATCCCATTGGCTGGGAGGTAATTGCACCTGCGGTGTTTGATCACGTGGTTCGCTAAGGGAGCGGTGCAGCTGAAGGGCTTCGTACAACCAGGAGGCCCGTGAGGAACCGGGTTCTTTAACTGACTTGGTCCGTGTGTAAATACAGTAAGAATGGCTCTCTCTCCTGAAACAAAACTCAGCAAGCAGTTCACGTTCAGTTACAATAGTTTCGCTGGCTCATCTCAATTGGCTGACGACTCAAGTGACTTCACCTGTGACCTGAATACAAACCACGGTGAGAGGACACCGATGCAGCATGAATCTCGGGTCCCAGTGTGCTGCTGTCTTACCCCCCCCGCTGATTGATGACCTGGGGCTGAGATGATTACATGGCTTATGAACGCAACAGATTTCCGCTGTGGTAAAGGTTTGAAACATTGTTTCGTTGCTGC